>CM026389.1:20463376-20520586 GCA_014843695.1 Archivesica marissinica | reverse complement strand
CATTGACCTAACAACACACTCATCAGTACATACATCAGTAAAGTAGTTCCTAATAAGGGAACCATTGACCTAACAACACACTCATCAGTACATACATTTGTAAAGTAGTTCCTAATAAGGGAACCATTGACCTAACAACACACTCATCAGTACATACATCAGTAAAGTAGTTCCTAATAAGGGAACCATTGACCTAACAACACACTCATCAGTACATACATTTGTAAAGTAGTTCCTAATAAGGGAACCATTGACCTAACAACACACTCATCAGTACATACATCAGTAAAGTAGTTCCTAATAAGGGAACCATTGACCTAACAACACACTCATCAGTACATACATTTGTAAAGTAGTTCCTAATAAGGGAACCATTGACCTAACAACACACTCATCAGTACATACATCAGTAAAGTAGTTCCTAATAAGGAAACCATTTTATTTCATGTTCTCTAAATATTCTATTGTTTGTTTCGTTTCTTGTTGGGTTTAAAGTTGCACTGGCATCTTAACCCTTTCAACACCAAGTAACTCACATGGACTGGTCCATGATATTTATAAACCAATAAATGAATCAGAAAATCACATTTGGACAAGTTCATTTATCAAAATGGGTAATTATGTCTAAAAATAGTCATATCACTGGCAAAAAGTGCAGATCCTGATGAGACACGGCTCATCTGGATCTACACTTTTTTGTAAGCCAATTTAGAGGTCTGTGGTGTTGAAAGGGTTAAAGCAACTTTATATCGGTGAAAACGTAAATGTTTTGCAGAATGTAATTTGCTATTATATGGTATAATTTTTATCCAAATATTTGCCTCAAAAACTGAGTATTTCAACAAATAAACAAATGTCGTATACGCGGTTTGTTGACATAACAAAATAATGTAAATAGAGTCGACATTCATGCGTAATACAACGCATTTATCCTGAATAACACGCGGTATGGTACATATTTACCGTGATATCTCACATGTGTGCCTATGCATATTTATTTGTAGACTACTCTTAGTTAAATTATCTCTAATCGATAGAATCGCGTGTTTAGTATCGACTCCAATGACCAACAAACGTCAATTCAGGAGCGCGGATGACTGTTATACGAAATCCTACTTTCACTTTTGAAAGTTTGTATACCAAAAAAACACTGTTTATTGATTCAATGTTAGTGTTTGAATGTATTCAGAAGAATGCGTAGTAGCTATGCATTTATACGTGAACAAATGCATTTTATTTGCTTTTTGCGATGTAATGTCCCTTTAAGCAACTCTCCAGCTGTTATTGGTGGAGGAGAGTTTCAGTGTGTATTATTCCAAACGAGAAGAGTGTTTTTGTACCTCGTAAACATGTCCACGATCATCTCTCACTGTTGCATTATGGTCATCACACTTTATATATACTACAGGCGTGCTCAGCTTCACTCGGTCCTCCAACAACCCCGCCAACCCCTCGGATATCTGCTGAGTTCCACCAATAATCTTCTTTTCCTAACAATTATAAGACATACACTGGTTAATCGCGGCGATGTCTCCAGAATTATATTAGTTATTTTTAGGAGGATAGTGCAACACTATAGTGTAGAGTATAATCTTAAGATACAGTGCAGGTGATATACCACACCTTCAAGCTGAATGTAGTCGAGAAGGAACCAGGTGCCCGTTAGTTTATACAAATTTTAACTCGATTGCGAAACAAGTTCATATTAATCACTCTCGAGACCTCATTCCTGATGGAATCCATTGCCATGAAGGAGAGAGAAGAGGCATGTGGAACTTAAATGCCTTGCCTAAGGGCACAATCGTAACGGCTCCAGCGGGGCTTGAACTCCGGGCCTTTTGCACATGAAGCGAGCGCGCTACCACGACTTCCACAGGTGCCCGTTCAAACATCGCTACATGATCAGGCGGGCACCACGGTAGAAGCACTAGAACACAGGTGCCCGTTCAAACATACACGTTGAAATATCAGAACGCGGGTGCCCAATCAAACATACAGGTTGAAATATCAGAACGCGGGTGCCCAATCAAACATACAGGTTGAAATATCAGAACGTGGGTGCCCAATCAAACATACAGGTTGAAATATCAGAACGCGGGTGCCCAGTCAAACATACAGGTTGAAATATCAGAATGCGGGTGCCCGGTCAAACATAACGGTTGAAATATCAGAACGCGGGTGCCCGGTCAAACATAACGGTTGAAATATCAGAATGTGGGTGCCCAATCAAACATAACGGTTGAAATATCAGAACGTGGGTGCCCGGTCAAACATACAGGTTGAAATATCAGAACGTGGGTGCCCAATCAAACATAACGGTTGAAATATCAGAATGTGGATGCCCAATCAAACATAACGGTTGAAAAACTCAAAACCAGGTGCCCGTTCAAACATACAGGTTGAAATATCAGAACGCGGGTGCCCAATCAAACATAACGGTTGAAATATCAGAATGTGGGTGCCCAATCAAACATAACGGTTGAAAAACTCAAAACCAGGTGCCCGTTCAAACATACAGGTTGAAATATCAGAACACGGGTGCCCAATCAAACATAACGGTTGAAACACTCAAACCAAGGTACCCATTCAAACATACAGGTTGAAATATCAGAACACAGGTGCCCATTCAAACATAATGGTTGAAACACTCGAACCTAGGTGCCCGTTCAAACATAACGGTTGAAACACTCGAACCTAGCTGCCAGTTCAAACATAACAGTTAAAACACTCGAACCTAGGTGCCCATTCAAACATAACAGTTAAAACACTCAAACCTAGGTGCCCGCTCAAACATAACAATTAAAACACTCAAACCTAGGTGCCCGTTCAAACATAACAGTTAAAACACTTGAACCTAGGTACCCGTTCAAACATAACAGTTAAAACACTTATACCTAGGTACCCATTCAAACATAACAGTTAAAACACTCGAAGCTAGGTGCCCGTTCAAACATAACAGTTAAAACACTCGAACCAAGGTGCCCGTTCAAATATAACAGTAGAAACACAGAAAATTTCTTCACATGCAAGACTTCCGTTAAAACACCGAGCTCATCCTTCGTATACCGCCGCCACTGTTAAAGTACAAGACGGAACTGAGAAAGGAGCTTACCTGAGCACCATTTGCAAACCGAGCTCTACCGGAGTATGCCACTGCCACTGTTAAAGTACCAGATGGCACTGAGAAGGGAGCTTACGTGAGCACCATTTGTAACCGAGCTCATCCAAAGTATGCCACTGCCACTGTTAAAGTACCAGATGGCACTGAGAAGGGAGCTTACCTGAGCAGCATTTGTAACCAAGCTCATCCTGAGTATGCCACTGTTAAAGTACCAGGCGGCACTGAGAAATGAGCTTACCTGAGCACCATTTGTAACTGAGCTCATCCGGAGTATGCCACTGCCACTGTTAAAAGTACAAGATGGCATTGAGAAAGGAGCTTACCTGAGCACCATTTGTAATTGAGCTCATCCGGAGTATACCACCGCCACTGTTAAAGTACCAGAGAGCAAAGAGAAGAGATATTTCTTTCATCTCAGCACAGAATATACTTCTCATCAAAATATCTGCCAGATCCCATGCTGATCTACAATATATAACATACCACAGTTATCCCATGCTGATCTACAATATATAACATACCACAGTTATCCCATGCTGATCTACAATATATAACATATCACAGTTATCCCATGCTGATCTACAATATATAACATATCACAGTTATCCCATGCTGATCTACAATATATAACATATCACAGTTATCCCATGCTGATCTACAATATATAACATACCACAGTTATTCCATACTGATCTACAATATATAACATACCCCAGTTATCCCATGCTGATCTACAATATAACATACCACAGTTATCCCATGCTGATCTACAATATAACATACCACAGTTATCCCATGCTGATCTACAATATATAACATACCACAGTTATCCCATGCTGATCTACAATATATAACATACCACAGTTATCCCATGCTGATCTACAATATAACATACCACAGTTATCCCATGTTGATCTACAATATATAATATACCACAGTTATCCCATGCTGATCTCCAATATAACATACCACAGTTATCCCATGCTGATCTACAATATAACATATCCCAGTTATCCCATGCTGATCTACAATATATAACATACCACAGTTATCCCATGCTGATCTACAATATATAGCATATCCCAGTTATTCCATGCTGATCTACAATATAACATACCACAGTTATCCCATGCTGATCTACAATATATAACATACCACAGTTATCCCATGCTGATCTACAATATATAACATATCCAAGTTATCCCATGCTGATCTACAATATATAACATATCACAGTTATCCCATGCTGATCTACAATATATACATACCACAGTTATCCCATGCTGATCTACAATATATAACATATCACAGTTATCCCATGCTGATCTACAATATAACATACCACAGTTATCCCATGCTGATCTACAATATATAACATAAGTTATCCCATGCTGATCTACATATAACATACCACAGTTATCCCATGCTGATCTACAATATATAACATACCACAGTTATCCCATGCTGATCTACAATATATAACATACCACAGTTATCCCATGCTGATCTACAATATATAACATACCACAGTTATCCCATGCTGATCTACAATATATAACATACCACAGTTATCCCATGCTGATCTACAATATATAACATACCACAGTTATCCCATGCTGATCTACAATATATAACATACCACAGTTATCCCATGCTGATCTACAATATAACATACCACAGTTATCCCATGCTGATCTACAATATATAACATACCACAGTTATCCCATGCTGATCTACAATATATAACATACCACAGTTATCCCATGCTGATCTACAATATAACATACCACAGTTATCCCATGCTGATCTACAATATAACATACCACAGTTATCCCATGCTGATCTACAATATATAACATACCACAGTTATCCCATGCTGATCTACAATATATAACATACCACAGTTATCCCATGCTGATCTACAATATAACATACCACAGTTATCCCATGCTGATCTACAATATAACATACCACAGTTATCCCATGCTGATCTACAATATAACATACCACAGTTATCCCATGCTGATCTACAATATAACATATCACAGTTATCCCATGCTGATCTACAATATATCATACCACAGTTATCCCATGCTGATCTACAATATATAACATACCACAGTTATCCCATGCTGATCTACAATATAACATATCCCAGTTATCCCATGCTGATCTACAATATAACATACCACAGTTATCCCATGCTGATCTACAATATAACATACCACAGTTATCCCATGCTGATCTACAATATAACATATCACAGTTATCCCATGCTGATCTACAATATAACATACCACAGTTATCCCATGCTGATCTACAATATAACATATCACAGTTATCCCATGCTGATCTACAATATATAACATACCACAGTTATCCCATGCTGATCTACAATATAACATACCACAGTTATCCCATGCTGATCTACAATATAACATACCACAGTTATCCCATGCTGATCTACAATATATAACATACCACAGTTATCCCATGCTGATCTACAATATAACATACCACAGTTATCCCATGCTGATCTACAATATAACATACCACAGTTATCCCATGCTGATCTACAATATATAACATATCACAGTTATCCCATGCTGATCTACAATATAACATACCACAGTTATCCCATGCTGATCTACAATATATAACATACCACAGTTATCCCATGCTGATCTACAATATATAACATACCACAGTTATCCCATGCTGATCTACAATATATAACATATCACAGTTATCCCATGCTGATCTACACTATATAACATACCACAGTTATCCCATGCTGATCTACAATATATAACATACCACAGTTATCCCATGTTGATCTACAATATATAACATACCACAGTTATCCCATGCTGATCTACAATATAACATACCACAGTTATCCCATGCTGATCTACAATATATAACATACCACAGTTATCCCATGCTGATCTACAATATATAACATACCACAGTTATCCCATGCTGATCTACACTATATAACATACCACAGTTATCCCATGTTGATCTACAATATATAACATACCACAGTTATCCCATGCTGATCTACAATATAACATACCACAGTTATCCCATGCTGATCTACAATATATAACATACCACAGTTATCCCATGCTGATCTACAATATAACATACCACAGTTATCCCATGCTGATCTACAATATATAACAGATCACAGTTATCCCATACTGATCTACAATATATAACATACCACAGTTATCCCATGCTGATATACAATATATAACATACCACAGTTATCCCATGCTGATATACAATATATAACATACCACAGTTATCCCATGCTGATCTACAATATATAACATACCACAGTTATCCCATGCTGATCTACAATATAACATACCACAGTTATCCCATGCTGATCTACAATATATAACATACCACAGTTATCCCCTGCTGATCTACAATATAACATACCACAGTTATCCCATGCTGATCTACAATATATAACATACCACAGTTATCCCATGCTGATCTACAATATATAACATACCACAGTTATCCCATGCTGATCTACAATATAACATACCACAGTTATGCCATGCTGATCTACAATATAACATACCACAGTTATCCCATGCTGATCTACAATATATAACATACCACAGTTATCCCATGCTGATCTACAATATATAACATACCACAGTTATCCCATGCTGATCTACAATATATAACATATCACAGTTATCCCATGCTGATCTACAATATAACATACCACAGTTATCCCATGCTGATCTACAATATAACATACCACAGTTATCCCATGCTGATCTACAATATATAACATACCACAGTTATCCCATGCTGATCTACACTATAACATACTACAGTTATCCCATGCTGATCTACAATATAACATACTACAGTTATCCCATGCTGATCTACAATATAACATACTACAGTTATCCCATGCTGATCTACAATATATAACATACCACAGTTATCCCATGCTGATCTACAATATAACATACCACAGTTATCCCATGCTGATCTACAATATATAACATACCACAGTTATCCCATGCTGATCTACAATATAACATATCACAGTTATCCCATGCTGATCTACAATATATAACATACCACAGTTATCCCATGCTGATCTACAATATAACATACCACAGTTATCCCATGCTGATCTACAATATAACATACCACAGTTATCCCATACTGATCTACAATATAACATACTACAGTTATCCCATGCTGATCTACAATATATAACATACCACAGTTATCCCATGCTGATCTACAATATAACATACCACAGTTATCCCATGCTGATCTACAATATATAACATACCACAGTTATCCCATGCTGATCTACAATATAACATATCACAGTTATCCCATGCTGATCTACAATATATAACATACCACAGTTATCCCATGCTGATCTACAATATAACATACCACAGTTATCCCATGCTGATCTACAATATAACATACCACAGTTATCCCATGTTGATCTACAATATATAACATACCACAGTTATCCCATGCTGCTATACAATATAACATACCACAGTTATCCCATGCTGCTATACAATATAACATATCACAGTTATCCCATGCTGATCTACAATATATAACATATCACAGTTATCCCATGCTGATCTACAATATATAACATATCACAGTTATCCCATGCTGATCTACAATATATAACATACCACAGTTATCCCATGCTGATCTACAATATAACATACCACAGTTATCCCATGCTGATCTACACTATATAACATACCACAGTTATCCCATGCTGATCTACAATATATAACATATCACAGTTATCCCATGCTGATATACAATATATAACATACCACAGTTATCCCATGCTGATCTACAATATAACATACCACAGTTATCCCATGCTGATCTACAATATATAACATACCACAGTTATCCCATGCTGATCTACACTATAACATACCACAGTTATCCCATGCTGATCTACAATATATAACATACCACAGTTATCCCATGCTGATCTACAATATATAACATACCACAGTTATCCCATGCTGATCTACAATATAACATATCCCAGTTATCCCATGCTGATCTACAAAATAACATATCCCAGTTATCCCATGCTGATCTACAATATAACATATCACAGTTATCCCATGCTGATCTACAATATAACATATCACAGTTATCCCATGCTGATCTACAAAATAACATATCCCAGTTATCCCATGCTGATCTACAATATAACATATCACAGTTATCCCATGCTGATCTACAATATATAACATATCACAGTTATCCCATACTGATCTACAATATATAACATATCACAGTTATCCCATGCTGATCTACAATATATAACATATCACAGTTATCCCATGCTGATCTACAATATATAACATACCACAGTTATCCCATGCTGATCTACAATATATAACATACCACAGTTATCCCATGCTGATCTACAATATATAACATACCACAGTTATCCCATGCTGATCTACAATATATAACATACCACAGTTATCCCATGCTGATCTACAATATATAACATACCACAGTTATCCCATGCTGATCTACAATATAACATACCACAGTTATCCCATGCTGATCTACAATATATAACATACCACAGTTATCCCATGCTGATCTACAATATATAACATATCACAGTTATCCCCTACAATATATAACATACCACAGTTATCCCATGCTGATCTACAATATATAACATACCACAGTTATCCCATGCTGATCTACAATATATAACATACCCCAGTTATCCCATGCTGATATACACTATAACATACCACAGTTATCCCATGCTGATCTACAATATATAACATACCACAGTTATCCCATGCTGATCTACAATATAACATACCACAGTTATCCCATACTGATCTACAATATAACATACCACAGTTATCCCATGCTGATCTACAATATAACATACCACAGTTATCCCATGCTGATCTACAATATAACATACCACAGTTATCCCATGCTGATCTACAATATAACATATCACAGTTATCCCATGCTGATCTACAATATATAACATATCACAGTTATCCCATGCTGATCTACAATATAGCATACCACAGTTATCCCATGCTGATCTACAATATATAACATACCACAGTTATCCCATGCTGATCTACAATACAACATACCACAGTTAACCCATGCTGATCAACAATGTATAACATATCACAGATATCCCATGCTGATCTACAATATATAACATATCACAGTTATCCCATGCTGATCTACAATATAGCATACCACAGATATCCCATGCTGATCTACAATATATAACATACCACAGTTATCCCATGCTGATCTACAATACAACATACCACAGTTAACCCATGCTGATCAACAATATATAACATATCACAGATATCCCATGCTGATCTACAATATATAACATACCACAGTTATCCCATGCTGATCTACAATATATAACATACCACAGTTATCCCATGCTGATCTACAATATATAACATATCCCAGTTATCCCATGCTGATCTACAATATATAGCATATCCCAGTTATTCCATGCTGATCTACAATATATAACATATCACAGTTATCCCATGCTGATCTACAATATATAACATATCCCAGTTATCCCATGCTGATCTACAATATATAGCATATCCCAGTTATTCCATGCTGATCTACAATATATAACATATCCCAGTTATTCCATACTGATCTACAATATAACATACCACAGTTATCCCATGCTGATCTACAATATATAACATATCCCAGTTATCCCATGCTGATCTACAATATATAACATACCACAGTTATCCCATGCTGATCTACAATATATAACATATCCCAGTTATTCCATACTGATCTACAATATATAATATACCACAGTTATCCCATGCTGATCTACACTATAACATACCACAGTTATCCCATGCTGATCTACAATATATAACATACCACAGTTATCCCATGCTGATCTACAATATAACATACCACAGTTATCCCATGCTGATCTACAATATATAACATACCACAGTTATCCCATGCTGATCTACAATATAACATATCACAGTTATCCCATGCTGATCTACAATATATAACATACCACAGTTATCCCATGCTGATCTACAATATAACATACCACAGTTATCCCATGCTGATCTACAATATAACATACCACAGTTATCCCATGCTGATCTACAATATATAACATACCACAGTTATCCCATGCTGATCTACAATATATAACATACCACAGTTATCCCATGCTGATCTACACTATATAACATATCACAGTTATCCCATGCTGATCTACAATATAACATACCACAGTTATCCCATGCTGATCTACAATATATAACATACCACAGTTATCCCATGCTGATCTACAATATAACATACCACAGTTATCCCATGCTGATCTACAATATATAACATACCACAGTTATCCCATGCTGATCTACAATATAACATATCCCAGTTATCCCATGCTGATCTACAATATATAACATACCACAGTTATCCCATGCTGATCTACACTATATAACATACCACAGTTATCCCATGCTGATCTACAATATATAACATACCACAGTTATCCCATGCTGATCTACACTATATAACATACCACAGTTATCCCATGCTGATCTACAATATAACATACGACAGTTATCCCATGCTGATCTACAATATATAACATACCACAGTTATCCCATGCTGATCTACAATATAACATACCACAGTTATCCCATGCTGATCTACAATATATAACATACCACAGTTATCCCATGCTGATCTACAATATAACATACCACAGTTATCCCATGCTGATCTACAATATATAACATACCACAGTTATCCCATGCTGATCTACAATATAACATACCACAGTTATCCCATGCTGATCTACAATATAACATACAACAGTTATCCCATGCTGATCTACACTATATAACATACCACAGTTATCCCATGCTGATCTACTATATAACATACCACAGTTATCCCATGCTGATCTACAATATATAACATATCCCAGTTATTCCATACTGATCTACAATATAATGTATCACAGTTATCAATCAATCTATCACGTTTTATCTCAATCGATCAATATATCTATCTAGGGTTATCTCAATCAATCTATCTGTCAAGCAATCAATCAATCTATCTGTCAAGCAATCAATCAATATATCTAGTTCTATTAAAATTAAACAATCAATCAATATATTTGGTCTCAATCAAACAATCAATCTATGTTGGCCTGTTTGTTCGAGTCTATATATTTACCCATCAATCAATCAATCAATCAATCAATCAATCAATCAATCAATCAATCAATCAATCAATTAGTGAGAAAAGTTCCTGCGTTGTTAATCTGTAAATTCACTGGTTTTGTAGATTTGTTTGTTTGTGTGTTTGGGTTTTACGCCTTCACAAGCACAATTTTGAGCTATATAGCCGGCAGGCAGTTTACCTTTCCTGGGCAGGCTCCAGCGGTTAACATGCACCAACATCCGTATGAACTTTTTTATATAAAGAGACACGGCCTGAGTGGGGCTCGAACCAGTAACAACAGTGATGATACAGTGGTATACAAGTCAGTGACCATAACCACTCAACCACGGAGGCGGTCCCCCTGGTTTTGTAGAATTACTCTGCACTATATTCATACTAAGTTTGCATTCATATACATGTACCTGGTCCAGAGAATAGTGTCGGCAAACTGAGCAACTGTCATAGAGTCCCATTCCTTGGCTCTCCTGGCCGTCCATGGCGCCTCACAAGGGACCTGCCAATATATAATGAACCTTAAGCTTAAACTTTTATTTTACAACGATTGTGAAGCAAGTTCTAACAACTTATATTAATCACTCTCGTTGGCGCGGATGAAAGCGTTAATGTGGTCATTCGTGTGGGAGGAAACCGGAGTACCCGGAGAAAACCCACTTGTCCGATCTGGCGATCACCGAACCATTTCACATACTTCCTGGTCCGAGAATCGAACCTGTGTTGTATTGGTGAAAAAGCGAACGTGCTAATCAATGCGCTAATCGGACAACCATATAAGGAACCTGCCAATATTAAATTACAGTACTGACGGATCTGTAGTCCAGTAGTAACACGCTGGACTGGTAATTCAGGGATCGCAGGTTAAACTAGAGACGATAAATAAACGTAAAACACAAAAACACAATTACCGTACTGTCACCGTTAAGGCGTCACATATTCATGGTTCTTGTGATCTGTGCTTCGATCAATTGCCATCAATCACTGCATAACTTTCATTTGATTTCCTTGGATACCTTTCAAGCTCTGCTCAGGGCAAGGAAGTGCACAGACAGACAAACAGGACGCCCAAGGTGGCCAACTCTGGGTAGCATAATAGACCTGTTTTGTGGATAGATATCAATGGGGTCGTATATTGATGAAAGTATTACTCACTGCAGTTATATTGGACTTAAAAGGTATTTAGTTACTGTACCTGTTTAGTGGATAGGAATGAATGGGGGTGTTTATTGATAAAAGTATTACTCACTGCAGTTATATTGGACTTAAAGGTATTTAGTTACTGTACCTGTTTAGTGGATAGGAATGAATGGGGGTGTATATTGATGAAAGTATTACTCACTGCAGTTATATTGGACTTAAAGGTATTTAGTTACTGTACCTGTTTAGTGGATAGGAATGAATGGGGGTGTATATTGATGAAAGTATTACTCACTGCAGTTATATTGGACTTAAAGGTATTTAGTTACTGTACCTGTTTAGTGGATAGGAATGAATGGGAGTGTCTATTGATAAAAGTACTACTCACTGTAGTCATATTGGACTTAAAACGGTATTTAGTTACTGTACCTGTTTAGTGGATAGGAATGAATGGGGGTGTTTATTGATAAAAGTATTACTCACTGCAGTTATATTGGACTTAAAGGTATTTAGTTACTGTACCTGTTTAGTGGATAGGAATGAATGGGGGTGTATATTGATGAAAGTATTACTCACTGCAGTTATATTGGACTTAAAGGTATTTAGTTACTGTACCTGTTTAGTGGATAGGAATGAATGGGAGTGTCTATTGATAAAAGTACTACTCACTGTAGTCATATTGGACTTAAAACGGTATTTAGTTACTGTACCTGTTTAGTGGATAGGAATGAATGGGGGTGTTTATTGATAAAAGTATTACTCACTGCAGTTATATTGGACTTAAAGGTATTTAGTTACTGTACCTGTTTAGTGGATAGGAATGAATGGGGGTGTTTATTGATAAAAGTATTACTCACTGCAGTTATATTGGACTTAAAAAGTATTTAGTTACTGTACCTGTTTAGTGGATAGGAATGAATGGGGGTGTTTATTGATAAAAGTACTACTCTCTGTAGTCAAATTGGACTAAAAAGGTATGTAGTTACTGTACCTGTTTAGTAGATAGGAATGAATGGGAGTGTCTATTGATAAAAGTACTACTCGCTGCAGTTATATTGGACTTAAACGGTATTTAGTTACTGTACCTGTTTAGTGGATAGGAATGAATGGGGGTGTTTATTGATAAAAGTACTACTCGCTGCAGTTATATTGGACTTAAACGGTATTTAGTTACTGTACCTGTTTAGTGGATAGGAATGAATGGGGGTGTTTATTGATAAAAGTACTACTCTCTGTAGTCAAATTGGACTAAAAAGGTATGTAGTTACTGTACCTGTTTAGTAGATAGGAATGAATGGGAGTGTCTATTGATAAAAGTACTACTCGCTGCAGTTATATTGGACTTAAACGGTATTTAGTTACTGTACCTGTTTAGTGGATAGGAATGAATGGGGGTGTTTATTGATAAAAGTACTACTCGCTGCAGTTATATTGGACTTCAACGGTATTTAGTTACTGTACCTGTTTAGTGGATAGGAATGAATGGGGGTGTTTATTGATAAAAGTACTACTCTCTGTAGTCAAATTGGACTAAAGAGGTATGTAGTTACTGTACCTGTTTAGTAGATAGGAATGAATGGGAGTGTCTATTGATAAAAGTATTACTCACTGCAGTTATATTGGACTTAAACGGTATTTAGTTACTGTACCTGTTTAGTGGATAGGAATGAATGGGGGTGTTTATTGATAAAAGTACTACTCGCTGCAGTTATATTGGACTTAAACGGTATTTAGTTACTGTACCTGTTTAGTGGATAGGAATGAATGGGGGTGTTTATTGATAAAAGTATTACTCGCTGCAGTTATATTGGAATTAAACGGTATGTAGTTACTGTACCTGTTTAGTGGATAGGAATGAATGGGAGTGTCTATTGATAAAAGTATTACTCACTGCAGTTATATTGGACTTAAAAGGTATTTAGTTACTGTACCTGTTTAGTGGATAGGAATGAATGGGGGTGTTTATTGATAAAAGTACTACTCTCTGTAGTCAAATTGGACTAACAAGGTATGTAGTTACTGTACCTGTTTAGTAGATAGGAATGAATGGGAGTGTCTATTGATAAAAGTACTACTCGCTGCAGTTATATTGAACTTAAACGGTATTTAGTTACTGTACCTGTTTAGTGGATAGGAATGAATGGGGGTGTTTATTGATAAAAGTATTACTCGCTGCAGTTATATTGGAATTAAACGGTATGTAGTTACTGTACCTGTTTAGTGGATAGGAATGAATGGGAGTGTCTATTGATAAAAGTATTACTCACTGCAGTTATATTGGACGTAAAAGGTATTTAGTTACTGTACCTGTTTAGTGGATAGGAATGAATGGGGGTGTTTATTGATAAAAGTATTACTCACTGCAGTTATATTGGACGTAAAAGGTATTTAGTTACTGTACCTGTTTAGTGGATAGGAATGAATGGGAGTGTTTATTGATAAAAGTACTATTCTCTAGTCATATTGAACTAACAAGGTATGTAGTTACCTGTTTTGCCATTGCATCAAATGTCCTGATGAAATTGTTGAGATCTAACACTTTAAATGGGTTCCAGAATGGAGGAACATCTCCCTTGAATTTACCCCAACAGCGCTGAAAAATACAGATGTGAAATACATGTCAAGGAAGGACTAGCGGCTGCTGTTGTTGAGTTGGGTTTTGATGGCACTCTATCACAGCTTAGGTTAGAGAACATTAACCAAATCAAAACCTATCACCAACCAATCATAATCGTGACTGGTTGTTCGGAGGTAACAACAAGTTGAAGTTGAAATCGGAGCTCTGTTACACATTTTCTGCTATCAATATGAAAGTACTTGTACATTGTATAAACTTTTTTTGCAATGATTGCAAAACAAGTTTTAACAACTTACATTCATTGCTCTCATTGACGTGGATGAAAATTTAATATGTGGACATTCCCGTAGGAGGAAACCCCGAGTACTCGGAGAAAATTCAAATGTCTGGTGACAACAGTACCATCTTACATACTACCCGGTTCGAGGATCAAACCCGGGTTTCATTAGTGAGAAGCGAGCATGCTAACCACTACACTACTTATTTAGCTTAATTGCGAAACAAGTTCTTACAACTTATATTAATCACTCTCGAGACCTCATTCATCATGGAATCCATCGCCATGAGGGAGAGAGAAGAGGCAATGTAGAATTTAAATGACTTGCCTAAGGGCACACTTGTAACGGCTCCAGCGGGGCTCGAACTCGGGGCCTTTCGCACCTGAAGTGAACGCGCTACCATTGCGCTATCACGACTGCCAAATTAGCGAAACATAGTGCAGATGTATATCGGATACCATTTAAAATGAGATTATATCAACAGCTTTACGACTTAAAGCTGGAAAGTTGCTATGTGATCTTTGCTGCCTGTAAGATAACATAAGATAAATTTTATTTTGAGTCGGCAAGATAGCAACAATACAACACAAGCTCTGAGTGAGCCTGTGCAACACTCGAACCTACAACTGCCAAACTAGCCAACTGTAACATACCTTTAAATCCATGACCGTGTGATCACCCTCATTTATATTGTAGAACTCAAGGTCAAGTTCCTTGCACAACCTATAGACTCGGTTCTGCGTAGGTCCAACATAAGCACCGCCTAGGTCCACTGTTCCATGTTCCACATCCTACAAAACGACAGAAAAACAAACTAGAAATGGTTTCTGGAGACAACCGTACGTGGCTATATGTTGGAATTGTATGGCGTCTATGTGGATAGAAATGGTTTCTTGAGACAACCGTACGTGGCTATATGTTGGAATTGTATGGCGTCTATGTGGATAGAAATGGTTTCTTGAGACAACCGTGCGTGGAATGATGGCTATATGTTGGAATTGTATGGCGTCTATGTGGATAGAAATGGTTTCTTGAGACAACCGTACGTGGCTATATGTTGGAATTGTATGGCGTCTATGTGGATAGAAATGGTTTCTTGAGACAACCGTACGTGGAACGGCGGCTATATGTTGGAATTGTATGGCGTCTATGTGGATAGAAATGGTTTCTTGAGACAACCGTACGTGGCTATATGTTGGAATTGTATGGCGTCTATGTGGATAGAAATGGTTTCTTGAGACAACCGTGCGTGGAATGGCGGCTATATGTTGGAATTGTATGGCGTCTATGTGGATAGAAATGGTTTCTTGAGACAACCGTACGTGGCTATATGTTGGAATTGTATGGCGTCTATGTGGATAGAAATGGTTTCTTGAGACAGCCGTGCGTGGAACGGTGGCTATATGTTGGAATTGTATGGCGTCTATGTGGATAGAAATGGTTTCTTGAGACAACCGTACGTGGCTATATGTTGGAATTGTATGGCGTCTATGTGGATAGAAATGGTTTCTTGAGACAACCGTACGTGGAATGGCGGCTATATGTTGGAATTGTATGGCGTCTATGTGGATAGAAATGGTTTCTTGAGACAACCGTACGTGGCTATATGTTGGAATTGTATGGCGTCTATGTGGATAGAAATGGTTTCGTGAGACAACCGCGCGTGGAACGGCGGCTATATGTTGGAATTGTATGGCGTCTATGTGGATAGAAATGGTTTCTTGAGACAACCGCGCGTGGAACGGCGGCTATATGTTGGAATTGTATGGCGTCTATGTGGATGTGGTTTGTGGAACCGCGCGTGGAACGGCGGCTATATGTTGGAATTGTATGGCGTCTATGTGGATAGAATGGTTTCTTGAGACAACCGCGCGTGGAACGGCGGCTATATGTTGGAATTGTATGGCGTCTATGTGGAGAAGACACTGATGATTGGCAATCGGTTTCAAAATCACAATTGATTATTGGTTGTAATCGTTTAACCATAACCGATTAAATGTAAATTATAATCGGATAGTAATACATGTAGTTGAAAATGTCACTTAGTCACTATATGTATTAACCCATTCAACCCCAAGTAACTGACATGGACTGGTGCATGATATTTTTAGACCAATAAATTAATAAGAAAATTACCTTTGGACCATTTCATTTATCAAAATGGGTAATTTTATTTAAAAATAGTAATAATTATTACTGGCAAAAAGTGCAGATCGTGATGAGACGGCTTTTTGTAAGTCTATTTAGAGGACTGTAGTGTTGAAAGGGTTAGTACTAATGCCACTAATGGTTTCTTATTGACGTCTGCTTCCTATGAGTACGGTAAGTAAGTGTGATGGGTAACCAATTAGATGTTGATTATAATCGGATAGTAATACATGTAGTTGTATGGCTATAATTATGCATCAGTACTGGTTGAAGTCTGCTTCCTGGGTGTACGGTAAGTAAATGTGAAACTGTACATATCTAAACTGTGCATATCTAAACTGTGCATATCTAAACTGTGCATATCTAAACTGTGCATATCTAAACTGTGCATATCTAAACTGTGCATATCTAAACTGTGCATATCTAAACTGTGCATATCTAAACTGTGCATATCTAAACTGTGCATATCTAAACTGTTGCATATCTAAACTGTGCATATCTAAACGTGCATATCTAAACTGTGCATATCTAAACTGTGCATATCTAAACTGTGCATATCTAAACTGTGCATATCTAAACTGTGCATATCTAAACTGTGCATATCTAAACTGTGCATATCTAAACTGTGCATATCTAAACTGTGCATATCTAAACTGTGCATATCTAAACTGTGCATATCTAAACTGTGCATATCTAAACTGTGCATATCTAAACTGTGCATATCTAAACAATCTAATGTTAAACAAACCCTAAAAATTCAGCTTTATATTTAGTTTATACAAATTTATTTTAGCTCGATAGCAAAACAAGTTCTTATAACTTATATTAATCACTCTCGAGACCTCATTCCTGATGGAATCCATTGCCACGAGGGAGAGAGAAGAGGCAACGTGGAATTTAAATGCCTTGCATAAGGGCACAATCGTAACGGCTCCAGCTTTATATTTGATTTCATGTCAACTACCGTGAGAGCTACACAACACTGCTGAAACCAAATTTATATTTCATGTCGGAATCCATTTCGGAAGCCGACTAGTTTACTCCAAAGGAACTAATTCAGCTGAAAAAAAATAAAATTCCGGCAAAATAAAAATGTACGCGAAGTTCGATTATGAGGATGTGTGATTGATTACCGTCGATTATGGGGGATTTCAAAATCAATTTTCCATTATTATAGAAGATCAGCCCACCACTACTACCGGCGAACCCAAGATCTATAGAGATCATCCACTGATCATGATTCAACAAATAAATGATTTCACATACGGTTCTTCAAAAGAAGTTCAAGAGAATGGCTAGTGAATTCAAAGTCACAGTGACCATTCACCTACATATATTTACTTACACCCCCTAACTGTTCACCTACTTATGACGATCAGGTCTCTAATCTTAGAGGAAGCAAAGTGTGTCACACAAACAGACCTATGAATAGAGTAGGCAACATAAGATCGTTTCAATTTTCAAACAATTAATTAGAATTATGAAAGTTAATTTAGTTTCATAGTATACAAACTTGGGCTGCTTAATTTATTTATATTTATATTTCGGGTTTTACGCCTGCATCAGCACCATTTTGGGCTATATCTCCGGCAGGCAGTTTACTTAACAACACCTTTCCTGGGCAGGCTCCAACGGTTAACCAGTATTTGGGTGCACCAACCTCCGTAAGAAACTGCCAACTTTTTCATATAAATGAGACACGGCCTGAGCGGGGCTCGAACCCGTGACCATCAGTGATGATAGGTTACAGTGGTATACAAGTCACCACTTTAAGTCACCACCTTAACCACTCGACCACGGAGGCGGACGGGCTGCTCAATAGATGCTTTTAAGATCAAAGGAATGCTTTAAGATAAGATAAGATTTATTTTGAGTCGGCAAGGTAGCAACAATACAACACAAGCTCTGAGTGAGCTTTTGAACCGACTATATATAACATAAAATAATGGCAACATCTATAAAATTTGAATCCCTGATAATAGTATCCCTGATAATATATTATTAATTTGTTTCTTAGATAAATGCTGAAAAATGTTATAGGGTAAAACATAACTAAATTATATGGGTAAGACAAATGTGCTTGTTTGCCATAAAGAATATTAACCTAGTAAATCAATGACTTAATTGGTAAAACTAATATAAGTATATATGGATTAAACAAATATTTTTACAGGAACACCAATTTTTAAAAATATATAATATTCATCATTATAAAAGATATTTTCAGTTTCAATGGAAATTGAGCTTATTTTGCCTCATATTTGGAGCTTTTATAACAGACTATATAACAACATGTGTATATGAATAACAAGAGTAAAACGGACTATATAACAACATGTGTATATGAATAACAAGAGTAAAACGGACTATATAACAACATGTGTATATGAATAACAAGAGTAAAACGGACTATATAACAACATGTGTATATGAATAACAAGAGTAAAACAGCTATGGGAAATAAAATTTTGAATTAAAATAGACACGCTATGCTTATTTAGTTGAACAGTAAAATTAGACACAAGATGAACAGTAAAATTAGACACAAGATGAAGAGTAAAATTAGACACAAGATGAACAGTAAAATTAGACACAAGATGAACATTAGAAGCTACATAATAAAAGAATAAGACAACAGCCATGCAGGCAACTAAGATGATTTAAACTAAAAATGCAATCTAATCTATAGCTGAAATGAACTCCATGCTGATCCTTCACTGTGGGACCCATTACCTGGTATAGCATACTACACACTTACAGTCATTTCCATTCCAAGAGGAAATCAAGCTCTTGAAATGACTGAAGCCAGTTGTAGCTCTTGAAATGACTGAAGCTAGTTGTAGCCCTTGAAATGACTGAAGCTAGTTGTAGCTCTTGAAATGACTGAAGCCAGTTGTAGCCCTTGAAATGACTGAAGCTAGTTGTAGCCCTTGAAATGACTGAAGCCAGTTGTAGCTCTTGAAATGACTGAAGCTAGTTGTAGCTCTTGAAATGACTGAAGCTAGTTGTAGCCCTTGAAATGACTGAAGCTAGTTGTAGCTCTTGAAATGACTGAAGCTAGTTGTAGCTCTTGAAATGACTGAAGCTAGTTGTAGCTCTTGAAATGACTGAAGCTAGTTGTAGCCCTTGAAATGACTGAAGCTAGTTGTAGCTCTTGAAATGACTGAAGCTAGTTGTAGCTCTTGAAATGAGTGAAGCTAGTTGTAGCTCTTGAAATGACTGAAGCTAGTTGTAGCCCTTGAAATGACTGAAGCTAGTTGTAGCTCTTGAAATGACTGAAGCTAGTTGTAGCCTTGAAGTCATTTATGATTATTCTGTTAGTTTTCAAGGTATAAGGAAACAATGTTGAATTGTGCACTCCTCTTGCAAAAGAAATGAAAATTTGGTCTCGCGTTTCATATTACTTATCCAACCCCCTGAAAATATTCTTGCCAAGAATTTCTTGGCGAGCAGTTTGCCATAACTTACAGTCAATGTATGAGTTCTTCCACCAACCCGATCCCTGGCTTCCAGAACCAGTACATCCTCGCCATGTTTCTGTAGATGTCTCGCAGCGCACAAACCTGATAAAAATCAACACACTCAAATAATACATTCTTGTTGGAGAATTAATAAGATTATTAAAATATGCATACATCCACTTCCAATTTGTTTGGCTTTTTTGGCTTAAAGTCACACCAGCAGCTATCTACAAATACATAGCATTTATATAGCACAAATATTAAATATTATTCTATTGCGCTTCACAATTACAGATGCAATTTTAAACATTTACCCATGACAATAATATATGGAAATATAAATAGAAATGTATATATATACAGATATCACTAGGATTCTAGTAATTGGATAAGACATATTTTATCATGATATCTACACCATTACAGTATATAAGTGAGTGATTGGATTAACGATAAAAGTGGCAATATGAACCATAGACCCAAACACCGCCGTAAGAATGACAACCGTGATGTGGCCAGTACAGTGAATGGGCCGGAACATATCTTCTTCTAATGTCAAACCCCTCATTGCATGTCAAAACCTAATGGAAATAGTATGTAAGCAACAGTTCTTTTTTAACAAAACAATATAAATAAGGGAGACTTACTTTAATAACATGCTTAATTTATCATTTTCACTCAAAATTCATTTGTTGGACAGCATTTTGTCTATATACTGTATCTAAAACACTAACATTTAGTTTAACTTAGACAAACACACGGGGCATAAGAAGTCGTCACCCCTCCTAATTACTCTGACTGGGTGCAGAACCGTAAATGGACCCATCCATCGAACACATTACACGGTGCCTAACAGAGAATAACTAGGTTTACACAACCATGTATATCAGTTGGAGAACCTCTGTAACAACACATGGACCTGAATGCGAAAAACTGAAAATCGATATTATTCATAAGGACCCCTTGTGTGTAATAACTGATAAAACTCATAAACACGGAACAGTGAGACTATAATGACATATTTATTCGTAAATATATTGGCGTGGCAGACGATGTATATGTCATTTTGGAGAAATGGGCGAAAATTCTTCACGCCGGGATATGTAGTTAGTGTCATTGAGCAAGGCACCTCACACACATTGCTTAGTACTGGTTAACCATTTAGGTCGGCTAAGCCTGCCCAGGAAAACATGTCTAGATCCCGGCAAGGGGTTTGACATTAATAGAACATATATATATACATACATACATACCGGTTTCACTATTTACTGACTAGAACTGTCTAGAGCCGACTAGAACCTTCTAGAGCCGACTATAGAGGTTATTTAATAAAATAAATTATCCGACCAGAAGAAATATATCAAACATTATATATACATAAGGCCATAAAACTCAAATTTTATTAAATTCATCCTGCTATAAAGCCGTATTGACCATTATTCATTCACCAGACAGCACCGACTAGAGATTCTGGCTGCCATTTTGAAATGCCGACCGGAGAATAGAAGGGGAGATAGCTCCCCTTTCAAAATGGCGGCCAGAATCTCGGTACTGTGTTGTGGATGAATAGTGGCTAATACGGCTTCATAACAGGACGAATTTAATAGAACTTGAGTTGTATGGCCTTATACAGTTATATATAATGTTTCATATATTTCTTCTGGTCGGCAATTTTTTTAATTAAATAACCTCTAGTCGGCTCTAGACGTTACTAGTCGGCTCTAGTCGGTAAATAGCGAGACCCATACAATTTCATTGACAAATTTGTGTCGCGAAAACTAACGACAAAGTCCGTAATATACATTTTAACATTATGGTTACACAGTACATATCATTGGAACATTTGAGAGACTATGAATCAAATTTCTATAAGTTATGAAATATACTTGCCACTGATTCCAGCGCCTATAACGATTACATCAAAATGTTTACTTTCCATTTCTCATGGTGCGTCAGTACTTATTCCCACGTGCAGATAGTCCATGGTAAGGTAAATGACCACTAAATTTGATTGTCAAAAGTAAACAAAGGTATAGTGGCCGAGTGCAGCGATCGCGTGAGATGTAGTGGCCTAGTCAGCCTCCATCCTTCCAGAGTAGGTACCTTTCACCACTAACTTCAGGTTCACTCCATATCTGGGACAAGTGATAAATGATATGTGAGAAAATTGTCTGTCGCTTACAGGGGTTGCAGAGTTGAGTACTGGTTGTTACCCAGGAAGTTCAGGTGGTCACTACAAATAGTCCGAAAATGATTGATGTGCAATAGAAGTACAAGATTATACTTCATCTATTTTACAACGATTGGGGAACAGTCTGCAACAATTTATATTAATCACACTCATTGGCGCAGTTGACAGCTTATTTGTGGTCAGTGTGGGAGGAAAGCGGAGTAAACCCACTTGTCCGATCTGGCGACCACCGTACCATCTCACATACTTCTTGGTCCAAGGATCAAACCTGGGTTGCATTGGCGTGATAACCATTGCGCTAATCGGACAGCCAATTGCCGACTAAGGTAGTCAAGTTATGTATCGGCATGAGGGTGAGCAAATAGCTAATGTGCATTTTTGTGTCTTGCCTAAGAACAATACCATCGTGGTTCTGAAGGGCCTCAAACTCACAACCTCTCGGATACAGTCTCTCGTTGCAGCCATTAGGGTAATGGTTAGTTAGTTTGGGTTTAAGGTTCAACACCGCATCATACGGCAACAAGTACAATATACACATACATATTGCATGTAGCAGTCCCGTTAGAAATACAGACGGATCTGTAGTCCAGTGGCAACACGCTGGACTGGTAATCCAGGGATCGCAGGTTCAATCCCCCGTCTGACCCTAATAAAATTAACAGTCTTTCAGATGGGACGTTAAACCGAGGTCTCGTGTCGGTGCTTTACACTGTGCATGTAAAAGAACCAGAGACTCTGGAATGGGTTTCTGTCTGTATCATTGCACTATCCTCCAAAATCTAAAATGACATCTCTTCAGGAGGCATCGCTCATATGGGCAACCAGTAGCGACGATAAATAAACGTAAAACACATACACACCCATTAGAAATGCTAAAACAACATTGTGTACTTGGAAAGCAAGATGGTTTTACTACAGACTCCGCTGGTAGAGCGTCTGATTTGGAATCGATCGGTCCCAGGTTCGATACTCGGTCATGCCACGTATGTAGTGTAATTGAGCAAGGCACCTCACACACATTGCTTAGTACTGGTTAACCGCTTCAGTCGGCTACGCCTGCCCAGGATAACATGTCTAGGTCCCCGTAAGGGGGTTGACATTAATGGAACATACATACATACAATGAGAAATACATACAAATCTAGTTTCAGCATATTTTATTCAGGATTTATATAATAAATTTGGTATATATTAGTATCACAGAAGAAAGAATTCAACAATTAACCCTTTGCACGCTAGTGGCTGATAAAATCACTTTTGCAAACAGCATACAAACAGACTCTATGCTGGTTGCTATTCGGATAGTGGAGCTAAAACACTTGACTGAATAGCAAACAACATAGATCCTGATCAGACACGGCGTTACGCTGTGGCTGATCTGGATCTATGTCGTTTGCAAATGTGATTTTATTTAATGAGTATGTAAAGGGTTAAGACAATCAATAATACAACGGTAAGTTATAATGAAGACTCGTTTTCAACCACGTAAATACACAGAGGTTCAACCGAGCCTGACCTGCTCACGAGGCATTTGATTTGTTGTTGCCATGGTGAGGGGTTTGAATCTTTGATTATCCTGAAGGAATGGCTATAAATTCAGTGTTACAGCGTAGTACATGCATAATACCTAAATTTGAATAAAAATTTGAATCAGGCAGTAATTGATTAAAGTTTAAACTTTATTTATTTTACAACAATTGCGAACAAGTTCTAACAACTTATATTAATCACTCTCGTTGGCGCGGATGAAAGCGTAAATGTGGTCATTCGTGTAAGAGGAAACCGGAGTACCCGGAGAAAACCCAACTGTCCGATCTGTTGTGTTTGGGTTACAGTCGCACCGACGGATTAGGTGACCTGGCTACTCTCCAGGGTGTTATTGGTGGTGGATCACCTTGGGTGCCCATCCGAGCAGTATTTCTGTCTGGGTAAGTGATTTGATGGTAATGACCATAACCACTCGGCCATACAGGTCACTTTTAGGCTTCAGATAGTAACTACCATCTATTTTAACAAAATTGAATAAAAAAGTAACAGTAACACATTTATGTCTAAAAGACTTTTCCTAAATATGACTGGAACAAGTCTATATTTACACAAATATCTATGAAATCATCCTTGCAACTAGAAAATTAAACCCCAATGCCAGTGAGGTTTCCATATGTTGGCCAGTGAGGTTTCCATATGTTGGCCAGTGAGGTTTCCATATTTTGGCCAGTGAGGTTTCCATATGTTGGCCAGTGAGGTTTCCATATATTGGCCAGTGAGGTTTCCATATGTTGGCCAGTGAGGTTTCCATATGTTGGCCAGTGAGGTTTCCATATTTTGGCCAGTGAGGTTTCCATATGTTGGCCAGTGAGGTTTCCATATGTTGGGCCGTTGAGGTTTCCATATGTTGGCCAGTGAGGTTTCCATATGTTGGCCAGTGAGGTTTCCATATGTTGGCCAGTGAGGTTTCCATATGTTGGCCAGTGAGGTTTCCATATGTTGGCCAGTGAGGTTTCCATATGTTGGCCAGTGAGGTTTCCATATGTTGGCCAGTGAGGTTTCCATATGTTGGCCAGTGAGGTTTCCATATGTTGGCCAGTGAGGTTTCCATATGTTGGCCAGTGAGGTTTCCATATGTTGGCCAGTGACGTTTCCATATGTTGGCCAGTGACGTTTCCATATGTTGGCCAGTGACGTTTCCATATGTTGGCCAGTGACGTTTCCATATGTTGGCCAGTGACGTTTCCATATGTTGGCCAGTGACGTTTCCATGTTTTCACAAGTTAATTTTCCATGTTTTCGATTTTATCTCAAAAATGAAACATTTGCTATTTTTTCCATAGGCCTTAATGTACACAGAGAACGATGTGCAACGGACGAGTGGTCTGGTGGTAAACACACTGGACCCATAATCCATGGATCGTAGGTTCGATCCACCACTATACCATACTAAAATGACCCTTATCATTGTCTTTCACGGGAGACTGTAAAACGAGGTTTCTTGTAGGTGATTTACACGTGTGGAGTCCGTGGTCCAGTGGTAGAGCGTCGGATTTGGAATCGATTGGTCCTTGGTTCGATACTCGGTCAGGCCACGTATGTAGCGTCATTGAGAGGCACCTCATACACATTGCTTAGTACTGGCTAATCACTTAGGTCGGCTAAGCCTGCATCGGAAAACATGTCTAGGTACCGCAAGGGGTTTGACAGTAATGGAACATGCATACATCCATTGTGCACGTAAAAGAAAGACTCTGTAATGGCTCTCTGTGTGTATCATTACACTGTTTTCATGCTATGTATTGTATCATTATGTGTATGACATATGTACTATTGGTTTGCAATAAAATATGATTAAATCATTTATGTTATATTTCGGGTTTTACACCTGCATCAGCACCATTTTGGGCTATATAGCCGGCGGGTAGTTTACCTAACAACACCTTTCCTGGGCAGGCTCCAGCGGTTAACCAGTACTTGGGTGCACCAACCTCCGTAAGAAACTGCCAACTTTTTCATATAAATGAGACACGGTCTGAGCAGGGCTCGAACCCGTGACCATCAGTGATGATAGGTTACAGTGGTATACAAGTCAGCGACCTTAACCACTCGACCATGGAGGCGGACATGATTAAATAAACTATTTTCCAAAACATAAAATCACTAATCTCTTCATGTGGGTAACCGATAGCTACGGTACATAAACGCAAAACACACAGAATGATGTGATCGAGAGACTTACAGTGAGTGGTCCAGTAGATTAGGACAAGGCATTCAGTTACCTTTGAAGAAAACTTGATCAAAATAACATTGAGTGAAAAATGAATTGTCAGTTATGGTTTAGTCAATCAAGCGATAAACATAAAAAAGAAAATTCAGGCCATTTCTCAGTGTAGCTTCAGGCCATTTCTTTGTATAGACATATATGGATTGTTGGTGGTGATGTTGGAACATGATTATGATATTAAGGTCCAATTTATTATCATTCCATATATATATATATATATATACATGTCAAAAGCTTACATATGGATCTGTAGTCCAGTGGTTAACACGCTGGACTGCTAATCCAGGAATCGCAGGTTCGATTCCTACTTTTGACCCTAATAAAATTAACAGGACTTTAAACCAAGGTCTTGTGTCGGTGTGTTACAACGTGCACGTTAAAAAACCCAGAGGAGACTCTGGAATGGGCTGTTGTCTGTATCATGCACTATCCTCCAAAAATCTAAAATGACTAACCTCTTCAGGAGTCACTCATATGGACAACCGGTAGCGACAATAAATAAACGTAAAAACACACACAAGTCAAAAGCTTGAACATTTGGCAAGATGAGTGACTACTGAATTTTAGCGTTGGATTTGAGTGACTACTGCATTTTAGCGTTGGGTTTGAGTGACTACTGCATTTTAGCGTTGGGTTTGAGTGACTACTACATTTTAGCGTTGGGGTTGAGTGTTCATGCTAAACTCAATAATGCACGGCATCAAATATCGGGTACGGAAAGTAAAATTTGTATTTCTTAAAAATAGCACTTAACAGAAAACTATTTGGGCTGTCCACAAAATATTAGGCGAGGTACTGGTATATACGATTTTATGAATACGGCAAGATAAATGACTATTGCACTTTAGCATTGGATTGGAGTACAACCTGTTAATGCATGGCTTGTACAAGTAGCACGGTACAGACATAGTCACCATTGGGGGAGATTATGTGTAGCGGCCAGGCTAGCTTACCCCCCTCGGTTACCAGGCTAGCTTACCTCCCTCGGTTACAAAACTGGCTTACCTCCCTCGGTTACCAGGCTAGCTTACCTCCCTCGGTTACCAGGCTAGCTTGCCTCCCTCAGTTACCAGACTGGCTTACCTCCCTCAGTTACCAGGCTAGCTTACCTCCCTCGGTTACCAGGCTAGCTTACCTCCCTCGGTTACCAGGCTAGCTTACCTCCTTTGGTTACCAAGCTAGCTTACCTCCCTCGGTTACCAGGCTAGCTTACCTCCCTTGGTTACCAGGCTAGCTTACCTCCCACGGTTACCAGGCTAGCATACCTCACTCGGCTACCAGACTGGTTTAGTTTTATATATTTCGTTTAACTGGATTATAACACAAGTTCTTACAACAATAGCTTAATCGTTCTCCAGACCTCATTCCCAAGATGTTTCGCTTACAGAGCGACCGCTATCAACTGATTTAGCCTGGCAGTTTACACACAATCTCCCCAATGGTGACTAAGTCTGTACGTGACACTTGTGTGGGCCTCGTATTAACCCTTACTGTGCTGGAAACGAGTATATTCGGTTTTGCAAACAGTATAGAGCCAGATCAGATGGCAGGCTCAACGCTATTTGGATGGTGGAGCTAAAACATTTCACTGAATAGTAAACATCATAGTTCCTGATCTGGATCTATGTTGTTTGCACATTCCTTCCAATTTTTCAGCATTGCATGGGTTAACTAATGTGTAAAAACTGGTTTTGTAAGTGGGGAAAAAATACATTTTATAAAATATTATGTCATGTCATAAATATGGATTTACATAAATCCGATTTACAGTAAAATTTGTTTACATGTATAAATTTCACAAAGAACAAAATCATGGTTTTGAAAACATATTATACAACGTTCATTGAAACTGTGAAATGCTATTATTATACCTTTTATTCAAATCAACTGCAACAATCGTGATGTCCGTTTACAAGTACATGATCATGTTACGGGGGGATATTGCACCTAGATTTGTGGTACGAGACAAGCGTCATTGAAATGTCAATGAATGGTCCCTGTCATTTTATAGATATGGCCCCCCCTCTCCCTACCCCGATCAAGTCGTGTCGTTTCACATGTATGGCCCCAGAAATTGATAACAAATACACATGAATGAAAAAGGAAAAAATAAAATAAACGGGGTTACCCGCTTTTGGGGGCCACAAAAGGGAAACAAATAATAATATGCATGAACGATTACTGTAGTCCTAGTTTGTCAGCAGGTGATGAAACAAGATAATTCAAAGATCTTATCTTTTCAGATGTAGGCTATTCCTGTAGAACAAACTGAAAGTAGACATTTTGCTATACATCTACGCAACAAAAACCGGTTACCTCCCTCAGTTATATGGAAGAAATATAAACCGGATAATTATCTAACCACCATAAACCGGTTATATATCTGACCAGACGACAACTTTCTTCTGTTTTTCTGAGCTGAGAATCACGGAACCAGAGGGATGCCACGAACATGCCAGAATAGAATGTCTGAAATAGAATGGAGTTCCACACACATTTTCAACAATATTGATGGTAAATAATACCGTTTTAAACTAAATACATTAAACACGTTTTATGAAAACGTTCAGATAGTTTAACCCATTTGATTCTGGATACCATTCAAACAGTATTTGCAAAGAACATAGAGCTAGATCAGCCGCCACGGAGCGTTCCGTCTGATCAGGCTCTATGCTGTTTGCTATTCAGATGATCTTGCTAAGACACTTGGCTATGTAGCAAACAACATAGATCCTGATCGGCACATAGCGTCACGCTGCGGCTGATCTGGATCTATGTTGTTTGCAAAAACCTTTGAATGTATCCAGAATGAAATGGGTTAACAATAACCATACTTGAAAATAAAACCTAATAAATTTGCTCTCCACACTTAATGGTGGTAATTATTTAAATTAAATCATACCATGTTAATATATCGTCTGCTACAGAATATCGAATTGATACATTAACATTAAAGCGTTCTACCCCAGTGATTTTTAAAACTTCCCGCCCGATTCTCTGACGTCACTTATAAAGCCAAAACACTGATCTATAGTTATATTTCGGGTTTTTTTACGCCTGTATCAGCACCATTTTGGGCTATATCGCCGGCGGACAGTTTACCTAACAACACCTCTCCAGCAGTTAACCAGTACTTGGGTGCACCAACCTCCGTAAGAAACTGCCAACTTTTTCATATAAATGAGACACGGCCTGAGCGGGGCTCGAACCCGTGACCATCAGTGATGATAGGTTACAGTGGTATACAAGTCAGCGACTGTAACCACTCGACCACGGAGGCGGACGGGTTTCTGTCTGTATCATTGCACTATCCTCCAAAAATCTAAAATGACTAATATCTTCAGGAGGCGCCGCTCATATTGGCAACCGGTAGCGACGATAAATAAATGAGACACACTGATCTATAGAGACGAGGTTAACTACTACTACTTCCGAGAACAAGGTAGAACATTACAACTGTAACTTCGTCTGCTTCTAGGTTAACTACTACTACTTCCGAGAACAAGGTAGAACATTACAACTGTAACTTCGTCTGCTTCTAGGTTAACTACTACTACTTCCGAGAACAAGGTAGAACATTACAACTGTAACTTCGTCTGCTTCTAGGTTAACTATCTGTTAGTGCTATCGTCGCAAATATACAACTGCGGACGTACTGATTAGAATGTGCAAGTGTCATTGAAATCTGGCTACTCGTTTAGAGCTAAGATAGTTCGGACATAACATAACTGAGCTAGTTTATACAAATTTATTTTAGCTCGATTGTGAAACAAGTTCTTTCAACTTATATTAATCACTCTCGAGACCTCATTCCTGATGGAATCCATCGCCACTAGGGAGAGAAGAGGCAATGTGGAATTTAAATGCCTTGCCTAAGGGCACAATCGTATCGGCTCCAGATCAAACTCAGGGCCTTTCGCACCTGAAGCTAGCGTGCTACCACTGCGCTATCACGACTTCCACCCACATAACTGTGTTAACAACTAACCGATTGGAGCGTAAACGTGATATACAACACTAGGCTTCGTACTGGTCATTACTGTGAGAAGCTTCTCACCAATGCAACCCTGGTTCGATCCTCGGATGTGAGATGGTACGGTGGTCGCCAGGTGGGTTTTCTCCGGGTACTCCGGTTTCTTCCCATACGAATGACCACATTTACGCTTTCATCCGCGCCAACGAGAGTGATTAATAAAAGTTGTTAAAACTTGCTTCGTGATCGTTGTAAAATAAATAAAGTTTAAAAAAAAAAACAACAAAAAAACGAATATGAGGATCAAACCCGGGTTGCATTAGTGAGAAGCGAGCGCTAATGTATTTGTTTGAGAGACTCACGTGTGTTCTTTCAATGTCTTCTCTACCTTTCCCTTCTGTATGTTCCAGATATACAACGTACCATCGGATGAGCCAGCCATCGCATAGCTACCATCGGGACTGCAAATATCACACAAAATATATATTGGGATTATACGCTATACTAAAACAGAAACTGACTTAAAGTGTAGGCAATTATCGTCAAACGCCCTATTCCCAGACACCATCTGTTTTCGAATTTGTTTGCAAATGACGTCATCGCTGTCAGTAGCAGGTACTTGGATTATTTGGTTGACGCTAAAACTGTCAAAACACAAAAATGAGCAAAAACAGATCAATATTCACATTTTATTTTCGAAAATATAGAAATGTTGATGTCTTTCATAAGTCGCATTCACACGTACCCTAAAATTCCCTTACACAGAGATATATGCAAAGAAATATTTGTATATATTTGAAATGGGGGTAGTCAAATGTTTGGCTTTACAAGGTCACATGTCAATCATGTGACAGTACCAGAAAACACATTTATGGTACATGAAATTTGATTGGTGTCTGTAGCTTAGGTCTTGTTTATTTTACGCCATGTTAAATTCGCATGTGAGTGAATTTGTGGTTTTATTTTAAAAGATGTTATGCAATCTGAGTTTAGTGAAGCGTATTAAATGCAAGAATGATCAATTACATGGTATAAAAGAGACTGACATTCAAACCTTCAAACAGACGGATCTGTAGTCCAGTTGTAACACGCTGGACTGGTAATCCAGGGATCGTAGGTTCGATCCCCCGTCTGACCCTAATAAAATTAACAGTCTTTCAGATGGGACTTTAAACCGAGGTCTCGTGTCGGTGTTGTAAACCGTGAATGTAAAAGAACCAGAGGAGACTCTAGAATGGGTCTCTTCAAGGAGGCGTCGCTTATATGGGCAACCAGTAATAAAATTAACAGTCGTTCAGATAGGACTTTAAAACGAGGTCTCGTGTCGGTGCTTTACACCGTGCACATAAAAGAACCAGAGGAGACTCTGGAATGGGTCTTTGTCTGTATCATTGCAATATCTTCCAAAAATCTAAAATGACTAATCTCTTCAGGAGGCGTCGCTCATATGGGCAACCGGTAGCGACGATAAATAAACGTAAAACACACACACCTTCAAACCGTATTCACATTCAAACCTTAGGTGACCGAATACCGATGAGCACATGGTATATAACATTATTACACTTCAATGCAGTTTCCAGACACCATCTATGTGTGGACCGTTGTCTAATGTTGTTAAAACTTGTGGGCCAAACCATTTGTATTTTCATGCTATGTATTGTATCTTTATGTGTATGACATATGTACTATTGATTTGCAATAAAATATGATTAGTTTTAGTTTAAACATAGTTTATTTCAAACAATGATATAACATATACAAATGTACAATTTACACAAATATTTACATACATGTATGAAAAAGGGTTAGAGCTGAAAGCTATAGCTTATAGAGGTCTTCTATAATAAAATAAGATTTTAAAAAATGCGGTTTCCAGTATTTTAATTGGATAAAGGTGTGGTAACTATATTGTGATAGCTCCGGGTTATATAACCCTTAAAATACATACCCTTCAAGTGCCTCACGATTTCTAAAAGCTACACACATGGTTGGACTATGCGCAATGCAAGTCGCCTAAATAAATATGTAGGTATTTTTCTACAATTTCACCTTTTAAATATGTTGAAACATGATATTAAAATCTAGTGAACAATATGTAACCCTCATCTGGACATGCTGGTGTCAAGGTTAAAATCACCCATTCATGAAATTACTCAATTGAGGCACTCGACGGGGCAAAAATGATCCAATAAAATTTATGACAATCCTTAAACAAAAAAAGTGACTGTAAACAGTTTTTTAAGCTGAACACCTCGTTGTCAGCATCATAAAATTGTTATTTGGCTTGTTGACGGGGTATATGAGTATGTAGTGACGGCCAGGCATGATATTCCCCGAGCCACAATATAACCATTGGGAATATAGAGGAAATCACACAGAATTTATATCACACAAACGGCTTACATGGTAAGTTTAAACTTATATTAATCACTCTCGTTGGTGCAGATGAAAGCATAAATGTGGTCATTCGTGTGGGAGGAAACTGGAGTACCCGGAGAAAACCACCAATGGCGACCACCGTACCATCTCACATACTTCCTGGTCGGAGGATCGAACCCGGGTTACATTGGTGAGAAGCAAGCGCGCTAACCACTGTGCTAATCGGACAACCTTACATGGTAGAACAGGAAACAAGGGCCCGGGCGCCAGCAATTACATCAGAAAATAATGTGTTATATCAACCCAACCCCTGCATGGCTTACAATGTACATACCTGAACACTGCTCTTGAACAGTCAAAACCTACTTTGAAGTTCTCATCACTGAAAAAACAGATATAAATATATAGTATCTCCATTGCATAGGAGTCATTATTATTATTATTATAAACCAAACTTATATAGCGCTCTTTTCATCTAAAAATAAAACGTTCAAAAGCGCTTTACAGCCTAAATATCACAGATATTGATAAAAACTTCCACATACAATGAGATAAAACAAGACTAAAATAGCAAACACAATTACAATGGATTCTAAATATGCTATAAAATATTCGGATCTAAAATTATAACAATTAAAATATAGGTAATAATTAAATAAAATGAGTTCATTTGCAGTCTTAATCCTGATTGAGCACAGACACAGTGTGATATTTATGTTCCATATGAACATTTAAAAAGGTGTGTCTTCAAAGCCTTTTTGAAACGCGCTCGCCCATATGGTTCGCCGGCGGCGAGGGTAAATAAGCTCAATCATCATCGCCTTTTTGAAAGAACACAATGTTGTTGCACTTCTAAGATTTGATGGAAGATATTTATGGAGCTGCAGGTTGATGGTTCATGCCTCACCAGGGATTTATTCTGATATTGATTTGTTGCTGCATTGCATTCATGTTCAATACAGTCTATTTCTGTTATCTCAAAGTCGGTTATGTCAAATTCACCAGTTACGTCAAATTCTGACCAAAGTCTGCTTCAAATACTATCATTTTGCATATTACTGGCTACAATTACAGTCAAACTTGTGTTAGTGGTCACCTCTATTAAGCAGCCAACCTGTATTAAGCAGCCAGTTTCCAGATTCCCAATATGTTGTTTTATTATACATTTGACCTCTATTAAGCAGCCACCTGTGCTAAGCAGCCACTTTCTGTGATTCCCTTGGCTGGCTGCTTAAGACAGGTTTGACTGTATGTCAAATACCATTAAATCAAATTCCTTTTCTGGTCCCTTCAGTGTAATGTGCAATATTTCACGCTTGTTGCCAAAGTGCGACTTTCATTCGGCAAATTTACCTGATCAAAGGTGTTTGTGTAAACAATTGATATATGGTTGAAGGTGATTACCACGACAGTAATTAGAATGTGTTCAATACAGTTACACACTAATTGGTAATCACCAATTAACCAATAATTGAATAAACGGCTCATCATAATAAATAATATGTTTGTATATTTTATATTTACAACAGGATATTTAATATGTCACAGCAAAGTGGATGGTATTGTAGAACAAGGAATATTTAATTGACATGTGTCACAGCAAAGTGGATGGTATTGTAGAACAAGGAATATTTAATTGACACGTGTCACAGCAAAGTGGATGGTATTGTAGAACAAGGAATATTTAATTGACACATGTCACAGCAAAGTGGATGGTATTGTAGAACAAGGAATATTATAATTGACACAAGATTGTCATACCATAATGTATTGGCGACTTGATTCATGCGTAGATCAATAACTTTCAGCGTGTCCTCTCGTGTGCAGGCCAATAGTCGCGTTCTATCTGTGAACACATGCAAATTACACTTAAACCACAGGCATTTGGATCCACGATAAATAAATATATAATAAACCTTTCTTTTACCATACACAACCCAGCTACAAATAGTGACAAAGTGAAACAACAATTCTTTATTGTTTCATTTTATAAATAACTCTGTTAATTTTTCCATCTACTGTTCCATTTATAGATTTCTTTAAAACCGGATGAATCTTCAGAACGTTATATGGTTTAACAAGTATTAGTAGTCAAATCCAGTCACAATGCCAAAATCAATAATATACACAACTGCGATTGTTTATACAAATTTAATTTAGCTAGACTGTGAAACAAGTTCAACTTACAACATTAAATTAATCGCTCTCAAGACCTCATTCCTGATGGAAATCCATCGCCATGAGGGCGAGAGAAGAGGCAATATGGAATTTAAGTGCCCTGCCTAAGGATGACACAATCGTAACGGCTACAGCTGGAAACAAACTCCAGACCATTCATACTTGAAGTGAACGTGCTACCACTGCGCACTGCGCTATCACTGCGCTATCACTGAGCTACCACTGCGCTACTACTGCGCTACTACTGCGCTACCACTGCGCTACCACTGTGCTACCACTGCGCTACCCCGACTTCCACAAACCTGCGCTAATGTGACCACAATGCTAACCTAACATATGCATGAGCGTAATCAATAACACTGCTCATACTGAAAGAAGACCATTAGTTATATGTTATGTTATATTTCGGGTTTTACGCCTGCATCAGCACCATTTTGGGCTATATCGCCGGCGGGCAGTTTACCTAACAACACCTTTCCTGGGCAGGCTCTAGTGGTTAACCAGTACTTGGGTGCATCAACCTCCGTAATAAACTGCCAACTTTTTCATATAAATGAGACATGGCCTGAGCAGGGCTCGAACCCGTGACCATCAGTGATAATAGGTTACAGTGGTATACAAGTCAGCGACCGTAACCACTCGACCACGGACAAAGGCCATTAGTACATTCATGACTCGCTTGTACTCGATTTTTATAATTTTATCACGTGACCACAATTTTACCAATCAAGATTACTGGTTATAATCGGTGGACTGGGCAGCGCAGCAGTTTCAACAATTCAACCTCGGTTCAATCCCTAGCCTGAAAAATGTGACGTCATAGTATGCTTGCTAAATTAGACTGGTTGGCTTTCTCCGTGCACTCAGCAGTTTAATCGCTCTCGGAACCTCACCCTGATGCAATTCCATCTCCACGAGGGCGAGAGAAGAGGCAATGGGGATTTAACCCATAACCTGCCAATCACAACAAAAGTTGCTTTTGCAAATAGCATGGAGCCAGATCAGACGGCACAGAACGTGCAGTCTGATCAGGCTCTATGCTGTTTGCTATTCAGATAGTGGCGCTAAAACACTTGTCTGAATAGCAAACAACATAGATCCTGATCATACGCGGCATTACGCCGCGGCTGATCTGGATCTATGTTGTTTGCACATTCTGTCGGATTTATTTGGCAGGTTATGGGTTAAGACTCTTGCAGTCTTCGAACTCACAACCTCAATTACGAGGTGGAAACTGTATTCGTTTTCGCCTCGGGAGGCTTCGCGGATGCGCTTTATACAACATGAAGCTTGCTTACCTGGGGATAGAGCTAACGACGTTATTCTACCATGGAGCCCAATCTCGTTTATTGTAGTGTCTGTTCGAGGATCCCAGAATCTCACACGTTTATCAAAATGACCGCTTATAATATTACTGGCATGTAGTGTCACCAGGTCATTACAACTTGATCCAGCAAATATTGTTTTTGAGCCTGCAAATAATTAACAATAATTAAGACAGTAGATATTGCGTTAAATTTAGAACTTTTTTAAGTTCATTAATTTGAGTAACAGTAATTTATGATTTAGTGATGTCATAACCACAAGCAAATCTAAAATGGCTAATTACAACTTGATCCAGCAAATATTGCAGCATTACATCGTATGAAATAAAAGATATTTGAAAAATTCATTTTTTACGTATGGGTAGCAATGCTGCTACACATTCTAACATTATACTTTGTATGCTTATGTTCATTTGCTAAAGTGTTTTTTTGCGATAAAACAAACTCGAAACCGAAAGTAGGACTTTCCGAGTCGATCGGTCACGCACTTGTTTACAATCGGAACGCATCGTCTGCACTTGTTTACATTCGGAATGTATCGTCCCCATTTATCCCACGTTGTCTTTTTTAATTAAATTACTTGATATGTTGATTCATACCTCTGTTAGCTAAGTCTTTTACGGACATTTCTACATCCCCGCGAGGGGTTGAACATTAGAGGAAGATAGATAGTCTTTCATGTTCAAAATATATACGTTGTTTTCTACATCCTCTGTTGTTTCACGCATGCGCGCTGTGCGTGTTTACATTTCGTATGTTGATAAACAAATTCGAGTATACGACAGTATAAATTTATTGGAATTTTATCGTTTCTGAGCGACTATTTCGATTTTTGTAAACACACACACATTAGTATTTATATTTTACCCAAAACATCCTTTATTACGATGTAATGCTGCTTTAAGAAATAATAAGTATCAACCGTGGTATATCGCAGAATAACCCGAGTTTGAAGTTCTTATATCACGAAGGCCGAATGATACTTATTATTTCGATTCTAACACGACTTACTTCTAATAATTTTAGACGAGAATCAAAGGAGTATTTTCTTCATACGCCGTGCTACTCTGCTGCATTTGGCTTTTGAAATGTCCTCTGCGTAAGGGGTGATGACGTTATTTTTTTATGGAAAATATCAATCTAGTGCATAAATGAACAAAAGTTGTAACTGATCAATAATTTTATTTATTTTGTCAAATAAAACTGTACAGAATAGTAACTGAAACGTTACTTAACAGAAAAACAAGACGGACAAGAGATTAATTGATTAAAAAAATAGCTCACTTCCGTGAATTCCCACGGTAGTATTTACAAACATCACGTGACTTTCATTCATAAAACTTTACATGCATTGTATAAATGGAATAGCCAAAGCATGGTGCGCGCGCAGCATAGTTCAAGGTAGGTATATCGCAGAATAACCCGAGGTAGATTTTACTCTACAAGTATGTATGTTATTAGCTGGGTCGTGTTAGAATTAACAATAATTAAGATAGTAGATATTGCGTTAAATTTAGAACTTTTTTAAGTTCATTAATTTGAGTAACAGTAATTTATGATTTAGTGATGTCATAACCACAAGCAAATCTAAAATGGCTGCCAAGTTTACAAATACCCATGACTTTATTTAATTGTTCTCACAGTTCCGATTAGATTGTGTGCATCTGCTGAGTAAATAAAATCACAAAAGTGATTTTATCTGCCGCTAGCATTAAAAGGGTTAATACCAACTTACAAGCTCGTGTATGCAGGTCCCAGATTTTCAATGTTCTGTCATGGCTGCCTGATACAACCTTTGTAGAATCCCCGAGAAATTTGGCTGTCAGCACTTTACCACTGTGACCTGTTAACGTGTGCTGCAAAATAATGGGTAGTTCATAGAGACACGTTTTTAATGGGTGCTCTACCATGACAAGTTTTTATTGGATAGTTAATTGACACAAGTTTTTAATTGGTGGCCTAAAGAGACATATTTAATGTGTGGTCTATAGAGACATATTTAATGTGTGGTCTATAGAGACATATTTAATGGGTGGTCTAAAGAGACATATTTAATGGGTGGTCTATAGACATATTTAATGGGTGGTCTAAAGAGACATATTTAATGGGTGGTCTATAGAGACATATTTAATGGGTGGTCTATAGAGACATATTTAATGGGTGGTCTATAGACATATTTAATGTGTGGTCTAAAGAGACATATTTAATGGGTGGTCTATAGAGACATATTTAATGTGTGGTCTAAAGAGACATATTTAATGGGTGGTCTAAAGAGACATATTTAATGGGTGGTCTAAAGAGACATATTTAATGGGTGGTCTATAGAGACATATTTAATGGGTGGTCTATAGAGACATATTTAATGTGTGGTCTAAAGAGACATATTTAATGGGTGGTCTATAGATACATATTTAATGTGTGGTCTATAGAGACATGTTTGTAATGGGTGGTCTATAGATACATGTTTGTAATGGGTGGTCTATTGTAACAGGTTTGTAATGGGTGGTCTATAGAGACAGGTTTGTAATGGGTGGTCTATAGACAGGTTTGTAATGGGTGGTCTATAGAGACAGGTTTGTAATGGGTGGTCTATATAGACAGGTTTGTAATGGGTGGTCTATAGAGACAGGTATGTAATGGGTGGTCTATAGAGACAGGTATGTAATGGGTGGTCTATAGAGACAGGTTTGTAATGGGTGGTCTATAGAGACAGGTTTGTAATGGGTGGTCTATAGAGACAGGTTTGTAATGGGTGGTCTATAGAGACAGGTATGTAATGGGTGGTCTATAGAGACAGGTTTGTAATGGGTGGTCTATAGAGACAGGTTTGTAATGGGTGGTCTATAGAGACAGGTTTGTAATGGGTGGTCTATAGAGACAGGTTTGTAATGGGTGGTCTATAGAGACAGGTTTGTAATGGGTGGTCTATTGAATGGGTGAGATAGAAGATCTATAGAGTGTGTATAGCCATCACTACAATACAACCAATCAACAATCTAAACACTAATACATCAAGTCCTATCTATCTATCTTCCTTTGATGTTGAACCCCTCTAGGGGACGTAGACATGGTCAAGTCCAGATGTTGTTTACTTTGAGAATTTTAAGAACACACACAATATTTATGTCGGACAATATTTTCTAAATACTATATATAGTTTATACAAATTTATTTTAGTTCGATTGAGAAACAAGTTCTTATAACTTAATACTAATCACTCTTGAGACCTAATTCTTGATGGAATCCATCGTCACAAGGGAGAGTTAAGAGGCAATTTAAATGCCTTGCCTAAGGGCATAATCGTTACGGCTCAAGCAGGCTCGAATTACGGGCCTTTTGCACCTGAAGCGAACGTGCTACCACTGCGCTATCACAACTTCAACATTTTCTGCTGCCCGATTGCTCATCAGTTTCCGTCTTCTCAATAAATTCTACCCAAGACTAGGAGCCTCCGTGCTGAAATGGATACAGTGTCTGCCGCATACTCGAGGACTTTTGAGTTCGAATCCCACAAGAACCACGATAGTCGTATTCTTAGGCAAAGACTCTTAAATCCACATTGTCTCGTCCCCATCCCTCATGGCGATGCATTCTATCAGGAATGAGGTCTGGAGTGCGATTAAGCGAAAGTAGTAAGAACTTGTTTCGCAACTAAAATAACTTTGTATAAACGCGACAAGAAGCAAGTGAGTTCTAACATTGACGATTATACTTACTCGTAATCTTTGGTCTGCCAGAGACCACAATCTACTGGCATAGTCATTTGATGCACCTAATATTAACGCTTCATCCAAATCAAACTCTATAGAAGTGATGCCGGCATTGCTTCCCAGCAGAGTTCCTTTACATATACACTGCCCTACATGAAATACAATAATAAGAATTGTTTGTAAAACATAATACAGTAAAACCCCTCTAATCCAAACTTCTTCATAGCCAGTTTGAGCAAGGTCTGTGCAGACTGTAGAACAACATATACATCCCCCACTTTCCACTTTCGTATTATTATTGAGATGGACTCATTTTGTTACCAAACAATCACTATACAAAAACCCCTCTAATCCGGACTTCTTCATAGCCAGTTTGAGCAAGGTCTGTGCACAGACTGTAGAACAACATATACATCCCCCACTTTCCACTTTCGTACCATTATTATCGAGATGGACTCATTTTGTTACTAAACAATCACTATACAATTACGCTACAATAATTTCTGTAATACCTTAAACAAGAAAGTAGGACACATTTGGTGGGCTTCACTGCACAGTGGTTACGCCTATTGACTTAAAGTCACTTGCTTCTCACCGAGAATGGTTCGTATCAAGCCATGGGTGTCAATATCTTCATGGTCATTTTCGAAATTACGCCAATTTATTAAAATTGCCATATATACCAGGTACTAACATCTAGTACGCAGTGGAAAGAATTACCTTAAGCTTTTAGCTTTCAGGTCAATCCACATATCACGATATAAATGTATGTTTCTGTATATTTCTCAATGTATATTACATGTATCCTGATAAATAAATCTGTTTAAACCAATCCACATATCACGATATAAATGTATGTTTCTGTATATTTCTCAATGTATATTACATGTATCCTGATAAATAAATATGTTTAAACCAATATCTCCATATGCAAAAGATACCCAACAGAAGTTGGTTTAGGTTTTACACCTTCATCAGCACCATTTTGGGCTATATCGCCGACGGGCAGTTTACCTAACAACACCTTTCCTGGGTAGGCTCCAGCGGTTAACCAGTACTTGGTGCACCAACCTCCGTAAGAAACTGCCAACTTGTTCATATAAATATACACGGTCTGAGCGGGGTTCGAACCTGTGACTATCGGTGATGATTGGTTAAAGCGGTATACAAGTCAGCGACCGTAACCACTAGACCACGGAGGCGGACTACTCACCAGAAGGTAAGTGATTCTATCTAGGTGAAAGTCTGCGTTTTGGGCCATAATCCTCCAATAACAGCCTGGAAAGTCATTATTTGACAAATATCTCTGTAAAGACTAAATACTCAAAACTAACCGAAAAAAATCGTTGGTATTTCTGAACTACGATTGATATTCCACGAGAACGTACCTCCGATATAATGCCATAATTTGATCTTCCTGTCAGATCCTCCAGTGGCAAACAAACTGCCGGTGGGGCTCCATAACACAGCATTCACCTCCCCATCGTGAGCATCCTAGAGCACCAAAGAACATAAACATTAAAACTACATGTATATATTAACTGCTACATACTCAGTCCTGTCGACACATTCTGGTGCAGCAACCCCTTGTATTCCAATGAGCAAATTCAACAACTTCTTGTTTAAACTGTTTAACCATTTCCGCATAGATATTTAGGCAAATCTATATACATACATACAGCCATTTAGCTATCAATCAGTGGATTAACAGTCTGCATATCTACCCCATATATATTTAGGCAAATATACTACTATATCTACATACATACAGCCATTTAGCTATCAATTAGTGGATAAACAGTCCATACATCTACCCCACCTCCATAGATATTTAGGCAAATATACTAGCCTACTATATCTACATACATACAGTCATTTAGCTATCAATTAGTGGATAAACAGTCCATACATCTACCCCACCTCTATAGAGATTTAGGCAAATATATTACTATATCTACATACAATCTACATACATACATCTACCCCACCTCCATAGATATTACTGGACTACAGATTCAGATTTTTATTCTTAATAATTGTCAGTGTTCAGTCCACACTCGCTCGCCAATAAGGCTATATCGCCTATAAGACGACCCCCTACTTTAGTCCTGAAATCTGAGGATTTTGGCATGCACTCGCATATAAGACGGGTTGATAAAATGGACACAAGACCATGTATAAATTGCATGGTTGGCCAATGCAAGTTGAAGAACTTTTCAGTGGCGGAGTGATTTCTTTTTTAAAACGTAATTATGGATACAATAAGTTTTAATACAGTGTAAACATTTGTTTTTTAGCACTCACTTATAAGACAGCTTGCAATACACATTCAACATATACAGTTTACATATAAGATATCGTTTGTGTTCATGCTTTATTTGTTGAAAATCCACTGCTTATATCAATAAAATGCTAAATATGCACTAGCAGCATCCAGTGATTAAACAGATTGTGTCGATTATTTGCGTGATGTTGTTTGATTATCAGGGACTATTTACACCGGCGTACGGATGCAGCTTAATGTAATAAGGCTGAAAAATATACTGGCAAGCAGAACAGTTCTATTTTTTAAAATTTATGGTTGCTGTTACTATGGTAATGTGATAAAAGGATCTTGCACTCGTGGTGATTTCATACCATATTTTATGAAACTTGTTTTGGAATTTTGCAAACTGATAGCAAGGATCGAACCGGGTTGTTTGTGGGGGGTTGTTTGTTTGTTTTTTTGTGGTTTGTTGTTGTTTTGGTTTGTTGTTTTTGTTTTGTTTTTTTTAAAATCGGCCAATATACGACAACTTGTTTCATAAAATACGGCATGAAATCCCGAGTGTAAGATCCTATATATATAAACATAGGTCAAATTTCTGCACTCGAGAGATCCTATATATATAAACATAGGTCAGAGGTCCGCACTCGAGAGATACTGTATATATAAACATAGGTCAAATTTCTGCACTCGAGAGATCCTATATATATAAACATAGGTCAGATTTCTGCACTCGAGAGATCCTGTATATATAAACATAGGTCAGATTTCCGCACTCGAGAGATCCTATATATATAAACATAGGTCAGATTTCCGCACTCGAGAGATCCTATATATATAAACATAGGTCAGATTTCTGCACTCGAGAGATCCTGTATATATAAACATAGGTCATATTTCTGCACTCGAGAGATCCTATATATATAAACATAGGTCAGATTTCCGCACTCGAGAGATCCTATATATATAAACATAGGTCAGATTTCCGCACTCGAGAGATCCTATATATATATAAATATAGGTCAGATTTCCGCACTCGAGAGATCCTATATATATAAACATAGGTCAGATTTCTGCACTCGAGAGATCCTGTATATATAAACATAGGTCAGATTTCCGCACTCGAGAGATCCTATATATATATAAATATAGGTCAGATTTCCGCACTCGAGAGATCCTATATATATAAACATAGGTCAGATTTCTGCACTCGAGAGATCCTGTATATATAAACATAGGTCAGATTTCCGCACTCGAGAGATCCTATATATATAAATATAGGTCAGATTTCCGCACTCGAGAGATCCTATATATATAAACATAGGTCAGATTTCTGCACTCGAGAGATCCTATATATATAAACATAGGTCAGATTTCCGCACACTCGAGAGATCCTATATATATAAACATAGGTCAGATTTCTGCACTCGAGAGATCCTATATATATAAACATAGGTCAGATTTCCGCACTCGAGAGATCCTATATATATAAACATAGGTCAGATTTCTGCACTCGAGAGATCCTATATATATAAACATAGGTCAGAGGTCCGCACTCGAGTTACCATTTGCTTACCATCTTGCATTGAGCTTTTGTTGGGAGGGATGCACTTAGGCATATCGGAGTTACACCTCGCATGTAAACACCACTTTGTCTGAAATAAATATTGTCAAGAAGTCATATTGATGCTCTAGACTGGTCAAATGTGTTTATTACCGCAGAGACAGAGAAGGTCACTAGAAAATAAATTTTGAACAAAATGCATGTCTCCCACCCCACCCCACCCCACCCCTGTGTTGCATCAGTGAAGTAAAGGGCTATAACTCTGTGGAAGAGTGAAATGTGAAGATTATGAACTAAGTTTGCTGCAGAGCATTATGTGCAGGTATCATCGAAATGTGGCTACAGGATTTCGTAGTAGAACCGGATTTGATATTTCAATGCTCTATATACGTGTATGTAACAATAAAAATCATATAAAAAATAAATAGTTAGCAAATGGGTTGGGCCGCAAGCTCTGACAACATTACAGATTGGCCGTCCTCCCCATATGTGTGTGTTTTACGTTTATTTATCGTCGCTACAGGTTTCCCATATGAGCAACGCCTCCAGAAGAGATTAGTCATTTTAGATATTTGGAGGATAGTGCAATGATACAGACAGAGACCCATTCCAGAGTCTCCTCTGGTGCTTTTACGTGCACGATGTAAAGCACCGACATTAGACCTTAGCTTAAAGTCCCACCTGAAAGACTGTTAATTTTATTAGGGTCAGACGGGGGATTGAACCTACGATCCCTGGATTACCAGTCCAACGTGTTAAACACTGGACTACAAATACGTCTGTAGGAGTTTAGAAGGATTTTGTCAGAAGTGTGTTATTTAAAAATCTTCAAAGGGTCATAACTCTGTGAAAAATTATCCGAGTGGAACACAAAGATGATATGAAATACACTTGGCACGATAAATGCAATTAGTAACGTTATTTTACGCAAAAATATGATTAAAACCCTATGTGGTAATGTGATAAAAATGATCTCACACTCGCAGTGATTTCATACCATATTTTATGACTTGTTTGGGAATTTTGCTAAATACTCATGTAAGAACCAATATTTCTAACATATAAATACAATCCGATATCGTGATTCATAATCATTTTCTTCTTAGAAAATCGATGAGGAACACAGACTAATCTAATATAAATGCATTTTTGGACTTCATGCATTATGTCAGCTCGTAATAACCGTATCATATTATATACTTACTGACAAAAGTTTTGCACGGATATTTTATATATCAGCAATTAAAGTCAGTTACAACTAGATTAAATATTACGTAATCTAACTTGTCAATGTACCACTCACAGTCTCTGAAAAGTTGGTCAAATCAATTTAGATTACATAATATTTAATGTGCTACTGCTTGTTATTCACTTTAATTGCTGATATAAAAAAGTCCCGTGCAAAACTTTTGTCCTTAAGTATATTTAATTGCATATTAAATGCTACATACTCTTCTGCTTTGATGGTAATCTGTTCTTTTGCAGCTTCTGCTAACTCTCGTGTTAAACGTTCTTGTTTGTTCCTGAAAGATAGGTAAGTGCTAAGTGTCATGTTAACAATTCTTGTTTTTCTGAAAGATAGGCAAGTGCTAGGTGTCATTGACTATCTGATTAACGCAATGGTTAGCACGTTCGTTTCTTACAAATGCAACAAAGGTTCGATCCTCGGACTGGGAAGTATGTGAGATGATATAGTGGTCGCAAGATCAGACAGGTGAGTTTTCTCCAGGTACTCCGGTTTCCTCCCACACGAATGACTACATATACGCTTTCATCCGCGCCAACGACAATTATTAATATAATTTGTTAAAGCTGGTTTCGCAATCGTTTTAAACTAAATAAAGTTTATACTTAATTAAGCAAACACTGATCAGATTCAAGTGATAATGAATGAGGAGTGTTTTTCCGGGTGGATGAACATATGAATGGACAAATTTAAAAAAGCCCTCGCTGTTAATAGTGGTGGCAATAAAATTAAAGCCCCTGCCTGTAAGGACTGGGGTGCAGACATATATTACCATTAAAGCCCCACCTGTAAGGACTGGGGTCCAGACATAAATTACCATTAAAGCCCAAACCTATAAAGACTGGGGTGCAGACATATATTACCATTAAAGCACCGCCTGTAAGGACTGGGGTGCAGACATATATTACCATTAAAGCCCTGCCTGTAAGGACTGGGGTGCAGACATATATTACCATTAAAGCACCGCCTGTAAGGACTGGGGTGCAGACATATATTACCATTAAAGCACCGCCTGTAAGGACTGGGGTGCAGACATATAATACCATTAAAGCCCCGCCTGTAAGGACTGGGGTGCAGACATATAATACCATTAAAGCCCCGCCTGTAAGGACTGGGGTCCAGACATATATTACCATTAAAGCCCCGCCTGTAAGGACTGGGGTGCAGACATATAATACCATTAAAGCCCCACCCTGTAAGGACTGGGGTGCAGACATATAATACCATTAAAGCCCCGCCTGTAAGGACTGGGTGCAGACATATATTACCATTAAAGCCCCGCCTGTAAGGACTGGGGTGCAGACATATAATACCATTAAAGCCCCACCCTGTAAGGACTGGGGTGCAGACATATATTACCATTAAAGCCCCGCCTGTAAGGACTGGGGTGCAGACATATAATACCATTAAAGCCCCACCCTGTAAGGACTGGGGTGCAGACATATAATACCATTAAAGCCCCGCCTGTAAGGACTGGGGTGCAGACATATAATACCATTAAAGCCCCGCCTGTAAGGACTGGGGTGCAGACATATAATACCATTAAAGCCCCGCCTGTAAGGACTGGGGTGCAGACATATAATACCATTAAAGCACCGCCTGTCAGGACTGGGGTGCAGACATATAATACCATTAAAGCACCGCCTGTCAGGACTGGGGTGCAGACATATATTATCATTAAAGCACCGCCTGTAAGGACTGGGGTGCAGACATATAATACCATTAAAGCACCGCCTGTCAGGACTGGGGTGCAGACATATATTACCATTAAAGCACCGCCTGTCAGGACTGGGGTGCAGACATATATTACCATTAAAGCCCCACCTGTAAGGACTGGGGTGCAGACATATATTACCATTAAAGCCCCACCTGTAAGGACTGGGGTGCAGACATATATTACCATTAAAGCCCCACCTGTAAGGACTGGGGTCCAGACATAAATTACCATTAAAGCCCCACCCTGTAAGGACTGGGGTGCAGACATATATTACCATTAACGCACCGCCTGTAAGGACTGGGGTGCAGACATATATTACCATTAAAGCACCGCCTGTAAGGACTGGGGTGCAGACATATATTATCATTAAAGCCCCGCCTGTAAGGACTGGGGTGCAGACATATAATACCATTAAAGCACCGCCTGTCAGGACTGGGGTGCAGACATATATTACCATTAAAGCCCCACCTGTAAGGACTGGGGTCCAGACATAAATTACCATTAAAGCCCCACCCTGTAAGGACTGGGGTGCAGACATATATTACCATTAAAGCACCGCCTGTAAGGACTGGGGTGCAGACATATATTACCATTAAAGCACCGCCTGTAAGGACTGGGGTGCAGACATATATTACCATTAAAGCCCCGCCTGTAAGGACTGGGGTGCAGACATATATTACCATTAAAGCCCCAACCTGTCAGGACTGGGGTGCAGACATATATTACCATTAAAGCACTGCCTGTAAGGACTGGGGTGCAGACATATATTACCATTAAAGCCCTGCCTGTAAGGACTGGGGTGCAGACATATATTACCATTAAAGCACCAACCTGTCAGGACTGGGGTGCAGACATATAATACCATTAAAGCCCCATCTTGTAAGGACTGGGGTGCAGACATATATTACCATTAAAGCCCCTGCTTGTATGGACTGGGGTGCAGACATATAATACCATTAAAGCCCCACATCGTGATAGCTCAGTGGTAGCATGTTCGCTTCACGTGCGAAAAGCCCGGAGTTCGAGCCCCGCTGGAGCCGTTATGATTGTGTCCTTAGGCAAGGTATTTAAATTCCACATGCCTCTACTCTCTCCCTCGTGGCGATGGATTCCATCAGGAATGAGGTCTCGAGAGTGATTAGTATAAGTTATAAGAACTTGTTTCGCAATCGAGCTAAAATAAATTTGTATAAACTAAAGCCCCAACCTGTCAGGTTAATAGTGGTTGCAATAATAATACTACAGGCTTACTGAAAGAACCTGTCATTTTCTAGGTTCATTTTGTCAGCTTCCTTCATCTTCTGCTCGAGCCAGCGTGCCATCAGTTCACCATTTTCCTCCTGTACTTTCCGATATTTCTCCTCCAACGAGGTAAACGCCATCTGTAACGCCTGGTGCTCGTCCTTTAATGTCTGCGATACAGAAACCATGGAAATGGTTATTCGAATTTTGTGATTTAATTACATTTGCCAAGCAGGTTATGTTTTTGTCTCCGTTTAGCAAGCAAGATAACCCAAAAAGTTACGGATTTTCATACAATTTGGTGGAAGGGTGGGCGGAAGGGTCAGGGACAAACCCATTCGATTTTTGGAGGGGATCCAGATATGATTTTACAGTCATACCTGTGTTAGGCAGCAAGCCTAGGGAATCACAGAAAGTGGCTGCTTAGCACAGGTGGCTGCTTAATAGAGTTCAAATGTATAACTAAACAACATATTGGGAATCTGGAAACTGACTGCTTAATACAGGTTCACTGCATAATAGAGGTGACCACTAATACCGGTTTGACTGTATACATATTTTATGCATAGCTTGGGTAAAAGTGGAAATATTTCTGCCAAAAGTTGCAAGTAGTCCTTTATATTAGATTTAATAACATAGACCACTTTCTGTATACATGTACTGGATAGAACGGTCTCATCAGGATCTGCACTTTTTGCCAGTAATAATTATGACTTTTTAAATAAAATTACCCATTTTGATAAATGAACTGGTCCATAGATAATTTTCTTATTAATTAATTGGTTTAAAAATATCATGCACCAGTCCATGTCAGTTACTTGGGGTTGAATGGGTTAACGGAATTAACCCTTTACATGCTGGGTAAAATAAATGCTATAAATAGTTAAAATAACTGAAGCAGACGACAATTCATTAAAATATTTTTCTTTGAAATTCAACGACATATTTGACTTATTTTCACCGCTAGCATGCAGAGAGTTAACCCAAGTAACTGACATGGACTGGTCCATGATATTAACCCATTCAACCCCAAGTAACTGACATGGACTGGTCCATGATATTAACCCATTCAACCCCAAGTAACTGACATGGACTGGTCCATGATATTAACCCATTCAACCCCAAGTAACTGACCTGGACTGGTGCATCATATTTTTAGACCAATAAATTAATAAGAAAATTACTTTTGGACCAGTTCATTTTTCAAAATGGGTAATTTTTCTCTAAAAATAGTAATATTACTGGCAAAAAGTGCCGATCCTGATGAGACGGCTCGTCATGAGCCGGCTCATCTGGATCTACACTTTTTATAAGCCTATTGAGAGGTATGTGGTGTTGAAAGGGTTAATCGCTTCATTGTTTGTCATAATGAAATACTCTACCTGATTTGTAGCTTCTAATTCAAACACTGTATGTTCCAAATGTTTGATTTCAGCTTTTAAACTGTTTTCTAAAGCCAATGCATCCATCAACCTGTAAAAATAAACATCAAACTCTCACACATATAGTCTACAGTCTTAACCCTTTCCTTCATAGAGATTAATAGTCTACAGTCTTAACCCTTTCCTTCATAGAGATTTATAGTCTACAGTCTTAACCCTTTCCTTCATAGAGATTTATAGTCTACAGTCTTAACCCTTTCCTTCATAGAGATTTAGGTTAATATACTATTATATCTCCATACAAACGATAGCCATTTATCCCTTTCCTTCATAGAGATTTAGGTTAATATACTGTTATATCTCCATACAAACGACAGCCATTTAACCCTTTCCTTCATAGAGATTTAGATTAATATACTATTATATCTCCATACAAATGACAGCCATTTAACCCTTTCCTTCATAGAGATGTAGGTTAATATACTATTATATCTCCATACAAATGACAGCCATTTAACCCTTTCCTTCATAGAGATTTAGGTTAAATATACTGTTATATCTCCATACAAACGACAGCCATTTAACCCTTTCCTTCATAGAGATTTATAGTCTACAGTCTTAACCCTTTCCTTCATAGAGATTTATAGTCTACAGTCTTAACCCTTTCCTTCATAGAGATTTAGGTTAATATACTATTATATCTCCATACAAACGACAGCCATTTATCCCTTTCCTTCATAGAGATTTAGGTTAATATACTGTTATATCTCCATACAAACGACAGCCATTTAACCCTTTCCTTCATAGAGATTTAGATTAATATACTATTATATCTCCATACAAATGACAGCCATTTAACCCTTTCCTTCATAGAGATGTAGGTTAATATACTATTATATCTCCATACAAATGACAGCCATTTAACCCTTTCCTTCATAGAGATTTAGGTTAAATATACTGTTATATCTCCATACAAACGACAGCCATTTAACCCTTTCCTTCATAGAGATTTAGGTTAATATACTATTATATCTCCATACAAATGACAGCCATTTAACCCTTTCCTTCATAGAGATTTAGGTTAATATACTATTATATCTCCATACAAATGACAGCCATTTAGCTATCATGCAGTGGATAAGTTGTCGTCATATCTATCCCACCTCCATAGATATTACTGGAACGACAGAGATTTAGGTTAATATACTATTATATCTCCATACAAACGACAGCCATTTAGCTATCATGCAGTGTATAAGTAGTCGCCATATCTATCCCACCACCATAGATATTATTGGGACTACATGTGATTCTGGCCTTTATTATGAACATTGGTTTGGCTACTACATTGTCAATGTATGTCATATTGGTAATGGTGTCAAGAGGTGATTCTATGAGGGAAAGGGTTAAGCAGCCAGCCAAGGGAATCACAAAAATGATCAAACTCTATGCTGATTGCTATTCGGATAGTGGGGCTAAAACACTTGATTGAATAGCAAACAACATAGATCCTGATCAGATGTGGTGCTACGCCGCAGCTGATCTAGATCTATCTTGTTTGCACATTCCTTCCAATTTATTCCGGATTTTAACGGCTACAGTTGTATGAACTTTGCAATCAATAAATACGTAAAAACTAAACAAATACTTGTTAACAAAACTGAAGATAGTAGTTAACTCACTTAGAATCCTTGATTTGCAGTTCTTTGTCTTTTTCTTTCATTGCACAAGTCAGATCGATTATTTGCTGGGCATTCTACAATGATAGCAACAACAACAAGCATGAACAGGCTTGTAACTCCACACACTGCAGAAGATGTTATAGACGCTGTAGCTGCTACGATTGTGCCCTTAGGCAAGACATTTAAATTCCACATGGAAAGGGATTCAAATAAGTTACTGTATGTATGTATGTTCCATTAATGTCAAACCACCTTGCGGGGACCTAGACATGTTTTCCTGGGCAGGCTTAGCCGACCTAAGTGTTTAACCAGTACTAAGCAATGTGCGTGAGGTGCCTTGCTCAATGACACTACATACGTCACCTGACCGAGTTTCGAACCCGGGACTGTTCGATTCCAAATCTGACGCTCTACCACTGGACCACGGACGTCACACAATAACTGTAACCTTTTCCCAAATCCTAACTATGCTGTTGCAACTATTCCTGTGTTATGTATTATTCTTGAATAAACAATTTATTGTTTAAACTAAATTCCACATTGCCTCTTCTCTATCCCAAATGGCGATGAATTCACACAAACGATTAATATCTAACGTTACAAAAACTTGTTTCGCAATCAAGCTAAAATAACTTTGTAGAAACTAGATAGAACTCTCCAGTCCTAAAATGAGTATATTAACCCATTCAACTCCAAGTAACTGACATGGACTGGTGCGTGATATTTTCAGACCAATAAATTAATAAGAAAATTACCGTTGGACCAGTTATCAAAATGGGTAATTTTATCTAAAAATAGTAATAATTATTACTGGCAAAAAAGTGCAGATCCTGATGAGACGGCTCGTCACGAGCCGGCTCATCTGGATCTACACTTTTCATAAGCCTATTTAGAGGCCTGTGGGGTTGAAAGGGTTAATATAATTTACAAGAATGTGTAGGACACACTTTATATTGATACCGCATAGTTTGTAATAAATGCTCACCTCCCCTCGTCGTTTGTGTAATTCCGTGTGATCCTCCTGCAGTCGGTACAGCTTCTGCTCTAACTGCTGAGTTCTTTCATTGCTGCTTCCTCCACCTCCCCTGAAATAATCCACAACACTGAATATATATATACCACCCCCACTATACCCACCCCTGAAATACTCCACAACACTGAATCTATATACCACCTCCACTATATCAACCCCTGAAATACTCCACAACACTGAATATATATATATATACCACCCCCACTATACCCACCCCTGACATACCCACAACACTGAATCTATATACCACCTCCACTATACCCACCCCACCTCCCCTGAAATACTCCACAACACCGAATCTATATACCACCTCCACTATACCCACCCCTGAAATACTCAACAACATTGAATCTATATACAACCTCCACTATACCCACCCCTGAAATACTCCACAACTTTAATCTATATACCACCTCCACTATACCGACCCCTGAAATACTCCACAACACTGAATCTATATACCACCTCCACTATATCCACCCCTGAAATACTCCACAACATTGAATCTATAGACCACCTCCACTATACCGACCCCTGAAATACTCCACAACACTGAATCTATATACCACCTCCACTATATCCACCCCTGAAATACTCCACAACTTTGAATCTATATACCACCTCCACTATACCGACCCCTGAAATACTCCACAACACTGAATCTATATACCACCACCACTATACACACCCCTGAAATAATCCAGTACACTGAATCTATATACCACCTCCACTATATCCACCCCTGAAATACTCCACAACATTGAATCTATATACCACCTCCACTATACCCACCCCTGAAATACTCCACAACACTGAATCTATATACCACCCCCACTATACCCACTCCACCACCCCTGAAATACTCCACAACACTGAATCTATAGACCATCTCCACTATACCCACCCCTGAAATACTCTACAACATTGAATCTATATACCACCTCCACTATATCCACCCCTGAAATACTCCACAACATTGAATCTATATACCACCTCCACTATATCCACCCCTGAAATACTCCACAACATTGAATCTATATACCACCTCCACTATATCCACCCCTGAAATACTCCACAACATTGAATCTATATACCACCTCCACTATATCCACCCCTGAAATACTCCACAACACTGAATCTATATACCACCTCCACTATACCCACCCCTGAAATACTCCACAACACTGAATCTATATACCACCTCCACTATACCCTCCCCTGAAATACTCCACAACACTGAATCTATATACCACCTCCACTATACCCACCCCTGAAATACTCCACAACACTGAATCTATATACCACCTCCACTATACCCACCCCTGAAATACTCCACAACACTGAATCTACATACCACCTCCACTATACCCACTCTACCCACCCCTGAAATACTCCACAACACTGAATCTATATACCACCTCCACTATACCCTCCCCTGAAATACTCCACAACACTGAATCTATATACCACCTCCACTATACCCGCTCATGAAATACTCCACAACACTGAATCTATATACCACCTCCACAATACCCACTCTACCCACCCCTGAAATACTCCACAACACTGAATCTATATACCACCGCCACTATATCCACCCCTGAAATACTCCACAACACTGAATCTATAGACCACCTCCACTATATCCACCCCTGAAATACTCCACAACACTGAATATATATACCACCTCCACTATACCCACCCCTGAAATACTCCACAACACTGAATATATATACCACCCCCACTATACCCACTCATGAAATACTCCACAACACTGAATCTATAGACCACCTCCACAATACCCACTCTACCCACCCCTGAAATACTCCACAACACTGAATCTATATACCACCTCCACTATATCCACCCCTGAAATACTCCACAACACTGAATATATATACCACCTCCACTATACCCTCCCCTGAAATACTCCACAACACTGAATCTATATACCATCTCCACTATACCCACCCCTGAAATACTCCACAACACTGAATCTATATACCATCTCCACTATGCCCACTCTACCCACCCCTGAAATACTCCACAACACTGAATCTATATACCACTCCACAATACCCACTCTACCCACCCCTGAAATACTCCACAACACTGAATCTATAGACCACCTCCACTATACCCACTCTACCACCCCTGAAATACTCCACAACACTGAATCTATATACCACCTCCACTATACCCTCCCCTGAAATACTCCACAACACTGAATATATAGACCACCTCCACAATACCCACTCTACCCACCCCTGAAATACTCCACAACACTGAATCTATATACCACCTCCACAATACCCACTCTATCCACCCCTGAAATACTCCACAACACTGAATCTATATACCACCCCCACTATACCCACCCCTGAAATACTCCACAACACTGAATCTATATACCACCTCCACTATACCCACCCCTGAAATACTCCACAACACTGAATCTATATACCACCTCCACTATACCCACTCCAGAAATACTCCACAACACTGAATCTATATACCACCTCCACTATACCCACTCTACCACCCCTGAAATACTCCACAACACTGAATCTATATACCACCTCCACTATACCCACCCCTGAAATACTCCACAACACTGAATCTATATACCACCTCCACTATACCCACCCCTGAAATACTCCACAACACTGAATCTATATACCACCTCCACTATACCCACCCCTGAAATACTCCACAACACTGAATCTATATACCACCTCCACTATACCCACTCTCACCCCTGAAATACTCCACAACACTGAATCTATATACCACCTCCACTATACCCACCCCTGAAATACTCCACAACACTGAATCTATATACCACCTCCACTATCCCACTACCCACCCTGAAATACTCCACAACACTGAATCTATATACCACCTCCACTATACCCACCCTGAAATACTCCACAACACTGAATCTATATACCACCTCCACTATTCTACCCACCCCTGAAATACTCCACAACACTGAATCTATATACCACCTCCACTATACCCACCCCTGAAATACTCCACAACACTGAATCTATATACCACCTCCACTATACCCACTCTACCACCCCTGAAATACTCCACAACACTGAATCTATATACCACCTCCACAATACCCACTCTATCCACCCCTGAAATACTCCACAACACTGAATCTATATACCACCCCCACTATACCCACCCCTGAAATACTCCACAACACTGAATCTATATACCACCTCCACTATACCCACCCCTGAAATACTCCACAACACTGAATCTATATACCACCTCCACTATACCCACTCCAGAAATACTCCACAACACTGAATCTACATACCACCTCCACTATACCCACTCTACCCACCCCTGAAATACTCCACAACACTGAATCTATATACCACCTCCCAATACCCACTCTACCCACCCCTGAAATACTCCACAACACTGAATCTATATACCACCTCCACTATACCCCCCCTGAAATACTCCACAACACTGAATCTATATACCACCTCCACTATACTCTCCCTGAAATACTCCACAACACTGAATCTATATACCACCCCCACTATACCCACCCCTGAAATAATCCAGTACACTGAATCTATATACCACCCCCACTATATCCACCCCTGAAATAATCCAGTACACTGAATCTATATACCACCCCCACTATACCCACCCCTGAAATAATCCAGTACACTGAATCTATATACCACCCCCACTATACCCACCCCTGAAATAATCCAGTACACTGAATCTATATACCACCTCCACTATACCCACTCTACCTCCCCTGAAATACTCCACAACACTGAATCTATATACCATATCCACTATACCCACCCCTGAAATACTCCACAACACTGAATCTATATACCATCTCCACTATACCCACCCCTGAAATACTCCACAACACTGAATCTATATACCATCTCCACTATACCCACCCCTGAAATACTCCACAACACTGAATCTATATACCATCTCCACTATACCCACCCCTGAAATACTCCACAACACTGAATCTATATACCATCTCCACTATACTGACCCCTGAAATACTCCACAACACTGAATCTATATACCATCTCCACTATATACCCACCCCTGAAATACTCCACAACACTGAATCTATATACCACCCCCACAATACCCACTCCACCTCCACTGAAATACTCCACAACACTGAATCTATAGACCAACTCCACAATACCCACTCTACCCACCCCTGAAATACTCCACAACACTGAATCTATAGACCACCTCCACAATACCCACTCTAGCCACCCCTGAAATACTCCACAACACTGAATCTATATACCACCTCCACTATACCCTCCCCTGAAATACTCCACAACACTGAATATATAGACCACCTCCACAATACCCACTCTACCCACCCCTGAACTACTCCACAACACTGAATCTATAGACCACCTCCACAATACCCACTCTACCCACCCCTAAAATACTCCACAACACTGAATCTATATACCACCCCCACTATACCC
>CM026389.1:20330005-20462376 GCA_014843695.1 Archivesica marissinica | reverse complement strand
ACAACACTGAATCTATATACCACCTCCACAATACCCACTCTACCCACCCCTGAAATACTCCACAACACTGAATCTATATACCACCGCCACTATATCCACCCCTGAAATACTCCACAACACTGAATCTATAGACCACCTCCACTATATCCACCCCTGAAATACTCCACAACACTGAATATATATACCACCTCCACTATACCCACCCCTGAAATACTCCACAACACTGAATATATATACCACCCCCACTATACCCACTCATGAAATACTCCACAACACTGAATCTATAGACCACCTCCACAATACCCACTCTACCCACCCCTGAAATACTCCACAACACTGAATCTATATACCACCTCCACTATACCCACCCCTGAAATAATCCACAACACTGAATATATATACCACCTCCACTATACCCTCCCCTGAAATACTCCACAACACTGAATCTATATACCATCTCCACTATACCCACCCCTGAAATACTCCACAACACTGAATCTATATACCATCTCCACTACCCACCTACCCACCCCTGAAATACTCCACAACACTGAATCTATATACCACCTCCACTATACCATACCACTCTACCCACCCCTGAAATACTCCACACACTGAATCTATATACCATCTCCACTATACCCACCCCTGAAATACTCCACAACACTGAATATATATACCACCTCCACTATACCCACTCTACCTCCCCTGAAATAATCCACAACATTCTTTATTATACCTCATAAAAATTTCTATTGGTCAATTTGCTACCATATGGTATAAAACCATTCCACAATGTTCATTTCATTACAGATGGATATGTAGTCCAAATGGACTGGGAATCCAGGGATCGCAGGTTTGATCCCCCATCTGACTCTAATAAAATTAATAGCCTTTCATTTGGGACTTTAAACCGAGGTCTCGTGTCGGTGCTTTACACTAGTCACTGTGCAAGTAAAAGAACCAGAGGAGATTCTGGAATAGGTCTCTGTCTGTATCATTGCACTATCCTCCAAAAATCTAAAATGACTAATCCCTTCAGGATGCGTCGCTCATGTGGGCAACCAGTGGCGACGATAAATAAATGTAAAATACACAAACTTTATTTTGTCACCAAAATTATTCTGCCAGTTAAGAAGGTAGTTAAGAGGTAACTTATAAAAAGTAATTTCACACAATTTGACGTCAGCAAAATTATACTAAAACCATGATTAAGTTACGATTGAAAAATGCAAATATAACAAAATAATTCTTATCCACTCCTTCGAATATCTTGATGCCGAGTAAATGCATAATGACCCGCTCTGTAGAATATCTTGGTGCTGAGTAAATGCGTACATGGGGCATAAACAGATATATACATACCCGCTATCTGCTCTGATCTGGAGACTAAAGTTATCTGCCTTTAGTCGTTCCGTTTCCACAGTAAGTTGAACATTTTTAGACTTCAGTGTCGCTACTTGTTCGAACAGCTTGCTTTCTGTAAAGAGATTCCATATTTTCAGGTGAAAAAGTCAACAGCATAGCTTAATTGTAGGTGTTATGAGTTGGTGGTGGGTATCGTTAGTTTAAACCAATTGTCAACACTAATGAACGGTGCAAATTTGGGCCAAATTCAAAGGTAAGTAGCGTTTCCCCGAGACTGAAAAAAGGGCAGGGCGCAGGTACAAAAAAGGGCATTTTTTCATGTTGCCTGTCCTCAAAAGGGCAGAATTGAAAAGGTCTTATTTATGTTATTACGAGTACGAAACATTTTGAGGACAAATCAATTTTGCAACTTATTGCGTATTACAATTCAAAATATATTATAAGTCTGGTGTGGTAATAGAAACGTACATATAAAATATAATGGCGGCATAATTGACATCCGTTGGCGGAATTTCCGACCGGTGCAATGAGACTTGATCCATATGCTGTGATATGCACAGAACTCAGTAAAACTAAAACGCTAGACTATAAGGACAAATTGGGGGCTATTTGAGTCAATTAGCGCCAATTATGACATTTACACACATGTGACAATATGTCTGTGACTTCACTACAAAGAACTTGTAACTGGACATCGCACGCCGATAATCCCCTACATTTGTTTTTACAACAATGACTCACACAGAAATTGGGGAATAAATGTGCGAAAATTGACTGATTGGCACGTATCACGATTACTTGTCAAATTGATTGCCTCTTCAATATACATAATCAGCAGACGGCACATTAGTCTCTTGATTTATTTATATTTTGAATATCTATTAAATCAATATCAAGACTACAACAATTATTAACGTACATGCTTGCTAGATCCCATTGCATGCCCCATTGCATTGGCGGGAAAGATATGACGTAGACAGTTAAAACATGGGAACCATTATCATGAGCAAAGACAATGTTGCTCTAGGCTACACAGTGCATAGATGGACATTTCACAGCATATTGATCGCAAACCTGCGTATTCCAGCATCAGTCTAAAACAGGGCTGATGTTTGTTGAGGGATTTCAGGCAATATTGCAATACTTATCATCAAGTTTTATTGAGAATTTAGGCACACAAGGACGGGCATTTTCGGGCACAACGGCGGCACCTTTTGCGGGCCGCCCTCCTATTCCTGCTTAGGAGAAACACAGGTAAGTCTGTTGAAAAATACTTTTTTGTGTCAAACTAGTTTTGGGGTACATAAAATGAGATTGTATGTTATAATTGAGCGCTATGGAGATTTCAATAGCGATGTCTGACCATATGCAAAATAAATTAGTAAAAATGGTCTCGCGAAAACTCATTACACATACATTTAGGAATTTTCGTCGACCTTTTCAAACATTACACACAAATCTAATAAATATGACAATGCTATCGATGTACAAACGCATTTCTATTAAATCGGTAAATTGTTGGTATTCATGTCTGTTTCTTGTCTTTAACCGCTGGGAGATGGTTTTCTTCCACTCAGCTGATTGTTTCTTCGCCATAATTTCTGTTCTCGAATTTGACAGCTAGCCGCCGATTCGAATGTCAATTTTAGTGTTACTTAACTTAAATAACCCTTCCCTGAAAATACAAGCAATACATGTGTGGTATATAGATTAAATGTTGCTAGGATTTGGTACTTCATATTTTGTAAACGCCTAAATTTATTATATTTGCAGTATGAAAATAATTCGAACTTTTTCAATGAAATGCAAAACGAAAGTAACTTCCTTGTTTGTTTAGTTCAATAACAACATTGGTTTTTACAGGTAAGAACCCAACGGAGAATTTCTCCATTTGCATTTAAATAGATATATGTTTGCAATATTCATACTTTTTTTCTTCATGTGACGAGATATACAATAATAACAGATAAGGTATTTTTAAAGATATAAAACATTTAGTTTAATCATATTTCATTTTGCTCCATTATGACACAGAATCTACATACAATAATGTAAAGAAAGCAAAAATGTGTCGAACCACAACAACATTACAGACAGATTGTTTCTCAACACAGAATCTATATACCACCTTCACTATACATTTTGTTCAGTGTTGTTTTTATGCTCGCCATATTGAGCCCCTTCCAGTAGGGGTGACTATTGGGGTCAATTTTACTATTGCGATAGTTAAAATACTATTGCAATACATAGTTCCCACGGCAGTCAAAAACACTGATAAAATCTTATCTTGGCAGCCATTTTGACTGGCAAGTTTTATTAACGGCAATTTCATGATTTTATTAGTAATTCTTTAATTGCAATAACTTTATTAATTTTGGTTTCTTAATATAAAATTTGGTATGATTTTAAAGGTATTGAAATGCACTTTTTAAATATTAATTTATTTTTTGACAATGATGTATGGATTCTAAATTATAAGAACTTAACTTGCACCTATTTTTGAAAGTTTATTTTCACAGTTGAAATATTAATATACAGGTAACTTATTATGTATTCGTCATTGATACGAAATTTGTGAAATGATACAAAAAATATGTCCATTGAGAGCTTTCCAACAATGTATGAACCATGGTGATGGGATGAAAAATAAATATTTTATGAAGAAAGCAAAATTACGCTACTATATATTATATATAATATCTGATCAACTTTGCCAGTCAAAATGGCAGCCACAGTAGGAATGATGACGTCACACGGGAACTATGTATAGTATTGCGATAGTTATAGGACTATTGCAATAGTATTGTGTAAATACATATTAATTTAAAAAATATTCTGTTTCGCATGGAATACACAAGTTTTGTGTATTTATTTATTAGCATACAATTTTTTCTTTATTATCATGACATCGAACACAATGCACTAATTTACTTGTCCGTAGTGAAAACCCACTTGCCCGTATGTCCGAACTTTATTTTTTTAAATAATATAAACCAACCTTATTTAAAAATCGATACACAATCCCGCTAAGTTACATGATTGTTTACCTGTCGTCTTCAATAATAAGGCTGCGTCACGTATCCGTTCTCGTATATCGATTTAGCGACCGTGTAGTATACTTGTAACTGACGCATGCGCTATAGCACTTTAAATTACCCATACCCGGGATTATGGGGGTCACATCGCCTACTTTGCTCACTATTCAGTACCAAAGAAGCCATTTTCGACAGTAGTTTTTCTTATTGACAGATGGCTTGTTTTGAGTGGAAAATAAATTACATACCCACCGCATTTTACACAGTTTTTATGTGACGGGCGATAACTTTTGACATTTCTAGCAGTAGATATTCCAAGATGAAATGTTCAAAATAACCAATTTTTTAATGTAGGTAACAGTGGTGAGAGGAGGCAACAATCACAAGTTCATGTACTCGAGTCTAGTTGGGCGATTCTGCCCTTAAAAAGACAATTTGCTCATCTCCAAAAACAATAAAAAGTGAACGTCTGACAGTCGGACCCAGTAGATCTAATTGAAAAACAAAACGACATTTTATAAAAATTGCGAGAAGAATTCAACTATTGCGAGTTGACAATATTGAATATAGGTACTCGCAAAAATTTGCCAGTGCACAAATTCTAGCCCTAGTTAAAAGCAGACAGTACAAGGATTAGAGAGAGAGTTCCAGTCCAGTCTGCTAACAAAGGTCGGCAGACTGGGACTCGACTGTATATATGTCGGTAGACTGTTCCATAGCCTGATTCTTGGGTAAAAATGTGTCGGCATGGTATTGTGTTTTTGACTGTGGGATTAGAGACATGTAGCTAAGGTTTCTGAAAATGGCCCTAGATAAAGTGCTAGGGGCAAATCGTAGTACAATTGGTAAACAAGCGGTTTTATTATAATTTGGGTATGCCGAATTCGATGCAGGTGTTTACCAAGCCAATATATGTGTCCTTGACCTTCAAAAGGTCAATTCAAAATGGTGACCATTTTTTACATATATTTTAATAGCAAAAAACACAATAACAGTCCTGTACTTACTATACCTTGTTCACATTGGTACAGATATGTAGTTGTTCAATAATTTAGTTACCACATATATTGTATGATCTTTTAAGTTTGTAATTTCAACCTCAAAGGTCAAGGCCAACAGCGAAATTGAAGGTTAAATGATGACGATTGCAATAATGTTGAAGTTAATCGCAGTAAAGTACTGAGTGTAGCTCAAAATCTAGTGTATGGTGTGAGTGGGGGTAAGAAATGGACTCCAAAGCACATCGGCCTGGGAAGTACATTACATCAGGCAATTCGCTCGAAACATCTGGTGCAATTATTTCATAATGCAGGTCACTGCCTGAGCTACAATCAGGTTTTACAGGTTGATACGACACTTGCTGAAAGCACACTCAAGTCCCTTGATCATGATACTGGTGATGTGATCCCTACTAACCTAACCAGAAACCTGTTCTTTCACTACACAGCTGACAATATAGACATTCTTGATGAGACGCTCAATGGTAAAATACATTTCATGCCACTCAGTTGGCATCCTGGCAACGTGGAGAGTCGAATGATATAACACTTCAAACCCTAGATACATCATCAGTTCATGTACTGAATGTTCCTAATATCCTACAGGAACTACATCCAGTGAGAATAAACAAATCTTTGAGCGAGTCTGTTTTGACGACACCTGTTCACCATTCGTGGTTTGATACATCAACAGAAGATGTGTCAAGAAAGCAAAAGCGACTGATATAGCTATCTATTTTCAGCACCAGGTGCAAACGCATACAGCTGGGTGGGAAATGTTCAATCAGTCAATTTCGTCAAATGACCAGGAGCAGATAACAGTTGGATATTTACCGATCATTCTAGCCCCAGCCCATGAACTTGATACCTTGAACATGGTTGTGAAAAGATGTATATCTATATCATCACATTTTGGACAAAAGTACACTGTCATTACAGTTGATCAGGCACTTTACTGTAGGCTCATGGACTTGAAGTGGACAGTTCCCGAATACCAGCATAAACTTATCCCACGTCTTGGAGGACTTCACATATATTCATGAATTTTCTGAAAGCCATATGGATGGCTCTGGTTTAGCAGACATTTGGGTAGAGAGTGGATTGCTAGCTCCGTGACCAGTGGAACTTGCAGGGAAGGCGTACAACAAGGGCATGCAAGCTCATAAGCTGACGGTACAAGCATTGTGGCGTCTTTTAATACCCGATATGCTTTCCTATACAGAAAATGTCGATCAACAATGTCATGAACAGATATTACAATTAGAGAAAGATGAATAGCACACCATTCAGTTGATTGAAATTCTAACAACCAATCCATTTCAGAGAGTAATGAGAGACTAATTCCAGTAAAGTCAACTTTGCCTTTTGGTGGACATACATGGAGTTAGTGTCAATCCTTCTGATGTTTACATGAGCATTACGTGATGGTTTATGGGACTTGTATCTAACATCATTCAGTATGATGTTGCCATACTTCATGATCACCTGAATTATGCTAGATGGGGTCCAGTTTACCTAGCAGAAATGCACCAGCTCCCCGATTCTATCAAAAGTGAATTCATGATGGGCAACTTTGTTGTAAAACGTTCCCCTACACGTTTCAATCAGGATGATCCAGATCAAGCTCAGGAATGGTTAAACGGCACAGGCAAACGAGGTGGTGGAATAGTAGGCATTACACAATCAACAACAACAACAACAGCTCTCTCCAGATGGACGCTATCGTACAACTTGAGGTCCAAAATTGCATCAGACATATATGCAATGTACATATATAACCTATTCTCAGGTAACATAGAGATGATGAAAATTCTGTGTTTACGACATTCCAGAGATTCTCCTGACTCAAACAAAGAATCATTGCAGAACATAGCCACTAAAGATTTGGCAACCGCTGAAGTTCACTTATTGGAGTCAAAGAATATGGACAGAAAGAAGTCACTAAATTTGTAGAAGAGCGATTAGCTGTCAATAAGGGGCATTTAATTCCAGAAGTTGGGATCCATGCTTTGCTACGAAAACAGAATGCTGCAACATTTGCGAACCTATATTCCTTCAGGAAACCTGGCAAAGATAAAGACAAACAGACGATATTGAAGGTAGACATGAGTGTTCTTCACCGAATGATCACAGCATATGAAGCAGGCCGACAGGTTGACCTACGTTCCATCATGATGCATGAATTGATGCCAGTACCTGTATCCTTAGCTGAAATGAATGTCTCTCTTCGTACTGGAAACAAGTGTATCTTGGGGGAAGTGCTCACAGAAGGCATCCTGTGTCCTGAAACTACATCCTGAGTCCTGAAACTATTGATTTCCAGCAGCTTGTCTAATCATCAGGGAAACCAGTCGATGCCAATACATTTGGAGATCTTGCGGACACATTTGTAAAGTGTGTCATACAAATGGGGCCAAATATGAGCGTATTGATATAGTGTTTGACAGATACAGGGAATTCTCCATCAAAGCCAGTACAAGAACTCGACGCTCCAAGACTGCTCAACCCATCAGACGTCTTATTGAAGCCCGGGGTCCCTCTTCCTAAGAATAGGAAGAATTTTATGGCTCTACCTGAAAATAAAGCAGACATGGCAAGGTTTTTTGTCAGAAGAGCTGATATCACAGGCGCCACATGGCAAGGATATTGTTGCTTCTGGAGGGTTCTCTGATGAAATGGAAGCAATGTCGTCATTAAGAACTACGCTGAAGTCATCCCATGAAGAGGCTGATACGAGATTAATCGTGCATGCTGTGCAAACTCCATATACAACCATAGTGATTTCCTCAAGAGACATGGACGTTCTTCTTCTCCTAGTTTCACACTTCCAGCAGATTCAGTGTCAACACTTATGGCTCATGACAGGTACAGCTAAGAAAAGAAGATACATTCCAATAATAGATGTATGTGACAAGTTGTCCGAAGACGTTGTAACAGCATTGCTGCCATGCTTTGACTGGATGTGATACGACATCATACATCTCCAACCATACCAAACAGTCAACATGGAACGTATTTATGCAGCATGGTGCAATGCTAAATGACTTAGGATTGGGGGAACTCAATGAACACACTATGGTGGCCGCAGAGGAAATTATGTGCAGGCCGTACAACATACAACAAACTGATTGCATTAATGAAGCACGTGTTTTACAGTTCTCCAAAAATGGAAAACCAGAAGCATGTGTCCAACACAAGATGCGCTGCGCTTCCATCTAATGAGGGACATTACCAAAGAATGATATGGCGACAAGCTCAGTGCAGTGTGCCAGTTCTACCGGATCCCGTGATTATGGGATGGAAACAGACGGAACCTGGTCTTCAGCCCATTCTGATGTTATTAAGTCCCATTTCAGCCAGCTGCACAGAGATGATATATTGTTCATGTAAGCAGCTGTGCAGAACCTTTCGTTGTAAATGCCGGAAAGCAAACATGAACTGTACTTCGATGTGTGTTTGTAAACAGAGTGAAGATCCATGTATGAACATTTTGTAATGGCCGACAACACATACATAGAGATTGCATATAACAGCACATACAAGGTACACATAGTATGCTTTAGAGTTGCCATACATTTAAATGTGTTGGATAATACATTAGAGTAACCCACTAGTAAAGGATAGCAAGAAATGTGAACTTTCGGCATGTATGTTTTACCGAGAACGGTACATACAGATTTAACTATATATTGACCATTTTTATCACTAATATCTGTGTTAACCTTGACCTTAAACCATATGATGGGTAACATGTTTATGTCTATATGCTGCATAGTATGGATTACAGTAAATTAGATGTATTGCAAGTAATTATGCACCCAAATACAAATATATATTAGGTTACAGTAATTATTTTTGTGGTTATTAAGCACTTTAATGGTCGCCATTTTGAATTGACCTTTTCAAGGTCAAGGACACATATTTCAGCTTGGTAAACACCTGCATCGCATTCAGCATACCCAAATTATGTTATATATGACATCCAATTGCTTGTACTACAATTTGCCCCTAGTATGCACAATTTTGAAAAATTGGTCTAGTCTATTGTGGATGAAAGGTGATAGTGATCTACAACATCTAGTTCATTTCTTATTTTGAAAAACAGTGATGCTTGACATACAGGATTTACTCACCTAATTATTAGGCTAATACCATGACACATGTCTACCAGGCAGTTTAAAGGGAACTCAGTGAAAATGCTTGTCTAGAATTACGCAATGTTGTTGTTTATTAACCCATTCAACACCAAGTAACTGACATGGACTGGTCCATGATAGTCATAAACCAATAAATGAATCAGAAAATCACATTTGGACAAGTTCATTTATCAAAATGGGTAATTATGTCTAAAAATAGTCATATCACTGGCAAAACGTGCAGATCCTGATGAGACGGCTCATCACGAGCCGGCTCATCTGGTTCTACACTTTTTGTAAGCCTATTTAGAGGTCTGTGGTGTTGAAAGGGTTAATTACATGTGTTGGGTTACATTTGGACAGTAACTATACAAGGATACTCTTCATTTTTGAGGGTATCGATAATATGACAATATTTTAAATGGCGGCTGGCTGTAACCTATTGTGTTTTGTTTACTTTAATTTGTTGCTTTGATGGTCATCAATTTAATTTCCGGATGTTTGTTTTTGTCTACGTAGACTGGTGAAGCATGTGCAAGTGTATAAAGAGCATGATCTGTAGTAACACTGGACTGGTAATCCAGGGATAGCAAGTTCAATCCCCTGTCCGGCCCTAACAACGATCAAGTCTTTCAGATGGGACGTTAAACCGAGGTCTCTAGTCGGTGCTTTACACTGTGCACGTAAAAGAACCAGAGGAGACTCTGGAATGGTTCTCTGTCTGTATCATTGCACTATCCTCCAAAAATCTAAAATGACTAATCTCTTCATATGGGCAACCGGTAGCGACGATAAATAAACGTAAAACACACATAACAAATGCTATTTTATATGTTATATTCTTATTACTATCTATCTATTTATCTTCCGTTAATGTCGAACCCCAAAGAAGTTAAAAGTATGAGTAGTTAAAAGTATAATTTAAGAAGGTAATGAAAATAAGTTGTGGTAAAAGTTTAAAAGCAGCTGCGCAGAACAACTAGGGACTGGCATGTTCAATATGGCAAACTGCCGTATTGAATTGCTATATGGTAGGGAGATGGACAATGTCAGGAGGGAGATGGTTCCAATGGTAGATTGTTCTTGGAAAAAAGGAAAACTTGTAGTAGTCTGTAGTTGCTGTAATTAACCTATAGCTTAAGGGATGGCAATGGCGAGTAGGACGGGAGAGGGGAACTAGGTAATTTTCAATGGTAATAGCAACACGATCATTATGAATTTTATAAATAAGGGATAACCTATTGTCAATACGCCGTTGATCTAGTCTGCGTAGATTTAGGGAATGTAGCATGTCTGTAACACTAGAGGTACGATAGAAGTCAGCCTTTTTTAACTTCTTTGCGGTTTTTGACGCGTAACATGTCTACGTCCCCGCGAGGGGTTCGACATTAACGGAAGATAGATAGATAGACCATTGAGTGGAATTATTGAAACTTAAATTAAATATGCATCACCATGGTGCACTTTTCGTAGGGATCAACCCAGTAACACCAGAGTTATTGCCCTTTAATATCCACAAATTTGTACGTCCAGAATCATTTTTCAGTAACCAATCAATGGATGGAATTTTATGAAACTTAAATCGCTATTATGTGCTGATGCATGTGTACTTTTCAGCGGGATCGAACCAGTAAAATTATTTAAACTAAAATGCACAAATTTGTCCGTCCAGCTTCAGGTGGGTGGGATATTAATTCATCGAATTTGCATCTTTACCTTAGCAACCCTAAGCAAAATTTAAGAAACATGTAGTTCTCCTACAAATGCTCTCTTATTTTTAATTTAGTTTAACGTCGCTACCTATGAGCGACGGACAGTTTACCTAACAACACCTTTCCTGGACAGGCTCCGGCGTTTAACTAGTACTTGGTGCACCAACATCCGTAAGAAACTGCTAAACTTTTTCAAATAAATGAGACACGGTCTGAATGAGGCTCCAACCCGTGGCCATCAGTTGTTACAGTGGTATGCAAGTCAGTGACCGTAACCACTCGACCACGGAGACCATTCTAAATGATGTACACACCTTGACCTAAACATCTTAATTGATTTATTTGACAACAAAACTGCAGAACAAGTCTTAGCAACTTTTTTTTGTTGAGTTATTTTCATATAATTACCGGTATACATATAAACACATATAAAGCAAAACATACATGGGTTGCATTACAGGCGTATTTAACAATTGTATTCATAAATATATAATTATTTGAGAGAGAAGGAATTGAAGGGAGAGTGAATAAATGAGTGAGAGTATGGGGTTGTGTGAGTGAGAGAGGAGGAGGGAGATAGATAGAGAGGGGGAGGGAGATAGAGAGCTGTTGTAGTGACTTACATTAATAACTTTATTGGGTTTTTATGCACAAATTTATTTTAATTTTGTTAGCTTATACAAATTTATTTTAGCTCAAGTGCGAAACTGGTTTTGTTACACTTACAATACATGTTTAGACATTGTGACAGTCATTTTAGATATAATTTATTTTTTAAGTATATATATTTGAACATTAACCCATTCAACCCCAAGTAACTGACATGGACTGGTCCATGATATTCTTAGACCAATAAATGAATAAGAAAATTACATTCGGACCAGTTCATTTATCAAGATGGGTAATTTTGTCTAAAATTAATAATTATTACTGGCAAAAAAGTGCAGATCCTGATGAGACGGCTCGTCACGAGCCGGCTCATCTGGATCTTCACTTTTTCATAAGCCTATTTAGAGGCCTGTGGGGTTGAAAGGGTTATAAATATACATTTTTTTGTGATTTCTCGCAACATGTCAACAGAGTATCCCTAGGTAGGCCATTACGTTTATGGGCTTATATCATACCTACGTTGATGGGAACTTGTACACCCTGCACGCAGACCATGCGTCCACAGGAAGACTGTCCTTGTCTTCAACTCAAACATCGCGCTTTAGACCCGGGTCGGGGAAATGGAGGTGTCGTGTATGCTATATTGAAATTTACATCCTTGTAGGCATATATAGCGATTGGTACGATTAATACACTTAGTTTATACAACTTTATTTTAGCTAGATTGCGAAACAAGTTCTTACAACTTATATTAATCACTCTCGAGACCACATTCCTGATGGAATCCATCGCCACGAGTGAGAGTGAAGATGCAATGTGTAATTTAAATGCCTGCCACAGTAGTCTGATTAGCGCAGTGGTTAGCGCGTTCGCTTCTCACCAATGCTAACCGGGTTCAATCCTCGGACCAGGAAGTATGTGAGATGGTACGGTGGGTTTTCTCTGGGTACTCCGGTTTCCTCTCACACGAATGACCACATATATGCTTTCATCTGTGCCAACGAGAGTGATTAATATAAGTTGATAGTACTTGCTTCGCAATCGTAAAATAAATAAAGTTTTAAAGTTTTTAACTTAAGTAGTTTAATTTTGTTACGGTAAACATTATAACTGTAATCTTTTGAGCAAGCCGGTGTAACTTGAAAATAAAATAAATATGTCATGTGATGAAATACATGTTGGTTTCGATTGCGAAGTATGCAGTACTTTGTGGTGTAATTACTTCCTTAATTATGTTACCTTGCATTTATATCTTTTTTAAATTGAAACTGTTGTACAATCCACAATGAAACTGTAGCTCTCTTTATGCGTCATTTTTTCTTCAGTAGGACAAATAATACTACAATTCCTATGCAAATTTATGCTTTTGTTGACCATAGTAAACGACAATTTTCACAGAATTATTGGTGATTTTGTAAAAAATACGCATAACGGGAGGTAATTTACAGATGATAATTTCACAAAAGCAGGTTCGTTTGTGACCATATTTTACAAATTTTACTCTTTACCGTAATAATTTTTTATTGAAAAATTAAAATATAAAACAATATAGTCTGCCTCCGTGGTCGATTGGTTACGGTCGCTGACTTGTATACCACTGTAACCTATCATCATTGATGGTCATTGGTTCGGGACCCGCTCAAGCCGTGTCTCATTTATATGAAAAAATTGGCAGTTTCTTACGGAGGTTGGTATTTCACTTAGTTGAAATTGTATAATTCCTTTTCAATAATGATAAAAGCTGGGACGTTATATCTGTGGTATGACTAAACGAAAAACACTAACCCTTAATCTGCCGAATAAATTGGACGGAATGTGTAAATAACATAGATCCAGATCAGCCGTGCCATAACGCCGCATCTGATCAGGATCTATGTTGATTGCTATTCAGACAAATGTGTGAGCTCCACTATAAGAATAGCAAACAGCATAGAGCCTGATCAGACAACACACTAAGCAGCATAGAGCCTGATCAGACAACACACTAAACAGCATACAGCCTGATCAGACAGCACACTAAACAGCATAGAGCCTGATCAGATAGCACACTAAACAGCATAGAGCCTGATCAGACTAAACAGCATACAGCCTGATCAGACAGCACACTAAACAGCATACAGCCTGATCAGACAACACACTAAACAGCATAGAGCCTGATCAGACTAAACAGCATACAGCCTGATCAGACTAAACAGCATACAGCCTGATCAGACAACACACTAAACAGCATAGAGCCTGATCAGACTAAACAGCATACAGCCTGATCAGACTAAACAGCATACAGCCTGATCAGACTAAACAGCATAGAGCCTGATCAGACAACACACTAAACAGCATAGAGCCTGATCAGACTAAACAGCATACAGCCTGATCAGTCAGCACAATAAATAACATATTGCCTGATCAGACAGCACACTAAACAGCATAGAACCTGATCGGACAGCACACTAAACAGCATAGAGCCTGATCAGACAGCACACTAAACAGCAAAGAACCTGATTAGGCAGCACACTAAACAACACAGAGCCTGATCAGACAGCACACTAAACAGCATAGAGCCTGATCAGACAGCACACTAAACAACATACAACCTGATCAGACAGCACAATAAACAGTGTAGAGCCTGATCAGACAGCACACTAAACAGCATAGAGCCTGATTATGTTCCGTCTGATGTTAGTTTCATGTAATTTATAAACTGCTCAATGTTGGGAACATGAATGACCACATTAATGAGAGTGATTAAATATCGTTGTAAAATAAATAAAGTTTAAACTTTAAATATATAATAAGGTAACATATTGGGAATCTGGAAACTGGCTGCTTAATGCAGTGTGGCTGGTTAATAGAGGTGACCGCTAACACAGGTTTGACTGTATACAAAAACAAAATATTTCTTGCTTTCCTTCAATTTAAATTCAAAACTGGTGTGACTTTATGCTCACTTGGTAAAATCCTCTTGACTACCTGGCCTGATTGAAAAGATTGTGTTTAGTAATTGAATAAAAGCAAGTGAAACCTGATATTGTAAGAGAAATAACCTTTTAACCCATTCAACACCAAGTAACTGACATGGATATTTTTAGACCAATAAATTAATAACAACATTACATTTGGATCAGTTCATTTATCAAAATGGGTAAACAAATTTCTAAAAATAATTATATTACTTGAAAAAAGTGCAGATCCTGATGAGACGGCTCGTCACGAGCCGGCTCATCTGGATCTACACTTTTTTGTAAGCCAATTTAGAGGTCTGTGGTGTTGAAAGGGTTAAGCTATTCTGTGTTTAACTTGGCCTGTTTAATAACAAGGAAGTATTAATACATGTCATTAAGACAAGATACTGGTATACTTATATAGAATGTACTGACGTTATACTTATATAGAATGTACTGAGGCTGTACTTATATAGAATGTACTGAGGTTATACTTATATAGAATGTACTGAGGCTGTACTTATATAGAATGTACTGAGGTTATAATTATATAGAATGTACTGAGGTTATAATTATATAGAATGTACTGAGGTTATACTTATATAGAATGTACTGAGGATATACTTATATAGAATGTACTGAGGTTATGCTTATATAGAATGTACTGAGGCTATGCTTATATAGAATGTACTGAGGCTATACTTATATAGAATGTACTGAGGCTATACTTATATAGAATGTACTGAGGTTATACTTATATAGAATGTACCGAGGCTATACTTATATAGAATGTACTGAGGATATACTTATATAGAATGTACTGAGGTTATACTTATATAGAATGTACTGAGGTTAGACTTATATAGAATGTACTGAGGCTATGCTTATATAGAATGTACTGAGGTTATACTTATATAGAATGTACTGAGGCTATACTTATATAGAATGTACTGAGGCTATACTTATATAGAATATACTGAGGATATACTTATATAGAATGTACTGAGGCTATACTTATATATAATGTACTGAGGCTATGCTTATATAGAATGTACTGAGGTTATACTTATATAGAATGTACTGAGGCTATACTTATATAGAATGTACTGAGGCTATACTTATATAGAATGTACTGATGTTATACTTATATAGAATGTACTGATGTTATACTTATATAGAATGTACTGAGGCTATACTTATATAGAATGTACTGAGGTTATACTTATATAGACTGTACTGAGGTTATACTTATATAGAATGTACTGAGGCTATACTTATATAGAATGTACTGAGGCTATACTTATATATAATGTACTGAGGCTATGCTTATATAGAATGTACTGAGGTTATACTTATATAGAATGTACTGAGGCTATACTTATATAGAATGTACTGAGGCTATACTTATATAGAATGTACTGATGTTATACTTATATAGAATGTACTGATGTTATACTTATATAGAATGTACTGAGGCTATACTTATATAGAATGTACTGAGGTTATACTTATATAGACTGTACTGAGGTTATACTATATAGAATGTACGAGGCTATACTTATATAGAATGTCGTCCGCCTCCGTGGTCGAGTGGTTAAGGTCGTTGACTTGTATACCACTGTAACCTATCATCACTGATGGTCACGGGTTCGAGCCCCGCTCAGGCCGTGTCTCATTTATATGAAAAAGTTGGCAGTTTCTACGGAGGTTGGTGCACCCAAGTACTGGTTAACCGCTGGAGCCTGCCCAGGAAAGGTGTTGTTAAGTAAACTGCCCGCCGGCGATATAGCCCAAAATGGTGCTGATGCAGGCGTAAAACCCGAAATATAACATATAACATAACATATATAGAATGTACTGAGGCTATACTTATATAGAATGTACTGAGGTTATACTTATATAGACTGTACTGAGGTTATACTTATATGGACTATACTGAGGTTATACTTATATAGAATGTACTGAGGTTATACTTATATAGAATGTACTGAGGCTATACTTATATAGAATGTACTGAGGTTATGCTTATATAGAATGTACTGAGACAATACTTATATAGAATGTACTGAGGCTATACTTATATAGAATGTACTGAGGCTATACTTATATAGAATGTACTGAGGGTATAATTATATAGAATGTACTGAGGTTATGCTTATATAGAATGTACTGAGACAATACTTATATAGAATGTACTGAGGCTATACTTATATAGAATGTACTGAGGCTATACTTATATAGAATGTACTGAGGTTATGCTTATATAGAATGTACTGAGGCTACACTCATATGGAATATACTGAGGATATACTTATATAGAATGTACTGAGGCTATGCTTATATAGAATGTACTGAGGCTATACTCATATGGAATATACTGAGGATATACTTATATAGAATGTGCTGAGGCTATGCTTATATAGAATGTACTGAGGCTATGCTTATATAGACTGTACTGAGGCTATACTTATATAGAATGTACTGAGGCTATACTTATATAGAATGTACTGAGGATATGCTTAATTACTTATATAGAATGTACTGAGGCTATGCTTATATAGAATGTACTGAGGCTCTACTTATATAGAATGTACTGAGGCTATACTTATATAGAATGTACTGAGGCTATACTTATATAGAATGTACCGAGGCTATACTTATATAGAATGTACTGAGGCTATACTTATATAGAATGTACCGAGGCTATACTTATATAGAATGTACCGAGGCTATACTTATATAGAATGTACTGAGCCTATATTTATATAGACTGTACTGAGGATATGCTTATATAGACTGTACTGAGGTTATGCTTATATAGAATTTACTGAGGCTGTCCGATTAATGCAGTGGTTTAAGCACACTCTCTTCTCACCAATGCAACACGGGTGTGATCCTCTGCCTAGGCAATACATGTATGTAAGAGTCTATGGTGGTCGCAGGTTTGCACATGTGCTTTCTCTGGATACTCTGGGTTCCTCCCACGCAAGGTACAGGTTGTTTTCAATGAGTTTCCCCAGAAGCTTGGGTGCAAATTATTGCCAGTGAGTTTCTCTGAGGGCTTGTGCACAAGATTTATTTCTGTGAGTTTTCCGAGGGGAATTGGTTTAAACATATTTATTCGTCATAATATATAGTGGTTTCTTAACATACCGCTGGTTGTAACATACCGAGGCATCCACACTTTTTCAGAATGAGGTAAAATAACGCCACCTATCATTCTTTCCATTGGATCAGTGTTGACCCAGAAATGTTAACATGTGTTGATAAGCAAGAAATCATAAACTGTCAACGTAAGTGGTTCGAAAATTACTGATGCAAGATGCTTACCTGAATATCAAGATCTATGCAAAATTACCCCACCCCTTTATCTGATAAAATGCTCCAAATGTCCATAATATATATTTATGTTCATTCCAACTTGGCAGTCTGCTACCTGGTATTTATGAATGAAGCTGTTTTGATCACGTGTTTAGGTTACTATGTAATTCCCGTATTACCAAATATGGGCATAATTTTAAGGTCCGAGACGCTCTTTTTCTATTGAATGATTATTTTCCAAAACAGTTCCCCCCTCAAATGTAGTATTTTTTATTAAAAACAAGTTGATGTTCATATCTATTGAACTTTCTTCCGTGATGTAAATCTATTGACATGTGGTGATATAGCCAGATTCCTGCATTTTATTATTAATAAAAAGTACGCCCATCGTGGGCCTAAGGCTGTTTGTTGTTTTCTGGTGGGAGATTAAAAAGATATTCATGTTTTATGTTAAAATGACAAATTTACTGCTAGACTTACATATTATACAGATTAAGGTCTCTATCAAATACTCACATAATTTTATTATGACTACCTTTGTATAAACACCCAAATCAGGGCCTCAGCCATTTGCCGCGGTATACTCGGAACTATTGACTACGTAACTGCTGACACGATGGCGCCAAAAACATGATAAACACAAGTGATTCACAATAGTATTTCTTCCTTGTGTATCTGTAATGTTGAAGTGGAGAAGTCATAGAATGAAGCAAAATGAGGTTTAAATTCAGGTACATAACAGTATATCTGTAGTTTGGTTTTAGTACCACGATATACCCATAATGCATCCTACACACTATACATATACATAATTTACTCAAATATATTTGCAATGACTGGTGGATTGAATTGGAAGCTAGTATAATAGCTTATTGAAATTCTCTCCGAAGGGGGCTTGTGTGACAGGTACATGTTTGAGTTTCCCCGGGAACTTGCTTGGGTGTGAGTTATTTCCTTGAACTTCCTTGGGGGGTTTTGTGTGCACGGTATTGCCATGAGTTCCCCCCCCCCCCGATGGCTTGTTTACAAGTTATGCCAAAGGTTTCCCCGGGGGCTAATAGGTCCTGGTGCAAGTCATTGCCATGAGTTCCCCCCCGATGGCTTGTTTACAAGTTATGCCAAAGGTTTCCCCGGGGGTAATAGGTCCTGGTGCAAGTTATTGCCATACTTCTCCCTAAAAAAAAAAAAAAAAATAGTTTTTGGTTGTTACGATTTTCAAACAAAATGTTGTCTAGTAAGATACACTGGCCCATTATAAACCACTCCTTCTATTCAAATGTTGTATTTAATGGTTGTAGGTTGTACTGTGCATTTTAACCCTATTCTGCAGGGCATCTATAACCTCAGATGCACAGGGATTCGGCACGTTTGGGGGTACTAGTATATATATTTAAGTACAGGGATTCTACTCTGTGGGATGTCAGATTTCGCATCGATCCGTAAAATGGCCCTATCTGAAACAATTTTGTGCAAAGCTGTCCAAATATAACGCCTATCCCGAGTCTTTATATTGTTCTTCAAATAAAACACAACTTTAAGCTGCATGCATGTATACTTTGCAAACAATTGCCACATACATTGGCCATAGCAGGTCACATTTCCCGGGTTCTGTCAGCAACAAAAAAAAATCTTCGACGGGAGAGTTTTAACTGTGAATAACATTATCAATAAAATGTGTTTCCACTAACCTGTATGTTTATTCGGCAAAAATGTACGTCAAAAAGAGATTTCGTAGCATTTTCAATTTGTTTTGAAAAATTCTAAAGCGGCGCAATTCACGTTGAAACGAGCGTTCTGATTGGATTATGATTGTTCCTCATATATAAAAAAACATCTTGTTACATTCTAATAATCCAATCAGAACGCTCGTTTCAATGCTCGTTTCAACGTGAATTGCGCCGCTTTAGAATTTTTCAAAACAAATTGAAAATGCTACGAAATCTCTTTTTGACGTACATTTTTGCCGAATAAACATACAGGTTAGTGGAAACACATTTTATTGATAATGTTATTCACAGTTAAAACTCTCCCGTCGAAGATTTTTTTTGTTGCTGACAGAACCCGTGTCCTAGTATGGAAATGTGACCTGCTATGGCCAATGTATGTGGCAATTGTTTGCAAAGTATACATGCATGCAGCTTAAAGTTGTGTTTTATTTGAAGAACAATATAAAGACTTTACTTTACAACATTTTCGAAACAAGATTATAATATTAAGCACTCTCGTTGAAAGCGTATAATTATGTAGTCATTCGTGTGGGACATAACCGGAGAAAACTCACATGTCCGATTTGGGGACCACCGTACCATCTCACACACTTCTCAGTCAGTGTAAGGAACCCGGAATGCATTGACTAGAAGAGAGCGTGCTAATCACTACGCTAATCAGACAGCTAATCGAATAAACTTAGCAATTAATGATCATGTCGAAAAGAGTTCACCTACCTGTTGATGCCATGAAAATCTGCGACTTTGGACAATACATCACCCTTTGATAGGTATCTAAATCAAAAAGCATCTGAAATGAACAAAACGTTTCAACTATTATTGATACATAAAACAGTCAGTGTTTTCAACACACTATAATTATATTACAATGCAACTTTGTGGTCATTGGTTGTGGTAGTAGTTTGTAACCCAATATACATGTAAACACAGAGTTCGATATATTCCGATTATTATATTGAGGGAGTGTCGAAATCACCAAGAAGAAGAAGATTGATTTCAAACTGGACAGTGTATCTATATATAATTATGGTCATCCCGACTCATCGTGTCTATCATCGCATTAAGATCAATCATGACAACTTGTAATATGGATTACACTTCTTTTGGCTGTCCAATTTGCGCAGTAGTTAGCCATGCTCGCTTCTCACCAATTCAACCCTGTTTCGATGGACAGTATGTGATATGGTACGGTGACAGATTGAACAGGACGATTTCCTCCGGGCGTCCGTGGCATGGTGTCGGATTTGGAATCAAACTGTCCCATGTTCGATACTCGGTCAGTCCACATATGTAGTCATTGAGCAAGTCACCTCACAGACATAGTTTAGTACTGGTTAACCGCTTAGGTCGGCTAAGCCTGTCCAAAAAAACATTTGCATTTGAACACGTGGGGACGTTTAATTATGTGTACGAATACTGTAGCAATACACGAGCATTTAAAAGGAAACAGACGACATTATAAACACAAGCATTTAATTCCCTACCTGCACACTGTATCAATTTACTTAGTTAATGTGTTGCAGAAACATAATACGTATCGTCATTCAGTTCCAAAAACATAATAAGTCATGACTTGTGTGTAGTACAACGTATCGATATAAATAGCGATATATTCTTATGGAAGTAGCGTCCCTTGTAATCTTAAAATAGAAATAAGGGCCTACTGTACAGAAATGTGTACGCAAATAACACTGATATGCACCTTAATAATGCAAGATATAGAAATATATCAATTTCACTTTACCTAGGTCAAACCGGGTATCGAATGAGAGCGGTTCGTCCCCTTGTCCAAGTCATTCCCCCCACCATATCGTCAAGCAAGACAATCCATAGCCTCGTCCTGCGATATCGGGAAAGGATATTGGTGTCACACGTCTCCAATGTCTATACCGGCCCTGAATATTCTTGCATCACGTCTCTGATGCACGGATTCTGCTGATTCGGCCGCCATTTTTAAGACTTTTTCCGAAGTTGCGACTGCATCGAACCAGTCGTAAAGTTAAGACTTTATTTACGATATCTTAGCTGCGACTTTGTTGATAAAACGGACCGTAGTCTTAACTTAGACGTTACGACGGCGTAACTCGGTCTTAAGCAATAATCTTAACTAAGACTGACTTACGACCGTTTATAAAACGGGGCCCAGAAGTATATTAAAGAACACCATTTAAGGAAGCGATCACGCGCTTTCTCACTTCTCCCAAAAATTCGGACCTAGAATGAACCCTGGTGACCAGGCCCGTAGTCACACTGAGGCACACCGAGGCAGTTTCCTCAGTTAAAATTTCCAAAGCCAAAAAAAATGAAAAATTAAATAAATAAAATGCAATAAATATCCCATTGCTGTATACAATGTTGACGGCTAGAGAGCTGAAAGATCAGTACATAATTATACGTCTAATCTCATTAAATCAGAAAAACGCAGGAAATCGCTTCTATGCCTCAACAATATTAACCCTTTCAACACCACATACCTCTAAATAGGCTTACAAAAAGTGTAGATCCAGATGAGCCGGCTCGTGACGAGCCGTCTCATCAGGATCTGCACTTTTTGCCAGTGATATGACTATTTTTAGACATAATTACCCATTTTGATAAATGAACTTGTTCAAATGTGATTTTCTGATTCATTTATTGGTTTATGAATATCATGGACCAGTCCATGCGAGTTACTTGGTGTTGAATTGGTTATGGGGGAACATGCCCCCAGACCCCCTAGATTGCCTTGTTGAAATTTGCCTCTGGTTACAGTATTGGTAACAGCTAACACACATTTGACTATAGATGTTCATTTATTTCAGATTTGAAGCAATAAACAATGATAAAAAAAACATCAACAAAGTTCAGCTCCTGACATCAACAGCTTACAGTAAGCCTTTGATAATAATAGTGTGTGTTTTACGTTTATTTATCGTCACTACCGGCTGTCCATATGAGCGACACCTCCTGAAGAGATATGTCGATTTAGATTTTTGTAGGATAGTGCATGATACAGACAGTGACCCATTCCAGAGTCTCCTCTGGTTCTTTTACGTGCACGATGTAAAGCACCGACACGAGACCTCGGTTTAACGTCCCATCTGAAATACTGTTAATTTTATTAGAGTCAGATGGGGGATCGAACCTGCGATCCCTGGATTCACAGTCCATCGTGTTAACCACTGGACTACAGACCCGTGTGTACCTTTTTAACCTTTTTTTTTGGCAATAACCATGTCTTATATTACCTATGTGATGTTTTATAGCATGTGATGTCATATATGAAATATTGACTTAACTTATACAGGGAGATAATCAGAATTTAACTGAATTTATCACAAGACCTGAGTTGTTTCCCTTTAATATGTTACTGGATGCTTGGCTTTGTTTTTCACTCCTGCCGGCACGCCTGATTGGGCGAGTAATCATATTTCTTGATACATCTTCTGCCATTTAACAAAGCTAACTAAAGTTAATTAATAAAATAAAACTTTCTTTATTTAGTTGATACAATATTTTATTCAAGAATGGTACATGTATACAGGAATAGTTGCAACAGCATGGATCTGTAGTCCAGTTGTAACACGCTGGACTGGTAATCCAGGGATCGCAGGTTCGATCTGTTACGATGTGGACTCGGCGAGGCTCTCTGGACGTAATCACAGCAACAACAAAGTCTTAATAGTATTTAATTACATCTAAGAGCCGACATTATAACCAACACAGAGACGCTAGTCTCAATAGTAACCAACCAAGCTCTCTCCCTGCCAAAGCTGTCCGAGATGGTTTTATAGACAATTGTGAGGAGAGCTATAAGCTCTGCCCACAATTCTTTTAACTAATCAAATTCATTTAGCTTTTCAATTGTTGACAATTTGGCCTGGAATAGCAAATAGACTTGATCACACGATCATGCGTTTCCATGACCCTGTGACCCCGTCCGTGTCTACTGCCAGAGAGAGTGCAACACCTCTGCAAACCATGCATTAATTCTGGCTTGCACCAGTCAATTCATTGTGTGTACGCTGCTTAGTAAGCACTCTATCACCACATGTCTGGTGAAATCCCATATGATGGTCGCGTGATCCAAACAATGGAATTCCCCCATCCATTTTATCAAGTGCAGACATGTATATCAGATGTCCCCAACAAAGGTCACACACACTGAAAAGACTGTTGTCCTATAATATAATCATACATGTTTAAATAATTAAATTAAGAGAGTCATCAAAACATAAGGTAATTAATCACTACACATGTATATAGGCGTAAGGCAAAAGGTAACTATGTTACAGATCCCCCGTCTGACCCTAATCAAATTAACAGTCTTTCAGATGGGACGTTAAACCGAGGTCTCGTGTCGGTGCTTTACACCGTGCACGTAAAAGAACCCGAGGAGACTCTGGAATGGGTCTGTGTCTCTATCATTGCACTATCCTCCAAAAATCTAGAATGACTAATCCTTTCAGGAGGCGTCGCTCATATGGGCAACCGGTAGTGAAGATAGATAAACGTAAAACACACAAACAGCACAGTTAGGATTGGGAAAAAATTTACATAGTAACTTATTCGAATCCCTTTCCATAAATAAAATTACATACAGTCAAACCTGTGTTAGTGGTCACCTCCCTGACTGGCTGCTTAAGACAGGTTTGACTGTACACACAAATATTATGTTATGACAGGTGACATTGCAAGTATTGTTTAGTATGACATATTTTATAATGCTATAAAGCGAGTTTAAAGGTAGAAGGAAATTAAAACATGCAACAAAAAATGTATGCTTTTGTTGGAATGTTTCGTTTTGAAGAGAAACAAAACACAATTGCGAAACAAACTTTACTAACTAATATTAATCTATTAGTCACTCTCTTTGGATCAGATGAAAGCGAGTATGTGGTCATTTTGTGTGTCATTTAGTAAGGAGTACCCGAAGAAAACCCACCTGTACAATGGTACGATGGTCGCCAGATCAGATATGTGAGTTTTCTCCGGGTACTCCGGTTTCCTCCCACACGAATGACCACATATACGCTTTCATCCGTGCGAACGAGAGTGATTAATATAAGTTGTTAGAACTTGCTTCGCAATCGTGAAATAAATAAAGTTTTTAGAAAAAGGTAGAATGACCTTCCATTGATGTTTTACCCTTTTTATATATTCATTATTATTATTTATAGTGTAATGGATAAGGTCCTCTTCATCAAGTTCTGCCATTGCCACGTCATCTAGAGGTTGTGAGTTCAAGTTCTGCCAGTGGTGGTGTCCTTTGGTAAAACACTTCATAGCGATGGAACCCATAAGGAATGTTTACACAAATTTATTTTAGCTTGAATGCGAAACAAATTCTTTCAACTTATATTAATCACTCTCGAGACCTCATTCCTGATGGAATCCATCGCCATGTAGGAGAGAGAAGAGGCAATGTGGAATTTAAATGCCTTGCGTATTACTATTTTTAGACAAAATTACCCATTTTGATAAATGAACTGGTCCAAATGTTATTTTCTTATTAATATATTGGTCTAAAGGTACAGGCCATAGGAGCGATTTGAACAATGGAGCGGCGAAAGGTGTGGGAGGGGGTTGCCCCCTCAGGTGGGGGTACGGAGGACCTCTCCCGGATTTTTTTGGAAAACCAGAATTTAAATGGTGTATTCTAGTGCGCTCTGGAGCTAAATATAGGTGTATCTTAATGCAGTAAGAAGGTCTTTTGATCTATCCTAAAACGGCGTAATTAATTAAACAATTTGCATAACTAAAGCAACGCATTAAAACACCGCCTTGCTGCTTTTCACGGTGATTAAAGAATATAACTTGTGATCCTATAATCCCTTTTCACGTCCCTGGCAATATCTCGCTGCTCCGATTAACGCGTGGCGGTGGTCGTTTATAGAAACCACTCAAATTAACGAAGTGACACGCATGGCTGGGTCGTTTATAGAAATTGAAACACAATTAAGAGAAAATATATTTTAATTTCAATTTGTAATTTTTAAAAATATGCATTTCTGGCCGAATTAATGGGGTGGATCCGCCACCCCTGCCACCCTGTTCCTACGGCCATGAGATATCATGCACAAGTCCATGTCAGTTACTTGGTGTTGAATGGGTTAAGTTTAAAACAGTAATCATTATGTCTAATTATCTGCTCATATCAAATGTATCTCAATCTACAGCACATTCTAGTTGAACTCAGTAGGGGCTTTAACTCTTTGCCTGCTGAGTAAATAAAATTACTTTTGCAAACAACATAGATCCAGATCAGCCGCGGCGTAACGCCTCGTCTGATCAGGATCTATGTTGTTTGCTATTCAGCCAAGTGTTTTAGCTCCACTATCCGAATAGCAAACAGCATAGAGCCTGATCAGACGGCACGTTCTGTGCCGTCTGATCTGGCTCTATGCTGTTTGCAAAGGTGATTCTATCTGCCGCTAGCATGCAAAGGGTTAAGTATCTCCAAAAGCAGCACATATTTTGTAAACACATTTTGGGGCTTTAAGTGTTATAAAGTACCTGTCAAGATCCACCCCTGTTTATTTACAGACGGATCTATAGCCCAGTGGTAACACGCTGGACTGGTAATCCAGGGATCGCAGGTTCGTTCCCCCGTCTGACCCTAATAAAATTAACAGTCTTTCAGATGGGAGGTTAAACCGAGGTCTCGTGTCAATGCTTTACACCGTGCACGTAAGAGAACCAGAGGAGACTCTGGAATGGGTCTCTCTCTGTATCATTGCACTATCCTCCAAAATCTAATCGCTCATTTATGCAACCGGTAGCGATGATAAATAAACATATAAAAAACCCTGTTTTATAGCAGTAGGGACAGGTGTGTTCCCTCCCAGATGTTAGTGATGAGACATGCAGATTAGATGTTAAATGGTGGTGGTGGGGGGGGGGTTCTTTAGAAATGGCTGCTTAGTGAGTAATTTTATTGTCAGAAATGCAATTCTTCCTGGCACTATTTCCCAGTACATTATCTTGTAAAACATGGCTAACTTTTTTTTCTGCAGCTAATTTGCCCTTCATTTAGAATATGCTTCATTTACTTAGAATTGGCTTCACTTACTTAGAATGTGCTTCATTTACGTAGAATGTGCTTCATTAGAATGTGCTGAGTCATAAACATTAGAAATGAGAATTATTGTGTTATATTTCCACATGTCAATAATAAATTATTTAGTAAATATATAGTAAATTTGCATAATGTATAAATTACCTCCCTTTATGGATATTTAATCAACTCTAAAGTGATGGTTTCCTTGAGCTAATCGCAGGTTCGATCCCCCGTCTGACCCTAATAAAATTAAACCGAGGTCTCGTGTCGGTGCTTTACACCGTGCAAGTAAAAGAACCAGAGGAGATTCTGGAATGGGCCTCTGTCTGTATCATTGCAATATCCTCCAAATATCTAAAATGATTAATCTCTTCAGGAGGCGTCGCTCATATGGGCAACTGATAGTGATGATAAATAAACGTAAAAACTAGGGATGGCAACGAATAGCGATTTCACTATCCGAATATCCGGTCAGTAAGGTATTCGAATATTCGGTTTAATTCTATTAAAAACTCAAAATCACTCAAACTCTTATAAGAAATGCCAAATTAAGCTACTTTTAAATTACTAAACGTCATCTTCTTCCTGTAAGGCCATGCAAATATGACGACGATTCATTCAGTTATTGTTATCGGCCACTGTACATTTATGGGCGTTTTCACAAATGAAGCCGATGTGCTTTCCGTTGAAGTGTGTTTGTTTTTCAAATGATTATTCAGATTGATCTTGTACCCGAATCTGTTAAATCCAATTTGCACCTAGCAGTTTTCTTATTCCCTGCGTGATTGTAGTCTTTCCAAACGTATGATTGAGTGGGCGACATTTTTTTGAGGACAACATCATAAAGATCGTATATTATATAGTACATTTTTTTGAGGACAACATCATAAAGATCGTATATTATATAGTACTTTTGGGTAATATTGAGCAGTTAATTATAAATTTAAGAAACACGTGGTTGATGTTGCAGCTTGTCTGTAATATTTATAAGGAATTTTCTCATCTAAACAGGTTTGATATCATAAATAAACACCTTAGCACCTACTGTAATTATCCAATTACATGGCAGAGTGTCAATTAACACTTGCCATGGATGAGACCACAACATTGTTTATTCAAACATCCTGGGGCAATTTCTTTTGTTTTATGATGGCTTCAAATTGTAAAAGAAAGCAACATATCGGATTTATGACATTTGATGATATTTTGCAAATATTATTTCCGAATATTCGAATACTGGAATAGTATTCGGATATTTGGACGTTCGAGCGAATATTCGAATAGTCGAATGTTCGTTGCCATCCCTATTAAAACACAAAAACGCTAATATGACATATAGCATTATTTTTTCATTTTAAGAAAACAATGCATAAACATTTTATTACAGTGAACTCTCTATATACAATGGCATATTCGGGTTCCAGCGTAGTTCGCCACAAACAATTTATTTAGTTTAAGAAATTGTTCCTTAGACCGACGTATTCTGTTTCCGACACAAGCCAGCATTTTCCGTAAATGAATTCAGTCTTGTTTTATGTATGTTAGCGCAGTGGTTAGCGCAGTGGTTAGCGCGCTCGCTTCTCACCAATGCGACCGAGGTTCGATCCTCGGACAGGGAAGTATGTGAGATGGTACGATGGTCGCCATATCGGACAGGTGGGTTTTCTCCGGGTATTCCGGTTTCTTCCCACATGAATGACCACATATATGCTTTCATCCGAGCCAACGAGAGTGATTAATATAAGTTGTTAGAACTTGCTTCGCAATCATTGTAAAATAAATAAAGTATTTAAAAAAAAACATCGCCCGTTAATTTATCATAGCTGTGTCCCAATTTTTGTATTCTACACTGATACAAGTTATTTGGGAACCAGTTAATCTCAAATGTGATGGAATTTCATGGCTGTCTGTGTGGACATTTCATATATTTCAAACCTGTCTTAAGCACCCACCTAAGGTAGTCAGAGAAAGTGGCTGCTTAGCACAGATGGCTGCTTAATAGAGGTCAAATGTATAGTAAAACAACATACAGGGAATCTTGAAACTGGCTGCTTAATAATGGCGGTGACCACTAACACAGGTTTAGTGCAGTGGTTAATTCCAGGGTTCATTCTAGGTCAGAATGTTTGGGAGAAGTGAGAAAGCGCATGATCGCTTCCTTAAAGGTATACAAACATTGTCTCACCGGACTATGTCTCACTGGACATTGTCTCACCAGGTTTTTTTTAAAAAGGACAATGTCTCACCCCCCAAAAATATTGTTATGATATATATATTTTTTTTTTAAATTTTATTTTATTTTAAGGAGTGAACTTCAAAGGGCTCTTTGAAAAATGTTAGCATGCAATTTTAGAAGTTTTTTTTTTTTGGTGAGAACATAATTATGTATATTACTTCAAAGGGGTGTTTGTTTGTTTGCAAGTGAGAAATAAATTTTGAACAGGAATGCAACATCAAAAGTTTGTTTATTTGAAAGTGAGAAATAAATTTTGATTATTTATAATTATTAATCAGCAATTATAAATTAAGTAACACTGATTGAAGATGGTCCTGGGTATAAATATGGGTCAAATTTATTCAAGCTATCCATATTACTTTTTGTCATCATGGAGGTTATTAAAACATGTAAAGGTAATGACAGGCTGTGTTATGATGGGCATCTGTTTATTAAGAAAATACAGAAAAGGGATTGGATTAGATGGCAGTGCACAAAGCAGAGGAGAGGTGGATGCAAAGGAGCAATAACTACAGATATTGTGGTGAGATTTTAACTGTGTTTTAACCGATTTTATAGCTGTTTTATGTAATTTTACAGTATTTTAACCGATTTTATAGCTGTTTTATGTAATTTTACAGTATTTTAATTGATTTTAAAGCTGTTCTATGTTATTTTACAGTGTTTTAACCAATTTTAAAGCTGTTTTATGTAATTTTACAGTATTTTAACCGATTTTAAAGCTGTTTTATGTAATTTTACAATGTTTTAACCGATTTTACAATTGTTTTATGTTATTTTACATTATTTTAACCGATTTTACAATAGTTTTAACCAATTTTGCATTTTTTTTGCAGGTAAATACTGTACGATCAACTGCAGAACACAACCATGAGCCAGATGTTCACAGTGTGGATGTTGCAAAGCTTCGCACCGACATGAGGGAACATGCTAAAACTGGGCAAGCCAAGCCTAGTCAAGTTGTCTCACAGGCTTTAGTAGTGGCTAATGATGAGGTGAAGGACAGAATAAACATTGAAAGTTTTAAACGTTCAGCTCGACGACACAAACAAGGCACAGTACCAAAAGATCCAACATCACTTCAGGATCTTGTCATCAGTTAGGAGTGGACAACAACAAGTGGTGATAATCCAAAGAGATTTCTCATCCATGACAGTGGACAAGATGCAAGATCCCGTCAGGTGATTTATGCAACAGAAGATGGATTACGACTACTAGCAAGATCCCCTACATGGTATATGGATGGCAACTTTGCCATGTCACCTAGCATATTTCAGCAGCTATATGTAATCCGTGTTCCACTTGGAGAGTCAGCAGCGTCTTGTGTTTATGCATTCCTCCCTGGTAAAAGTCAGGAAATCTATGAAGAGATGCTTCAGGCTATCCTAGACAAATGTGAGGAAATGGGTTTCAATGCTGATCCAACAATGATCTACACTGACTATGAACTAGCAATTCTCCAAGCTATTACAGCTGTGCTTGGACAGGATGTTAACAAGCAAGGCTGTTTCTTTCATTTGACGCAGACCACTTGGTGCAAAATACAAGAACTAGGGATTACCAATCTCTATAGGGAGGGTAACGACATCAAGCTGTTCTGTGGCATGATTGATGGACTTGCATTTCTACCAGTGGAAAAGGTTGCTGATGGTATGACATACCTAAGAGAACATGTACCAGAAGGACTTGAGGCTCTCCTGGACTACTTCGACAAAACCTATGTCACTGGTTCATTTCGACGTGTACAGCGAGCAGCTGCAAATAATGATGAGGTTATCCCACCTGCCATAATGCGTCGAATTCCTCCTCGGTACCCTCCTGCTCTATGGAATGTTCATGAAGTCACACTAGCAGGGGAAAATCACACAAACAACCTCTGTGAAGCTTGGAACAATGGTTTCAGAGCACTGGTTGGCTACAAGCATCCATCATTTTGGAAAGCTGTGGAGGGTTTGCGGAATGATGAAGCAGTAGTGTCAACCCAAATTGTGCAGGAGAGTCGTGGTCAACCACCTAGGAAACGTGTGAGACATGCCACTGCTGAGCATCAGAACCGACTTCACACTCTTTGCCAGGATTTGAATGCAGAACGCAAAACAATGCAAGAATTCCTGCGAGGTGTAGGACATACTATTAGGTTCTGAATAAACACTGCTCCATATATGAACAAATGAACAAGTTGATTTTACTAGTGATATAATGTGTGCTCTTACGTAATGTAATATGTGCTAATTTGTGTGATGTAAAATTTAATGAACAAATAAAGCAATAAATCATTCGATGTGTTTTTGTAAACAAATTCTGGGTGAGACAATGTCCCTTTTTTATAAATCCTGGTGAGACATTGTCCGGTGAGACATTGTCCGGTGAGACAATGTCCTGGATCCCTCCTTAAATGGTGTTCTTTAATATACTTCTGCAAAATAGGGTTAAAATGCACAGTACAACCATTAAATACAACATTTGAATAGAAGGAGTGGTTTATAATGGGCCAGTGTATCTTACTAGACAAAATTTTGTTTGAAAATCGTAAAAACAAAAAAACAAAATTTATTTTTTATTTTTTAGGGAGAAGTCAGGGTCCCTAGGGCAACAATTTCGCCCACATTGCCTTCTAGAATGATCCCTGTAATTCCGATGCTCAGAACTACAAACCATGTTTTAATCGCCTGTAAATAATGCAAATACAAATATTATTTCGAATCTGACTAAAATATCTAAAAAGTGCAAAAATAGTTTTTAGAATGTGTAAATGACATCACAAAACTCCAAAAATGCTAGTCAAAAGGATGTCACATTTGACATCACATGCTAAGCCCTCCTTTATTACATACATTAAAAACGGTAAATTCCTTCTTTGCGTATACAGACTTTTTTTGAAGAGGAAAATGATTTTAAACATAGCACTCATTTTGCAGGCTTCAAGAAAAACAGATATTACTGGCATGCTTGTCTGCCTTAATGGTTTATTAACAAATTAATGATGCAAATGATGGATTTTAGGCACTGACAGAAAAAGTAAAACAGACTCTTACCGATTTGTCAGCATTTGAATCAAAATAAATAAACTTGGAAGCCACATGTGCAGCTGGTTTTTATTTGAGAAAATCAAGGGAGACAATTCATTCAGACCAATACTCAAGTACCACTTAATGCATGCATGCACCTCTAAGCTGAAACAGCCATCAAACCAGAGGAAATGGTACTATTGATCAGTTGTAGCACATTTTCTTCAGGTGCAAAATGTCTGGAGTTCGAGCCCCGCTGAAGCCGTTACGTTTGTGCCCTTAGCCAAGGCATTCAAATTCCATGTTGCCTCTTCTCTATCGCTCGTGGCGATGGTTTCCATCAGGAATGAGGTCTCAAGAGTGATTAATATAAGTTATAAGAATTTGTTTCACAATTAATCTAAAATAAATTTGTATAAACTATCTAAATATAGAGTATTACTTAACCCTTTCCTTCATAGAGATTTAGTAATATACTATTATATCTCCATACAAACGACAGCCATTTAGCTATCATGCAGTGGATAAGTAGTCGCCATACCTATCCCACCTCCATAGATATTACTGGGATTACATGAGATTCTGGCCTTTATTATGAACATTGGTTTGGCTACTACATTTCAATGTATGTCGTATTGGTAATGACGTCAAGAGGTGCTTCTATGAGGGAAAGGGTTTATGAACATTGGTTTGGCTACTACATTTCAATGTATGTCGTATTGGTAATGGCGTCAAGAGGTGATTCTATGAGGGAAAGGGTTCATGAACATTGGTTTGGCTACTACATTGTCAATGTATGTCGTATTGGTAATGGCATCAAGAGGTGCTTCTATGAGGGAAAGGGTTTATGAACATTGGTTTGGCTACTACATTTCAATGTATGTCATATTGGTAATGGCATCAAGAGGTGCTTCTATGAGGGAAAGGGTTAAAGCAACAAGATCAGTCAGTATATATCATCACTTTATCGATCTATAAAAATGTTCATGTCTTTTGCATAGAATGATCTTGTGACATGGTGTCAACTTTTGACTGTACTTCAATTTATTGTATCTGGTTGCACAATGTGTTCAAAGAGCTGTTTATTTACACATAGGCAGAGCAGCTGGCCCTGAATAATGCTAAACTGGGACATTTCTGGCACAGAAATGAAATTTATGTTTTCATATAGTTCAATGTCCATAGAATCCTGCACCATAAAGTTCCCAAAAGTTCCCACTTGGGAAACTGAACAATCCAAGATGGCCGCCAAGATGGCCGACAAAAACAGAAAAATACCCAATTATCTAGATAAAGATTTAAATTCTTCTGGCATTTTGAAATGACTATATTTTATTATTCATAGTGATGCTAAATGCATGTAACTACATGCAAATAATGCATTTTCTTACCTTTTTTGTATATTTTCTGAAAAAGTTGACTTTATCCACAGAAAAAGAGGTAACACATGCTGTATTTTGAAGACACACCTAAAATCATTTCTTATAAAACTCACATATATTGACATATCATCTTAAATATGATATAGAATCATGAGTTGGAGAGACTGGACGTAAGTTTAAGTGGTTAGAGATAGATATGTAGTTTTCTAAAAAATAACGGCCATAAAAGTGGATGGGGTAAATTGACCCCTGAAAATGATAATAAAAAATATATTAAAACTCAATTTATTTAATAGTTTTTCATACTTCTATATTACAATTATTCATTTTATAAACGTGTACATCCACTTCCATTGTTCACTGTTTAAGAACAGTTTATAAACATCTGATGTTTGGCTCACGAATGCTGATCGATACACTTCATGAAATGGGGTTCTGTGCATCATACTATGAAATACAGAAGTATGAAAAATGTGCTGCGGTGACACAAAACTATAGCATTCCACCTTCTAGTGGTAATGGGGTAGTAAACTTCATGGCGGATAATGTTGATCATAACATTCGCACGATAGACGACCTTGACACATTTCACGGCATGGGGATCATGGCAACGTTCACCCCAGGGATAAACATGAACCGGAATATACCTCAAATTAATGTTACATCAGCCGACATTGTAGCTGTGGGAAAAATCGACATCATCTTTAAAGATCCAGTTCGATGTTTCCCAACTGTATTTGAAGCACTGCCACAATCAATTGCCCATGACAAGACATATAACATCGACATACTGTGGAAAGTGTCTTGGCTGTTAAGACCGAACACCCCCCAGTGGAATGGCACCATGCAGTTGGTGCATACTGGTCACCACCCTGGAATATCGACAACAATGTTCCTGCCAATGATCGATATGGATCCCAGTAATGACTCGTGCATATTATCCACGCTCTCATATGTTACGGAGCTGGCGTTAACATACAATGTGGATCCTATCATTACATTTGACCAGCCATTGTGGTACAAGGCACAAATGATTGTTGACACACAACCACCAAACAGTTCGCTGAGGCGTATCATCTGTCGCCTCGGAGGTCTCCACATCCAGATGAGCTTCCTTGGTACCATTGGAACCATTATGACCGACTCCGGTCTCAAGGAGTTATTGGAGACCGTGTATGCCGAGAACGTAGTTCCACATCTCCTGAGTGGAAAGGCCATCAGCAGAGCCATTTGTGGGCATTTACTGGCAGAGTCAGCCCTGTGTTCGCTGTTAGCAGCGAATATATTCAATATTGAAATCCCTCATAATAGTAATAACCGAAAGGAGGATAATGATTCAGCTGTAGATGTATCTAGTGTTGAAATAAAAGAGAATGACATAACTGACAATGGATGTAACACTAATGTGGATGAAGAAATGAGTCAGAGTTGTGATGAAGGTGGTCTGGTGATTGCAAATGATGTAGTAGACATAAATAATAACAGTCCCAGTAAATCCCCAGGCGTAAATGGTGTTGAGCCAGACATGAATGCTGAGAATGCTGAAGATGATGAGTATGGGGACAATGAGCATGAGAACGACAATAGTTCACAGTTAGAAGAAGCGATGAAAGTTCTAGATGGTCTTTTAGCTGTGGAGGTAGACATTGAATCGGTTGTGAAATCTACATGTGTTGAACAAATGAAATTCAAGATGCAGAAAGCCATTTCAAAAATGAAAGAAAGCCGAACAGCCCAGCTATGGCTCCAATACATAGAATTGCTAGACATCCTTAAGGCATTTATAAAAGCAGAACGCACAGGTGATTGGAACCTTCACCTTCAGTCATTGTTAGAAATGCTACCATTTTTTGCTGCCACTGGCCACAACGCATATGCAAAATCATCGTACATATATTTAAACAAAATGCTTGCCCTATCAATAACACACCCCAATGTTCACAGTATGTTCATGGAAGGTATGCATGTTGTACGAAGATCGGACCGATACTGGGCTGGACTGTCAACGGACCTCATCATCGAGCAGATGCTTATGCGTAGTGTGAAGACAGTTGGAGGCCTAACTCGGGGGCGAGGCATGGACGAAACGCAGAGAGCACAGTGGATCCTCTCAAGGCAAGCGTGTTCTGAAATTAACTACAAGATGCAAGAGCTAAGCGGACACAGGTATGAGACTAGTGAACAACACAAGGAATGTGGGGAGACCAGGCAAAGCAGAGACAGAGATGATATCAAAAAGATGGTAGATTTTCTTATGGATAGAAATCCATTTGAATCCACAGAAGAGTCATTGAGAAGTATAGCCAGTGGTGTAGTAGCCGGGGACAAGGTAAATGTGGACAAAGGGCGGGAAGTGGGCATGAACATTCTGAAAGATATGGAGGGGAAGAAAGTGGGTGACTTAAAGTTCAGTAAGAAGGCCCAAGTAACCACTATGAGTGATAATGCTAGTGTCAGTATTGGTGGTGATTGATGTGGAGATTGACCCACAGCTTCTTTTCCAGCGATTGGTTGCTGCTGCCCAGGGCGCTGTACCAATAGAAGATCTACAGAATTTCTCTTTGCATATGAGCTATGTACCTATCCGCCTTCCTTGTTCGAGAGCAAACAACTATTGAGACAGGCCAATAAAGCAACACTAGCACAGGAACTAACAAAACAGTTACTGACTGATGACAGTGTCCCTGACCAACAACAGGAAATAATATATGTAATTGATGGCGGTTGCCTTATTCAAAGACTCAACTGGCCAAGAGGCAGAACATATAATGAGATATGTTCAATGTACATAAAGTATGTAAGAGATAACTACACCAACAGTCATATTGTGTTTGATGGATATATAGCTGGTCCATCTACTAAAGATAACACCCACATAAGACGTACTGGTGGACGTGTTGGGGCTGAGGTCAGGGTTCAAGAAGACTTAACCATGAATACAAAGAAGCAAAACTTCTTATTGAATTCTAAGAAAAAACAAAGGTTTATAGACATGCTAGCTAGTAAGCTAGAAGATTCTGGCATTGAAGTCACTCAAGCAAGCAAACGCAGACGCAGACTATGATATCGTCATGACGGCCATATACTGTTCGAAGTATATGAACACTGTGGTGGTTGGTGAAGATACTGATCTGTTAGTATTACTGTGCCATTATGCAGAGGACCATGGCTACTCCATTCATCTCAACAGTGAAGGACGTAGAAAAACGTCTGTAAACATACTAGAGTTAAAGAATAACCTAGGTGAGGTAGTATGTAAAAACATCTTGTTTATTCACGCATTACTGGGATGCGATACGGTATCAAGACCATACGGCATTGGTAAACTTGCAGCGTTAAGGCTAATAAAGAAGTCGGCAAGCTTCAGAGAATGTGCTGAACAATTTGATAAACTTCCCCATGAAGTATCACACAGCGAGATACTGAAAACTGGAGAAAACGCACTCATTCTCACCTACACAGAAAATGAGGTTGAATCTATCAATGAACTCAGAATGAGATTATTCCTGGACAAAACAGCAAGAAACTCTGTATCAATTGACCCTAAAACATTACCACCAACACATAGTGCAACCATATATCATTCGTTGCGAGTATACCATCAAATACTGCAATGGAAAGGTTGGAAGAAGATCCTTGTGATTATGGTTGGGTGTTATCACATGGCATATTGATTCCCAGATTGTCGGACATGCCCCCAGCACCTGCCAACATTCTAAAAGTTGTCCGATGTGGATGCAAGACAGGTTGTCGTAATATGTCATGCAGCTGCAGAAAGCTTGGTCTGAATTGTACAACAGTGTGTCTCAACAGTGATGGACTTTGCTCCAATCAACCAGAAATAGCAGAGTACTGACAAAATCAAACACTGATCCAATGAGTAGAATATGACCCAAGATAATATTAACAGCATTGCTAAAATATTAATCAGCTGCTAGAAATCTTAATTACAGTGAAGATATTCTAGATTTGCTATAGATTGTGGATATTGGCATATTGAATGAGCATTTCTCCTAATTATATATACATATAATGTATACACGTGTATACTGTATACAATATACTTCTCTCTTGTAATATAATATACACTGAGTGGACATGTGATCAATGTATAAACTGCAATGTATCAATTGTATGTATTTTAATTCATGTGTTATACACTAAGTTTATAGAGTTAGGTATGCTTCCAACATTCAGATTATATATGTATACCCATTCATGACAAGATGTTATTTTATCTCATTTTATGGACATCTGACTTCAATTTGTAACCTTAACCTTAAATATACTTACCATATTGCTTATGTTTATAACTTCGTCTGGAGTTAACTTAAATATTAGAATGAAATATATGAGCTACCTTAGAAGTGAAAGTATGGTGCATATCCATATGTTATTGAATTTTTGTAACTTTGACCTTGAAATGTGACCTTGACCTTTCATATACAGAAAAAAAATAACATTATCATATTCTTCCTAAGGTGGTTAATATATGTGTGTAGTTTGTTCAAAATCCATTAAGCGGTTTTGGAGATATGATATTATTCCAGAAATTCCCAATGAAAATATCAAAAAAGTCAAAAAATGCCCCAATTTTTTTTCCCGGACCGGAACTTTTGGGAACTTTGTGATTTAGGATAGCCTATACTATTTCCAGCTTATATGCAAAACAATCATTTCTGGTCCACAAATGTCCCAGTCAAATCTCAGCTGCTCTGCCTACACATATGAAATACAATACTGGAACACAACCTCACAGCAAATGACTTAAAATAGAAATGTAAATATGTGTATGCATGTGCCTGATAGATGAGTAGAGAGCAATGTCTGGTGAATCATGCATATGGCATTGTCTTCAGTGATATATTGTATACGACGAGTAGAGAGCAATGTCTGGTGAATCATGCATATGGCATTGTCTTCAGTGATATATTGTATACGACGAGTAGAGAGCAATGTCTGGTGAATCATGCATATGGCATTGTCTTCAGTGATATATTGTATACGACGAGTAGAGAGCAATGTCTGGTGAATCATGCATATGGCATTGTCTTCAGTGATATATTGTATACCACTTGAAGATTATGACATTTAGCTCTCCTGACATTAATCTGTGTGTTTTTAAGTTATACCACTGAGAAAAAGAATTGAACATATGTTGCATGTTGGGGTTACCGTATTTATCGCCGCATAGCACGCTATCATGTATCACGTGTAACTCCTTGGGTAGAAAATGGGGGGGAGGGGGGGTTCAATGTATAACGCGCATGTGAAAGTTATAATTTCACAAGCTAAAATAGCCCAAGATACTATTAAATAGTGCTCCGTGATTTTTACATGCCCATAAAAAATAAGAACGCGAATTGAACGTACTTGTATTCCATCTATTAGGGCTATCTGATGAAAAAAGGAATTGAGTGTATGCTCTCTGTTATATTAGGGCTATCTGATGAAAAATGGAATTGAGTGTATACTCTCTGTTATATTAGGGCTATCTGATGAAAAGGAATTGAGTGTATACTCTCTGTTATATTAGGGCTATCTGATGAAAAGGAATTGAGTGTATACTCTCTGTTATATTAGGGCTATCTGATGAAAATGGAATTGAGTGTATACTCTGTTATATTAGGGCTATCTGATGAAAAAAAGGAATTGAGTGTATACACAGGGCTCAAGCTGGACTCCAAATTTTGGGAGAAGTGACTTCTCTCGACTTCTCCCTCCTGATGATTTAGGGAGAAGTGAGAACATTTAGGGAAAAGTGGAGAGACTTTTGAATGACCGCAAATAGTGAAACCGTATTTAGTCGAGGTTTGCAGGATATACATTGCAGGAACTATTGTATGTAGAAAAGCTGCAGGGCATTCACTAGACTGAAAGTGAAAGAGTCAATGATCCTTGAGGTCATATCTCAAGAGTGTCAAGCTGTATATTTCAAGAGTCAATAATATTAAGCATGTTGGTACTTTCTGTACAGGTAATTTCCCCCCCACCCCCCCCCCGACCATATAATTACCTCTAGGCCAATGTGTGTCTTTGGTGCAACCAGACCTAATCTTTTTATCACAATTAGAGAAAACATTGTCTACATTGCCGAGTTGTGTTTTGGACCTTGCAACTAAATGGAAGTCGTGATAGTGCAGTGGATGCGCGTTCGCTTCAGGTGCGAAAGGTTCGGAGTTCGAGCCCCCGCTGGAGCCGTTACGATTGTGCCCTTAGGCAAGGCATTTAAGTTCCACGTTGCCTCTTCTCTCTCCCTCGTGGCGATGGATTCTATCAGGAATGAGGTCTCGAGAGTGATTAATATAAGTTGTAAGAACTTGTTTCGCAATCGAGCTAAAATAAATTTGTATAGACTAACTAAGTTTCATGTTACTTTGTAACTTGTATAGTTGTTCTACATTGTATCCCAGTTGCAAATGTCACCAAATGATCATGAGTAGTTGAGTTCAACATCTGAGCCTTCTGGGTCCTGCACGCAGATAAATCTTGACAAACTAATAGGAATGTTGATTATACCAAAAAAAGTTGATCTGCATTTAATTTTATTATGCACGAAATCGGTACGAAACGGATCGAGTGCGATTCGACGACATTGTAAAACTGTTAATTTGCATACATTTCTTATATAAAGCGGACATATTCGTTTCAATATCTATGAAAATTTGAATGTAAACACATGTGTATGCATTTATAATATGTATGACTCATATTGTTTGCGAAATCAACTAAAGGTCGAATCCGAAACTCATAAATTATATTGGGTTTTTTGTTGTTGTTACAAGCACTGGCTTAGGATACTTTGCAATCAGGGCCCTGGCATCAGTATATTCGAAATTTTATATAGCTGCATACATGTAGGCACTGAAAGCCAGCCTGATAAATTTAGTCGCAACCACAGAATATTACCTTGATCTGAGTAATTTTCTGTAAATAGCTTTGGGACATTCCAATTTTCAGCAAATAGATTTTTTATTAGTCAATTTTCGCACATATTTTCAACAATGACTAAATTTTAGCACTTACCTGTATTTCAACACTGATTGTTATAAATTGGTAACCTGGCAGTGTGTATTCCAAACGACAAAGCAAACAAACGGATTAGAAAACATCGATAATTATGTAAAATTGTATTACATCGGCGCCTGATCGATTTTATTAAATTTATTAATCGGATGTCGGGGGGAGCTTAGCTTATGGCTCAAGGCGGTATTTTCGACTGTCAAAATGTCATACTACGATACGGATTATCATTAATTAGCAAGTATGCCCTCCAGAAATAAGGCAAAGTGGATGTCGCCCTGATGTCTATTTTAGGCGAAGTGGCGGGGGAAAAAGCGACCACTTCGCTCATGTCGCTCTCTAGCGTGAGCCCTGATACAGTGTTTGTCAGAGATATCTGCTGAGAATAGGAATTTAACGTATACAGTATTTGTGTTTGTACATATAATTATATGGACTGATCAGTGGTTAATTTAAACACAGTAGTTAAACTATTACAGTAACAAATCCAAATGTTTTCGAGTTTGAGCCCCATCCCACAATAAATTCCGTACATATTCGCCTATAAGACAAGGTTTTTACGACCAGATTATGTCCTATAAGTGGCTTCCCGTCTTATATATGAGTGTTAAGAAAACGTTTTTTTAAAGCTGTATTAAGAACAGAAAACATCCTGACACTGAAAATGTCTTCAACTTGCACTGGCTAAACATGCAATTTATACATGGTCTGGTGTCCATATGGCATTTTATCAACCCGTCTTATATGCAAGTGCATGTCAAAACCCACCGATTTCAGGACCAAAGTAGGGTGGTGTCGTCTTATGGGCGAGATCGCCTTATATGGGATTATTAACTTGATTTGGAGATAAATACAAAATATAAAACATGTCGTCCTTCTAAATCTTCTACCGGTTATTATGTTGATAATTTTAAATAAACTTAAATATAATTACCGTATTTAGCTGTGTATTTCACAAAGGACTGAGGTTCCATTTAGTTATTGAGGGTTGGAATTTTGGTGAATTCTCTGTAACTTAAAATTTACTATTGATTTGAGAGAGAATACAAGATGACAGATGTTATAAGCGTCCTCTGGGCTCAGACAATGAGTCACAAATTAGCTAATGGACATCATTTACTGTCTTTATTTAATAAACCATTGTGTTCCCAGACTTTCTGTGAGTAATTTGCCAAGTTATTTTTGAAGTGTCTGTCTGCTGTAGTTGTTAAAGCGGCATTACAGTCAAACCTCTCTAGAGCAAACACCATCCGGATACATCGAGATTGGTTGTTGTAGAGAGGTTGTTGTTCTAGGGATGTTCAACTTTTTGAAGTCTGGAAATGCGCGAATAGTCAGTTTATAGTCGGTGGCTCATACTGATTTGAATATAGAGTATACAGAATGGGGTCCTATGTACAATTGTACTTTCGGTAAATATTCATAAAAATTTTAAAACTGACTCAAAGCATTGAACTTTTTAAAAAAATTTAATACATATAACTATACAGTATACATATATAAGTCTGAAACTAAACACAGATTTTATGTTTGCTTAAAAAAGTCACTGATTTTACTTTGAGGTCCAGCTGAGGACAAAATGTGTTAAAATCCCCCAGATTATGCAAATCTAGACAATTGTGTACATTTAATGATTTATGTTTTCAATACATCAAAGTCAAAACATCTGATAAATTACGCATTTCAATTGTATAAAATACAAACAACACATCTGTCGCATCACGGCAATTATCACTTCCATGCTAAATTTCATAAAAGAAGCTCCATAAATAGCGCTAATTGTAAGTTTGTTTTCAAAATATGGTCAGCCTATTATAATTGATCACATAAATGGTTTCCGAATAACCTGGTTCCCATCCGCAATTTATATATATATATTCAAACACATAACTGTTAGGAAACCAGACGTATACATAGTGTGATTCTATTGTTAGCTATTTTTAGAATTGGGAAATACATGTACAAGATATTTTGGGATTTTGGGATTATTGTCTGTTCTTGGGAGGTTTTACGCATCGATGGGTGGGAAATTGACTGTCATTGTGCGTTGTAGAGAGGTGTCGTCCCTGAGAGGTGAAATTACATTAAAATCCAACGGGAGAGAATAACAGTGACGTTATAAAGAGGGTGTCGCTCCTGAGAGGTGGCGTTTGGGGAGGACTGTACATCGCAAAAAGCAACTAAAATGCATTTTTTCGCTACAAATTCTTCCGAATACATTCGAACACAATGAATCAATAAACAGTGTTTTTTTGTGGTTTACAAACTTTCAAAAGTGAAAGTAGCATTTCATATGCCGTTCATCCATGCTCTTGATTTGACGTTTGTTTGTCATTGGAGTCAATGCTAAACGCGTGATACTCACAGTCGCTTAGAGATAATTTGACTAAGTTTAGTCTACAAATGTGAGATATAACTGTAAATCTGAACCATACATAGTGTTATTCACTCGTTGTATTACGCATGAATGTTGATCTACATTTGTATTTTACATTATTTTGTTATGTCATCAAACCGCGTCTACGACGTTTGTTTATTAGTTGGAATACTCAGATTTTTAGGCAGATATTTGGAAAAAAATGATAGGAAATTACATTCTGTAGAAATTATATTTTTCACTGATGTAGTGTCACTTTAACCCTGACTATAATTGCTTCAGCTTGGATTTGTAGCTGATTAATTGTACACCATTCTCGTAATCACTAATACAACCAGATGTTCGTCTTCCCATATAAATTTGACCTTCACATCGACTCCGTCACACCGCATGTATTCAATGGTCAATTTACCAGGTGACTGGCGGGCGGTGTGACTGGTGGTGTGACTGATGGTGTGACTGGCGGTGTGACTGATGGTGTGACTGGCGGTGTGACTGGCAGTGTGACTGGCGGTGTGACTGACGGTGGCATTTGAACATTGTAGATTAATTAAAAGCTACTATATTTTGGGAGTTATTAATGAACTGCTATATTCTCACCCCCGTTTGCCGTCTGATCAGGCTCTATGTTGTTTGCTATTCGGATTGTGGAGCTAAAACACTCGTCTGAATAGCAAACAACATAGATCCTGATCAGACATGGCGTTTCACCGCATCTGATCAGACTCTATGCTGTTTGCTATTCAGATAGTGGAGCTAAACACTCGTCTGAATAGCAAACAACGTAGATCCTGATCAGACGCGATCTGAAACTATGTTGTTTGCAGATTCCGTCCAATTTATTTGGCATGTTAAGAGTTAAGACACTGCATAAATTATCATTATATATAGTCTGTTTATTATGTTTATTAGCCAGACAAGGAACAATGCTAGTGATTTCAATCAGATGGGGGTTTTTCCCTGTATTAGCATTGTATTATGTTGGTTTGTAAGTCACGTTTACTAGTCAGCTTGTGGACAGATCAGGTGTGCTATCAAATACAAAGCAAACAATGTCATTATATATGAGTCACAAAGTATTTTGATATTTTCTGTAGTGAAGGACATCAGTATGGATTCAGTTTTGAAAATTAAAATGTGTTTATGCTAGGTAAGCCTATTTTAAGGTTATCACTTATTTTGCATGTTTTTTTATTTTTTAATTATGCAAATTTGTTGAAGTAGATAGTGTTCAGTAAGCCACCATGTACATATATAGTTATTGATTAATTATAAATAAGTAACCGTCTCCGAGGTCGAGTGGTTACGGACGCTGACTTGTATACCACTGTAACCTATCATCTCTGATGGTCACGGGTTCGAGCCCCGCTCAGACCGTGTCTCATTTATATGAAAAAGTTGGCAGTTTATTACGGAGGCTGGTGCACCAAGTACTGGTTAACCGCTGGAGCCTGCCCAGGAAAGGTGTTGTTAGGTAAACTGCAGATGAAGATCTGTAGTCCAGTGGTTAACACGCTGGACTGGTAATCTAGGGATCGCAGTATCGATCCCCCGTCTGACCCTAATAAAATTAACAGTATTTCAGATGGGACTTTAAACCGAGGTCTTGTGTCGGTGCTTTACACCGTGCACGTAAAAGAACCAGAGGAGACTCTGGAATAGGTCTCTGTCTGTATCATTGCACAATCCTTCAAAAATCTAAAATGACTAATCTCTTCAGGAGGCGTCGCTCATATGGGCAACCGGTAGCGACGCTAAATAAACGTAAAACACAAGTAAATAAGTATCCATAGATAGAAGTTGCCAAAACCAGTTTATGTTTGCAAGAAAATACCGATTCTCGTCTATTTGCCAACAGCAAAAACCATGCATTTTTACATATAAATAGCATTGCTACCGTCGTTTGCTATGTATACTGCGCACATTTATTATTGAAATTCTTGTAGATATTGTCTACTGTACAGTATACGACGTGGGTACAGCATTCAAGACAATATTTTTCATGTTGAAATTGCCCGAAATTTAGCTAAAATCAGAGAATAATTCGACCCGCGGCAGCTCCATGTCAATTCAACAAGTTGCCATGTCCGGTAAGCGTTATAAAATAACTATTAAAACCATCTGCCGATAGTCTAAATATAACTAGAATGAATAAGACCAAATATGTCCGATTAGCGCAGTGGTTAGCGCGCTCGCTTCTCACCAATGCAACCCTGGTTCGATCCTCGGAATGGGAAGTATGTGAGATGGTACGGTGGTGGCCAGATCGGACTGGTGGGTTTTCTCCGGGTACTGTTCAATGGGAAAACAATCCAAGAAAGAAGTACCATTAGGACAGGATCTGTGTCATCTGTAAGATCTATTGTGTCAGTTTCCAGCCTCTGTTGTTTCCAACGAGAGTGATTAATAGAAGTTGTTAAATAAATAAAGTTTAAACCAAATATGAACATAATTATATTGTGACATCTACATCAGACGGCAGAGAACGTGAAGTCTGATCAGGCTCTATATTACACACATACAGTCATTGTCAGTGTATAGGTGTGTGCCATAACTGTGCTCTCTCCATAATGTAAATTACCTGATCGGAACAAGTTTTTAACATTGACGGTAAATATATTTCAAGGTGAACAAACCCATTTTATGGGTATTAACCCATTCAACACCAAGTAACTGACATGGACTGGTCCATGATATTTTTAGACCAATAAATTAATAACAAAATTACATTTGGATCAGTTCATTTATCAAAATGGGTAATTTTTTTCTCTAAAAATAGTTATATTACTTGAAAAAAGTGCAGATCCTGATTAGACGGCTCGTCACGAGCCGGCTCATCTGGATCTACACTTTTTTGTAAGCCAATTTAGAGGTCTGTGGTGTTAAAAGGGTTAAGCATGTTTGAAATTATTAATGTCAATATTTTAAGGGTAAGCACTTGTTGTTACTGACCAGCCTTGACACAAGTTATTGCCAAATTCGTTCCTATCTGAAAATACGATGGTTGCCATCATATGTATACAACTTTTCCTTTCAAACTATTTTGTTGTTGAAGAAAAGAACCCACCCTATAATAGAAAATTGTTTTTTTCACCGATATAGCTAGTGCCACTTTACTATGGGTTTGCAAGCAATTTTATATTGAGCACATACATAATTATGTATATATCAAATTTGTGGAAGTCGTGATTTAGCGCAGTTGTAGCGCATACGCTTCAGGTGCAAAAAACCCAGAGTCCGAGTGCCACTGGAGCCATTACGATTGTGCCCTTAGGCAAGATATTTCAATTCCACGTTGTCTCTTCTCTCTCCCTCATGGTGATGAATTCCACCAGGAATGAGGTCTCGAGAGTGATTAATATAAGTTATAAGAATTTGTTTCACAATCGAGCTAAAATAAATTTGTATAAACTATATAATAATATTATATAAAAATTGTGGGTAACTTATGTATACTCTTGGGAAGTCGTGATAGCGCAGTGGATGCACGTTCGCTTCAGGTGCGAAAGGTCCGGAGTTTGAGCCCCGCTGGAGCCGTTACGATTGTGCCCTTAGGCAAGGCATTTAAATTCCACATTGCCTCTTCTCTCTCCCTCGTGGCGATGGATTCCATCAGGAATGAGGTCTCGAGAGTGATTTATATAAGTTGAAATAACTTGTTTCGCAATCGAGCTAAAATAAATTTGTATAAACTAAACTATGTATACTCTTACGTGCAATATACATTTACAGTTTCTTCCATTCCACATTGAAATCAGGCTTCTAAAGTTGCTCAAATTTGTGGATGTTCTAAATGTTTCTGGCAAAGAGTTCCGCAGCATTATTAACTAATAGTATATAAATTCTTACCAAAGCTACTTGTCTTGACACGTGCATCTGTAGAATATATTGCGAAAAATGTGTTATAGTAGCTCTTTTGGCAGTTTGATCAGTTGAAACAGATGTAACCAAAAAAGATTTACAATCGTAAATGTTTCCAGTGCCAATATATATATATTTTGATCTCGTATGAATACCGCCCATACTCACCTATAAGGCGACGCCCTAGGCGATCTCACCTATAAGACTACGCCCTAGGCGATCTCACCTATAAGACGACGCCCTAGGCGATCTCACCTATAAGGCGACGCCCTAGGCGATCTCACCTATAAGGCGACACCCTAGGCGATCTCACCTATAAGGCGACGCCCTAGGCGATCTCACCTATAAGACGACACCCTAGGCGATCTCACCTATAAGACGACGCCCTAGGCAATCTCACCTACAAGGCGACGCCCTAGGCGATCTCACCTATAAGACGACGCCCTAGGCAATCTCACCTACAAGGCGACGCCCTAGGCGATCTCACCTATAAGACGACGCCCTAGGCGATCTCACCTATAAGACGACACCCTAGGCTATCTCACCTATAAGGCGACGCCCTAGGCTATCTCACCTATAAGGCGACGCCCTAGGCGATCTCACCTATAAGACGACACCCTAGGCGATCTCACCTATAAGACGACGCCCTAGGCTATCTCACCTATAAGGCGACGCCCTAGGCTATCTCACCTATAAGGCGACGCCCTAGGCTATCTCACCTATAAGGCGACGCCCTAGGCGATCTCACCTATAAGACGACGCCCTAGGCGATCTCACCTATAAGACGACGCCCTAGGCGATCTCACCTATAAGACGACGCTCTAGGCGATCTCACCTATAAGACGACGCCCTAGGCGATCTCGCCTATAAGACGACGCCCTACTTTGGTCCTGAAATCTGTTGGTTTCGGCATGCACTCGCATATAAGATGGGTTGGTAAAAAATGGACACCAGACATAACAATAAGTTGTATGTTTAGCCAGTGCAAGTTAAAGACGTTTTTAGTGTTATGGTGCTTTCTTTGTGTGTGTGTTTTGCGTTTATTTGTCGTCGCTAGCGGTTGCCCATATGAGCGACGCCTCCTGAAGAGATTAGTCATTTTAGATTTTGGAGGATAGTGCAATGATACAGACAGAGACCCATTACAGAGTCTCCTCTGGTTCTTTTACGTGCACAGTGTAAAGCACTGACACGAGACCTCGGTTTAACGTCCCATCTGAAAGACTGTCAATTTTATTAAGGTCAGACGGGGGATCGAACCTGCGATCCCTGGATTACCAGTCCAGCGTTTTACCACTGGGCTACAGAACCGTCTGTGCTTTCTTTTCCAAAAAGGAATTTAATTATGCATTTAAAGCAATATTACATCTGTGAAAAAGCAAATGTCTACAGAATGTAATTTCCTACTATACGGTATAATTTGTTTCCAAGAATCCGAGTATTTCAACCAATAAACAAACATCGTATACAACATTTGTTGACATAACAAAATAATGTAAACAAGGTCAACTTCCATGCGTGTGTATCCTGAATAACTACATTTTATGGTACAAATTTACCGTTATATCTCACGTGTGGCGTCCGTGGTCCAGTGGTAGAGCATCGGATTTGGAATCGAACGGTCCCGGGTTCGATACTCGGTCAGGCCACGTATGTAGTGTCATTGAGCAAGACACCTCACACACATTGCTTAGTACTGGTTAACCACTTAGGTCGGCTAAGCCTGTCCAGGAAAACATGTCTAGCAAGGGGTTTGACATTAATGGAACATACATACATACATGTGTTCCTATGCCGTAGACTGATCTGATTTACACGGCAGTAGCATGCTTACTATAGACATCGATAATAAACAAACGTCAATGAGAAACATTAGTCAGTTACTGCCAGGGATCATTCTAGAGGGCGATGTGGGCAAAATTGTCGCCCTAGGGACCCTGACTTCGCCCTCTGGGGGCCCCACTTCTCCCTAAAAAAAATTTAAAAAAAAAAAAAATATTTATTGGTTTTTACAATTTTCAAACAAAATTTTGTCTGGTAAGATACACTGGCCCATTATAAAGCACTCCTTCTATTCAAATGTTGTATTTAATGTGCATTTTAACCCTATTTTGTAGAAGTATATTACAGAACACCATTTAAGGACGCGATCACGCGCTTTCTCACTTCTCCCAAACATTCTGACCTAGAATGAACCTTGTACTGCCCCAGAATATTCCTAATAGTACATTGGTCCTCTTAATTGGTTTCACCTTTTTTTATCGTTGTTTCATTTGCACCACATCCTTATTCTCGTCTTATAATTATGAAATTATTAAATCTTGACAGATATCCTTTAGCATGTCCATTGGATACCTTACTGTAACAATTGGTTCAATTAATTAACATGATTTTGATAACATTACATTTATCCAAACGCAACATCTGGTTAGACTCGTGACGAGCCGTCTCATCAGGATCTGCACTTTTTGCAAGTAGTATTACTAATTTTAGACAAAATTACCCATCTTGATAAATGAACTGGTCCGAATGTAATTTTCTTATTCATTTATTGGTCTAAGAATATCATGACCAGTCCATGTCAGTTACTTGGTGTTGAAAGAGTTAACACATTTTTTTTTTTAAATTACAAATTTTTTTTTAGCACTCATTTATAAAACGGGAATCCAGCTTGAGGCCATAATCTGGTGGTAAAAAAGTCGTCTTATAGGCGAGTATGTACGGTATGGGAAGCCACTTGGAGGCCATACTCTGGTGGTACAAAAGTCGTCTTATAGGCGAGTATGTACGGTATGAGAAGCCACTTGGAGGCCATAATCTGGTGGTACAAAAGTCGTCTTATAGGCGAGTATGTACGGTATGGGAAGCCACTTGGAGGCCATAATCTGGTGGTACAAAAGTCGTCTTATAGGCGAGTATGTACGGTATGAGAAGCCACTTGGAGGCCATAATCTGGTGGTACAAAAGTCGTCTTATAGGCGAGTATGTACGGTATGAGAAGCCACTTGGAGGCCATAATCTGGTGGTACAAAAGTCGTCTTATAGGTGAGTATGTACGGTATGAGAAGCCACTTGGAGGCCATAATCTGGTGGTAAAAAAGTCATCTTATAGGCGAGTATACATGGTAATTATAAAGTTGGAATATTTGCATTACCTGAACAGCTTGGTTTGATCCATTCTCATGTTATCGAAAGACGTTATTGATATACAGATCTCGCTTATAAATTGTTCATAATGTACATTATAATTCATGCCATTAAAATTCCAAGAGTACTGTATTTTTGCAGCAGTCTGTATAATATTTTCCAACTGTGCTAAAGAGCCAATTAGCAAATTTATCACAGTTTGTAGTGGATTTAAAGGAGAAAGTACGTTTGTTGGATATTATGGAATAAAGTATCTAGTTAAGATGTAATAAACATTCTAATGCAAATAGACATTTCAATAATAATTCATCAGAGTTACTTTAAAATATAATGATAAATAGAAATGTGTTGTATATAACAGAGAATATAATTATAAAACCAAGGAAGCTTGGGATGTCTAGATATATGGGAAAACTAATGTGATGGTCTAGAATACTCATAAACTACAGGGCTCATTCTAGAGGGCTGTCCGATCAGCACAGTGGTTAGCGCGCTCCGCACCAATGCAAACCGGGTTCGATCCTCGGACCTGGAAGTATGTGAGATGGTATGGTGGTCGCTAGATCGGACAGGTGGGTTTTCTCCGGGTACTACGGTTTCCTCCCACATGAATGACCATATTTACGCTTTCATCCGCGCCAACGAGAATGATTAATATAAGTTGTTAAAACTTGCTTCGCAATCGTTGTAAAATAAATAAAAGTTAACTTAGAGGGCGACTTGGGTGAAATAGTCACCCTAGGGACTCTGATTTCGCCCCCTGGTGGCCCCACTTCTCCCTAAAATAACAAATAATTTTTTTAAATTATTTTAATTACAATTTTCATACAAAATTTTGTCCAGTAAGATACACTGGCCCATTATAAAGCACTGCTTCTATTCATGTCATCATCTTTTGTATTTTAACACTAATTTGTTGACATATATTAAATAACCCCATTTAATGACGTAATGGCCTGCTTTCTTACTTCTCCCAAATATTTGGACATAGTGTCAAATTAGCCCAGTGTCAAATTACCTACCCAGTGAAATTTTCAAGAACGATTCAAGAAATATCTCGGAACTATTTAAGAACATACATACATCCATGAACTGTTCAACTAATCTCCCTGGACAGTTCCAAGTACATATCAAGAATTCTTAAAATTAGCAAGATAACTTTTTAAGAACAAAATGTTCCTAAACAGTTCATTGATTCTTGGTTCATGAATGGTTCCATAACTTGGTTCAAGAAATTGATATGAGTGAATCAAGAATATTTCTGGAATTGTTCCGTTTCACCATGTGAGAAGTTCATGGAATAGGGCTAGAATTATTTATGAACTGTTCAGGCATGAGTTATTCTTGATTCTAACACGACCCAGCTAATAACATACATACTTGTAGAGTAAAATCTACCTCGGGTTATTCTGCAATATACCTACCTTGAACTATGCTGCGCGCGCACCGTGTTTTGGCTATTCCATTTATACAATGCGTGTAAAGTTTTATGAATGAAAGTCACGTGATGTCGCGAGTATACTCTAGACAGAGTCTCTTGTCCGTCTTGTTTTTCTGTTAAGTAACGTTTCAGTTACTACATACTACATTACATACGTGGCCTGACCGAGTATCGAACCCGGGACCGTTCGATTCTAAATCCGACGCTCTACCACTAGATCACGGACGCCGGGTTGAATTAGCTGTGTCATGGCCAGTAGGTGTGCGAGAAATAGGGAATCCTTACCGTATTTAGCTATGTATAGTGCGCACATTTCTTACTGAAATCCTCATCCATTTTATCTACTGCGCATTATACAGACATCAGGACATTTTTTTCCGGACCAAAATTGACCAATATTTCGTGAAATTCGACCCGAACGGGCACCACAGTCATTCTATAATTTGTTACATTCGACAAACGTTATAAACTAGCTATTAAAACCAGTTGCCGATAGTCTATATAAATAAATGAAATGAATAAGACCACAAAATTAGCATATATTGCGTTTATTTTGGCAAACTTTGAAGAATTTAATTGAAATTGTAAATGCATAAAAAAATGGCGATTTGATAACATCACGTGGTTTTATCGTATGTAATATTTCCCGTACTTTTCGCGTACTTCGCCGCATAAAGCGACGCTGCAATGGGCCCCAGTTAATTAGGTAGGCTACATGCCTGAGTGCGTTACCATTCCTCGATGAGGTATCTCGAGTGATTAATATAAGTTGTAAAAATCACTGAGCACAATTTTTAGCGATTCTTGAGAAATGTTAAATTTTGACTTGGAAAATTGCGTTTTTCACGTACGCAGTATACTCAGTGCACATTATACACGATAGCGCACTATACATAGCTAAATACGGTAGTCGAAAGATCCCAACAATTTTCTTTCACTTTGGTCAAAATTTCACTAGGAGGCAGGCAACTGGAGGTCATTAAATCTTGACATTTTCCATTTAGAGCATCTGTTTATTTTGCATGTTTTAGAGATTATTGGTTTTTGATGAATGGAATTCTGTATGAATTAAGTATTTTAACACTTCTTGGCATTCAGAAACTGACTTCACATTTTCAATAATTTCTGGCAATGAAAAGAACTATCCTTGAATTATCTTTTGCTTCAACTGAGTGATGCTGTATTGGGTTCATGATCAGATGTGGATAGGTGCAGATGTGGATAGGTGCAGATGTGGATAAGTGCAGATGTGGATAAGTGCAGATGTGGATAAGTGCAGATGTGGATAAGTGGCTAGAAGAAAAGTAGAAACTGAAGTTATTATTACAACAAAGTTCAAAAAATAACTTACTAAGATATAAACAAGGCATTTAAAAGAAAAAGATTTTTTTTGTCTAAAAATAGATTACTTCGATCCAATCATACATTTATAGATAAACATCCTGACAAGTACATACAGAAATTGTAGGGAAAAAGGCTAAGTTCTGAAAACTGAAGAAGATAAATGTCTTCTGCTGTACAAATCCCTAGAATATGTTGGAGAAAAATTGACATGGTATGTCAGTACTATTCTTGGAAATAATTTGTTGGAAAAAGGTGAAATGTTTACAATCTATTACTTGTAATATAGACTTGATATATACAAACTATTGATATAATGCCATATAGTGCTCTCTGCTGACAATATTTGTGGCTTTTACTGCAAAAGGGGCAACTGGAATTCAGAAATAATGTTATTTTGTGGAATGGTAGAAAATTTACCGAGATGGCCATGGGAAAACAAGAGGTAAGACAATAGTATATTTTATTATGTTATATTTATGTTATATTTCGGGTTTTACGCCTGCATCAGCACCATTTTGGGCTATATCGCCGGCGGGCAGTTTACCTAACAACACCTTTCCTGGGCAGGCTCCAACCTCCGTAAGAAACTTTTTCATATAAATGAGACACGGTCTGAGCGAGGCTCGAACCCGTGACCATCAGTGATGATAGGTTACAGTGGTATACAAGTCAGCGACCGTAACCACTCGACCACGGAGGCGGACGTATATTTTATACTTTCATGTTGTTTTTATTCGTTTAGAAAACTTTTGTTGTACGTGTGTTCGCTTTGCAATACATTGTATTTCGCTATACCCATACAGACTTTAACCCTTACAGTGCTGGAAAATGAGTATATTCGTCTTTGCAAACAGCATAGAGACAGAATGCCATCTGACAGGCTCTCTATGCTGTTTGCTATTCAAATGGTGGAGCTAAAACTGTTGGCTGAATAGCAAACAATGTAGATCCTGATCCGATGCGGCATTATGCTGCGGCATTACGCCGCAGCTGATCTGGATCTATGTTGATTGCACATTCATTTCAATTTAGTCAGCATTTTAGGGGTTAATAAATATTAAATTAATGGCATGAATACCATGAATTCCTCTCGTTGGTCTGGATTTAAATTAGTTAACCCTTTCAACACTACAGACCTCTAAATAGGCTTACAAAAAGTGTAGATCCAGATGAGCCGACTTGTGATCAGCCGTCTCATCAGGATTTGCACTTTTTGCCAGTAATATTACTATTTTTAGAAAAAAATACCCATTTTGATAACTGGCCCAAATGTAATTTTCTTATTAATTTATTGGTCTAAAAATATCATGCACCATACTGGTTAACCGCTGGAGCCTGCCCAGGAAAGGTGTTGATAGGTAAACTGCCCGTCGCTCAAATGGGCAACCGGTAGCGACGTTAAATAAACATATATATATATATCATGCACCAGTCCATGTCAGTTACTTGGTGTTGAATGGGTTAAAGGCAAGTACAAATTTGATGAATTCTTTGTCATTTTAGTGCAAGAAAGGTCAAATTATGGGTGAGGAAATATTTTTGAATGTTGACCCCCTGATAATTGCATGCTTCTACGATCAGGGTGAGCATAATTAAGAAATAATAAGTATCAACCGTGGTATATCATAGAATAACCCGAGTTTGTCGTTCTTATGCGTAGAAATATATCACGAAGGCCTTCGTTTATTCTGCGATATACCACGGTTGATACTTATTATTTCGATACTAACACGATTTACTTCTAATAATTTTAAAGGAGTATTTTCTTCAAACGCCGCTGCATTTGGCTTTCGAAATTTCCTCCCGCGTAAGGGGTGATGACGTTATTTTTTATGGAAAATATCAATCTAGTGCATAAATGAACAAAAGTTGTAACTGATCAATAATTTTATTTATTTTGTCAAATAAAACTGTACAGAATAGTAACTGAAACGTTACTTAACAGAAAAACAAGACGGGCAAGAGATTATCTAATTCTAAAAATAGCTCACTTCAGTGAATTCCCACGGTATTTTTTACAAACATCACGTGACTTTCATTCATAAAACTTTACACGCATTGTATAAATGGAATAGCCAAAACACGGTGCGCGCGCAGCATAGTTCAAGGTAGGTATATCGCAGAATAACCCGAGGTAGATTTTACTCTACAAGTATGTATTTTATTAGCTGGGTCGTGTTAGAATTGGATTTAAATGCAGATATGGTATATGCTGTTATTTAATGTGCATAATATGGTGCTAATTTACATGTAATATTGATTTCCACACAAAATTTACAAGTCATTTGAAAAGCATCTAAATGGTGGAACATGAAACTGAATTCAGCTGGACTGGTAATCCAGGGATTGCAGGGATCTGACCCTAATAAAATTAACAGTCTTTCAGATTGGACTTTAAGCCAAGATCTCGTGTTGGTGCTGTACACCATGCATGTAAAAGAATCAGAGGAGACTCTGGAATGGGTCTCTGTCTGTATCATTGCACTATCCTCCAAATATCTAAAATGACTAATCTCTTCAGGAGGTGTCGCTCATATGGGCAACCGGTAGCGACGATAAATAAACGTAAAACACACATGAATTATTCACTCTTTGCATGCTAGCGGTGAAAATATCAATTAACCCTTTGCCTGCTGAGTAAATAAAATCACATTTGCAAACAACATAGATCCAGATCAGGATCTATGTTGTTTGCTATTCAGCCAAGTGTTTTAGCTCCACACGCCGTCTGATCTGGTTCAATGCTGTTTGCAAACATGATTTTTATCTGCCACTAGTGTGCAAAGGGATAAATATGTCATGACATTTCATTAGAATTTCCATGATTTATTTTCAGTTACAATTAAATAAGAAAAACATATTAATGACTTGTCGGCTGTTACAATTATTTGAACTATTTATAATCTTTATTTTACCCAGCATGCAAAGAGTTGATAGTGAAAAGCATAAGCATTTCTATGCCAATTGGGGACTTCAAATAACTTTCCATTCCACCACTGTAGGTTCGAATCCCACTTGGGGTCTCAAATTCTTTCCTGTGAGGAAGGTCAGTGGTTCTATACATGTGTGACCATCCGTGCATGAAATGTGGCTGGGATTGGCACCGAGGGTCTTCCTCCACCATTAATAGCTGGGGAGTCGCCGTATGACCTAAGCTGTTTGTGCATGTGCAACTCTAAACCCCAAAAACAAACAAAATCGCCCCTTACCACTGTAAGTTCAAATCCGAATTAGGGTGTTGAATTATTTCATATATAAAGAAGCTATCCAAGCTGTTTTGCAAATGGTCAGTGGTTTTGCCCAGGGTGTATGTCCGTGTCTGAAATATTGCTCAGAGGGCCACCCAGGGTCTTCCTCCACCAATAATACCCAGAGAGTCGTCATATGATTAACTTAAGCCCATCTTTAAACCCAAAAACAAACAAATCTGCCTCTTCAAATGGAAAAAATACAACATTTGGGTAATTTACATATTTAGCCTGGTGTTAACTTCAGTAAATCACTAAATGTGTGTTTTACGTTTATTTATCGTCGCTACCGGTTGCCCATATGAGCGACGCCTCCTGAAGAGATTAGTCATTTTAGAATTGGGACAATAGTGTAATGATACAGACAGAGACCCATTCCAGAGTCTCCTCTGGTTCTTTAACATGCCCGGTGTAAAGCACCAACACGAGACCTTGGTTTAACGTCCCGTCTGAAAGACTGTTAATTTTATTATGGTCAGACGGGGGATCGAACCTGCGATCCCTGGATTACCAGTCCAGTGTGTTACCACTACAGATCCGTCACCAAATACAAACTTAATGGAGACTTTATAAGCAAATGTTCATAAAGGGAGGTAATTAACAAATATAAGCAAAATCTGCAATATTGTCATCAACAGAAACAACAGTAAAGAAAATATTTAAAAATCACAATTTCACGGAATAATAATAATAATAATAACAATAAAGATTTTATTTTACGAGAGAACTCATTTAACAAAAGTGAATCTACTATGAGGCCCTCAGAATAGACTAAGGAGTTCTTGTTTAGCCTATGATGATGATGATGCATAATGCTGCATGCAATTGATAGCCCCTGTGTGTGCTATCTACAATCCACAGCCCCTGAGTGTATAGTGGAGTGCATGCTGACTGCAATCCATAGCCCCTGAGTGTATAGTGGAGTGTGCTGCCACAGTTATTGTTGCCAGATGTTTGTATACTTGAAATATATTGAAAACATCTTCATTCTTCTGATGGCCATCATATCCACTCAAAGTCAATAGTGGGCATACCTGATATGTGATAGGCATTTAAAGTCCCATATCATTTAAGGCAAGGCACTTAAAGGTCCATTATGTGTTAATTTAGAATGTGCTGCAAATGGAGATAGAAGGCACTTAACCCATTCAACCCCAAGTAACTGACATGGATTGGTCCATGATATTTTTAGACCAATAAATTAATAAGAAAATTACCTTTGGACCAGTTCATTTATCAAAATGGGTAATTTTATTTAAAAATAGTAATAATTATTACTGGAAAAAAGTGCAAATCCTGATGAGACGGCTCGTCATGAGCCGGCTCATCTGGATCTACACTTTTTGAAAGCCTATTTAGAGGCCTGTGGTGTTGAAAGGGTTAAAGGTCCATGTGTATTTACTGAGAATGTTCTGCCAGCATTTAAAGGTCCATTATGTATTTACTGAGAATGTTCTGCCAGCATTTAAAGGTCCATTATGTATTTACTGAGAATGTGCTGCAGCACTTAAAGGTCCATTATGTATTTACTGAGAATGTTCTGCCAGCATTTAAAGGTCCATGTGTATTTACTGAGAATGTTCTGCCAGCATTTAAAGGTCCATGTGTATTTACTGAGAATGTGCTGCAGCATTTAAAGGTCCATTATGTATTTACTGAGAATGTTCTGCCAGCATTTAAAGGTCCATGTGTATTTACTGAGAATGTGCTGCAGCACTTAAAGGTCCATTATGAATTTACTGAGAATGTGCTGCCAGCACGTATAGGTCCATTATGTATTTACTGAGAATGTGCTGCCGCCACTTAAAGGTCCATTATGTATTTACTGAGAATGTTCTGCCAGCATTTAAAGGTCCATGTGTATTTACTGAGAATGTGCTGCAGCACTTAAAGGTCCATTATGAATTTACTGAGAATGTGCTGCCAGCACGTATAGGTCCATTATGTATTTACTGAGAATGTGCTGCCGCCACTTAAAGGTCCATTATGTATTTACTGAGAATGTTCTGCCAGCATTTAAAGGTCCATGTGTATTTACTGAGAATGTGCTGCAGCACTTAAAGGTCCATTATGAATTTACTGAGAATGTGCTGCCAGCACGTATAGGTCCATTATGTATTTACTGAGAATGTGCTGCCGCCACTTAAAGGTCCATTATGTATTTACTGAGAATGTTCTGCCAGCATTTAAAGGTCCATGTGTATTTACTGAGAATGTGCTGCCAGCACTTATAGGTCCATTATGTATTTACTGAGAATGTGCTGCCAGCACTTATAGGTCCATTATGTATTTACTGAGAATGTGCTGTCGACACTTATAGGTCCATTATGTATTTACTGAGAATGTGCTGCCAGCACTTATAGGTCCATTATGTATTTACTGAGAATGTGCTGTCGACACTTATAGGTCCATTATGTATTTACTGAGAATGTGCTGCCAGCACTTATAGGTCCATTATGTATTTACTGAGAATGTGCTGTCGACACTTATAGGTCCATTATGTATTTACTGAGAATGTGCTGCCAGCACTTATAGGTCCATTATGTATTTACTGAGAATGTGCTGTCGACACTTATAGGTCCATTATGTATTTACTGAGAATGTGCTGCCAGCACTTATAGGTCCATTATGTATTTACTGAGAATGTGCTGTCGACACTTATAGGTCCATTATGTATTTACTGAGAATGTGCTGCCAGCACTTATAGGTCCATTATGTATTTACTGAGAATGTGCTGTCGACACTTATAGGTCCATTATGTATTTACTGAGAATGTGCTGCCAGCACTTATAGGTCCATTATGTATTTACTGAGAATGTGCTGTCGACAGTTATAGGTCCATTATGTATTTACTGAGAATGTGCTGTCGACACTTAAAGGTCCATTATGTATTTACTGAGAATGTGCTGCAGCACATATAGGTCCATTATGTATTTACTGAGAATGTGCTGTCGACACTTATAGGTCCATTATGTATTTACTGAGAATGTGCTGTCGACACTTAAAGGTCCATTATGTATTTACTGAGAATGTGCTGCCAGCACTTATAGGTCCATTATGTATTTACTGAGAATGTGCTGCAGCACTTATAGGTCCATTATGTATTTACTGAGAATGTGCTGCCAGCACTTATAGGTCCATTATGTATTTACTGAGAATGTGCTGTCGACACTTATAGGTCCATTATGTATTTACTGAGAATGTGCTGTCGACACTTAAAGGTCCATTATGTATTTACTGAGAATGTGCTGCAGCACTTAAAGGTCCATTATGTATTTACTGAGAATGTGCTGTCGACACTTAAAGGTCCATTATGTATTTACTGAGAATGTGCTGCCAGCACTTATAGGTCAATTATGTATTTACTGAGAATGTGCTGTCGGCACTTAAAGGTCCATTATGTATTTACTGAGAATGTGCTGTCGGCACTTAAATGTCCATTATGTATTTACTGAGAATGTTCTGCCGGCACTTAAAGGTCCATTATGTATTTACTGAGAATGTGCTGCCGGCACTTAAAGGTCCATTATGTATTTACTGAGAATGTGCTGCACATGGAGATAGAAGTCACCTAATGCTTTATGTCTGGAAACATGTATTTCAGCTGCCTGATTAGCGCAGCTGTTAGATTGGAAAGATGGGTTTTCTCCGGGTACTTCGGTTTCCTCCACACGAAGGACCACATATACGCTTTTATCCACGCCAACGAGAGTGATTAATATAAGTTGTTAAAGTTTGTTTAACAATCGTTGTAAAATAAATAATGCTTAAAAGAACATGTATTTCGAGATGACGGCAAACAAATGGATTATGGTTAATGAGCTATAGAAATAAGGTGAAAGCCGTGATGTCTATATTGATGGTATAGCTAGCTATGTCAATTAAGGCGAATACTTCGCCCAAATCGCCCTCGTGCTTGAGCGCTGATATTTATAAATAAAGTAATAGACAGTTGCAGTTGAGTTTTCTTCACCCCATAGTGATTTTGGACCAATCAGAATGCATCTTTTCATCACATGACCTCCTGAATATTCAGCATGTGACACTGGAATACTTAATTATTCGAAAATAACTGTAAAATATTTTCTTTGTCAATTTGTAGTTCCTTCAAGTACAATTAATTTATTCATTTTAACCCTTAAAATGCCGAATAAATTGGATGGAATGTGCAAACAACGTAGATCTAGATCAACTGTGGCGCAGTGACACTTTTCTTCTTTTTTACACAGCTTCTGATCAGGATCTGTGTTGTTTGCTATTCAGACAAGTGGTTTTTAGCCCCACTCTCCGAATAGCAAACAGCATTGAGCCAGATCAGATAGCATGTTCTGTGCCGTCTGATCTGGCTGGCTCTATACTGTTTAATTGCAAAAGCAACTTTATAGTTGTGATAAGCATTTTACGAGTTATATTAAAGCGACATTACATCGGTGAAAACGTAAATTTCTACATAATGTATTTTCTTCTTATATGTTATAATTTCCCCCTAAATATTTGCCTTAAATACTGAGTATTTCAACTAATAAACAAACATCGTATATGCGGTTTGTTGACATAACAAAATAATGTAAATAGGGTCGACATCCAAGTGTAATACAACTCGTGTATCCTGATTAACACGATTTAAAGAACACATTTACTGTTATATCTCACATTTTTGCCTATGTATATTTATTTGTAGACTAATCTTATTTAAGTTATCTTTGAACGACAGTACAGTGGAACCTCCCAAAACCGGACCCTCTCTAAATCGGAATACTCCCAAAACCGGACGTTTTTGAAAGTCCCGAATTGTTTCTTCTTTATTTCTTACATAAAATTACTCTGAAAACCGGAACCTCTCAACTCCGGAAACCGGACGAAAAATTTGCATAATTTGGGTACAGTTTGATGTAATTTCACCTCCCAAAACCGGAACAACTTTTAGGCAACATAGGTCTTCATCAATAAACTAAAAAGTGTTGAATTTGTTTGTGTATTCCGTCATAAATTGACACGCTGCTGACACTTTCCAATCTCGTTTGCGCGTTTGATCTATGAACGTGTGATAATCGCGCAAGATTATAAGATGTCAGGCTGATTGATGACTACTGCAATTAGCACTCATGTACAGTTAATGTGTCGGCTAACTGGGGGATTATGTTATAATCACGTGTAGATTACTATCCTATAGGCAATTATAAAACTTGTTTGATAATGAATAAAGGATTTTGTGAATCTCGTAATTTATTGTTTGATGCAACCGTTTGATCACCTGTGAAAGCACAATATAATCCAGTCACACATGATAATTATGATTTTCGCAACTTTTGACCATTTGTTTTACACAATAATATTTAAAGAACTGTTTTTCAAAAATATTTCATCACTTTATAAAGGCATATGTACTTTATAAAGGTTATATGCAGTTTTGAAAACACATCAATAAAAAACCTCTGAAAACTGGAAACCTCTGTAAACCGGACTTTTTATCCAGTCCCGAAGATGTCCGGTTTAGAGAGATTCCACTGTATTTAGTATTGACACCGATGACAAACAAACGTCAATTCAGGAGCATGGATGACCGTTATATGAAATCCTACTTTCAATTTTGAAAGATTGTAGACCACAAAAACACTGTTAGTGTTCGAATGTATTCGGAAGAATTTGTAGTATTAATGCATCTATACGTGAAAAATACATTTGATTGCTTTTTGCGGTGTAATGTCGCTTTAAAGCGAAGTGACACTACATCAGTGAAAACGCAAATTTCTACAGAATGTAATTTCCTATTATATGGTATAATTTATTTCCAAATATTTGCCTCAATAACTGAGTATTTCAACTAATAAACAAATGTCGTATACGCGGTTTGTTGACATAACAAAATAATGTAAATAAGGTCGACATTCATGCGTAATACAATACGTGTATCCTGTATAACACGATTTATGGTACAGATTTACCGTTATATGTCACGGTTGTAGACTAATCTTAGTTAAATTATCTCTAAACGACATTATCACGCGTTTAGTATTAACTCCGATGACAAACAAACGTCATTTCAGGAGCATGGATGACCGTTATATGAAATTTGAAAGTTTGTAGACCACACAAACACTGTTTATTGATTCAATGTTAGTGTTCGAATGTGTTCGGATGAATTTGTAGCAGCAATGCATTAATACGTGAACACATGCATTTTGTTTGCTTTTTGTGATGTAATGTCGCTTTAAGGGTACCGACAAATAGCTCAGGGAACAGCCTTTATTTGTTGAGCAATAGATACAGTTGGGTTTATAATTCCAAAAAATATTTTGAGTTAAGGTAGAGTAAATATTGATGAGTACAAAGTCTCCAGTGTACCAACACGTTTCTTCCAAGCATCATTATGATAACAAAATGGAGGACTTGATTGACTTACCAGAAGTGTAAGATAAGCATTCGTTGAGTGTATTATCTCATGGGATAAGGACTGATTGTACATTTGTAATGAGTAGACCTGATTCCTATACTGTTAAACTGTTGTTTATTTATGCAGGCATATGGTCCATTTCTAATGCAGATAATCTATATAGAGATCTAAACAGAGAGATGCTCTGATTTTTGATAAATTAAAAAAACAGCTTAGAAGATTAAAGAGCTATTTTGTATCCAGTGGTTTATTGGTGACTTTAAAGGAAATTATCACAATACAAAGAAGTTTTATCTGTGATATTTGACTCCTTTTTCTCAGAGGCCAGTGCTCTTTCCTGCGTGCTTACTCAGAATGTGCTGCACACCGAGATATTGTACGGATCGGATGATTAGAATATGCTGCACACCAAGATATTGTACGGATCGGATGATTAGAATATGCTGCACACCAAGATATTGTACGGATCGGATGATTAGAATGTGCTGCACACCGAGATATTGTACGGATCGGATGATTAGAATGTGCTGCACACCGAGATATTGTACGGATCGGATGATTAGAATGTGCTGCACACCGAGATATTGTACGGATCGGATGATTAGAATGTGCTGCACACCGAGATATTGTACGGATCGGATGATTAGAATGTGCTGCACACCGAGATATTGTACGGATCGGATAATTAGATATTGTAACTGTTGTCAAATTAAATAAATAAATTATTACGACAAAAAGTAAAATTTGGAAAATATGGATGTAAACGAACCGGCTTTTGTGAAATTACCATTTGTAAGTTACCTCCCTTTATGGATATTTTTTAACAAAATCACCAATTACTCTGTAAATAGTGGTTAGGATAAATATTCATATGAATTATAGTATTATTTTCCAATTTTGAAGAAAAAAAATGTATAAAGAGACTTTAAAGCCCATTTGTAGAAAATTATATGTGAAACAAAATCATTGTGTAGTTTCAGGGTTCAACACGCTGGACTGGTAATCCAGGTATCGCAAGTTTGATACCCCGTCTGACCCTAATAAAATTAAGTCTTTCAGTTGGGACTTTAAACCGAGGTCTCGTGTCGGTGCTTTACGCCATGCACGTAAAAGACCCAGAGGAGACTCTGGAATGGGTCTCTGTCTGTATCATTGCACTATCCTCCAAAAATCTAAAATGACTATTCTTTTCAGGAGGCATCGCTGATATGGGCAACTGGTAGTGCCGATAAATAAACGTAAAACACCACCACAGGGCTCATCATAAGTCAGAAATTTGGGGAAAAGTGAGAAAATATGCAATTGTGCCCTTAATAAATTTCTCAACAAAATAGGGTTAATATAAGCAATATGACAACCCATTAAATACAACATTGGAATGGTATGAGTGCTCTAGAATGAGCCGTGAGTTTAACACGCCAGATATTAAGTATTAACCCTTAACAAGCTAGTGGCAGATAAAATCACTTTTGCAAACATGCTGTCTGATCACGTTCTATGCTGTTTGCTATTCGGATAGTGGAGCTAAAGCATTTGGTTGAATAGCAAACAACATAGATCCAGATTGGCAGCGGCATACCATGTGATTGTGCAAATGTGATTTTATTTACTCAGCGTTGTAAAGGGTTAAATTGTAAAAGTTTTAAAGTCATATAATAAAGCAAGTCTTCTTCTTATCTAATCATTTTATTTTAATTTCATTTTTCTTTAAATTAGATTATGAAACTTAATTTTCTTTTGTATTAAGAGCAAATTGACAGGAATGCTTGAGATGACCGGCAAATGGAAGGAAGGTTGTTGATGTATAGGAGGAAGAAGATAGGGCACAGTACTGTGCCTTGTGGGACTCCTGAAGGGACCTCAAGCCTCACTGTGAACTACTCCCCTCTACAAGGACCCGCTGGGTTCTGTCGGTCAAACATGATGATATCAATAAAAGGGGTTCACTCCACAGGGGCTCCACTCATTTATATTTTCCAGAAGATATGTCAGCAAAAATCACTTGAAAGGCATTTCAAAATGTTGAAATCGAGATGATCATATCACAAATCGCTTAGTCAATATAACAGTACTTTAACCCTTTCAACACCACAGGCCTCTAAATAGGCTTACAAAAAAGTGTAGATCCAGATGAGCCGGCTTGTGACGAGCGGTCTCATCAGGATCTGCACTTTTTGCAAGTAATATTACTATTTATTAGGAAAAATGTACCCATTTTGATAAATGAACTAATCCAAAATGTAAATTTCTTATTAATTTATTGGTCTAGAAATATCATGGACAAGTCCATGTCAGTTACTTGGTGTTGAATGGGTTAATACCTGGTGAACTTTATAATGTTATCACTCGGCAATCATGGACAATATTAAAGGAGTGTAGGACAATATCCCCCCCGGACAATATCCCCCCTGTATATTTTGACCCAGGCGGACAATATCCCCCCCGTCAAAAAAGACAGGGCGGACAATATCCCCCCCATCAAAAATACAAGGCGGACAATATCCCCCCCGTGGATAATCCTAGGGCGGACAATATCCCCCCCATCAAACATACAAGGCGGACAATATCCCCCCGTGGATAATCCTAGGGCGGACAATATCCCCCCCGTAGAAAATCATAGGACGGAGAAAGAGTAACTAACAAGAATGGGTTAACAACCTTTATTTCCGTATACAAGCACATAAGCATGATAAATAATGATGTAGGACAGTGCGATATTTTGTGTGACTTTTGGTGTTTATTATAGTCTTATTCACGAAAGTGCTAATTGAGACTTGTCATTTAGCACATAGTGGCGAAACCTAAGAATTGTTCACAGTCTTATACACTCGCCAATCGCGAACAGAAAACTGGCTGTCGTTTTCGCTCCATCCCGGTACTGGCGGCATAATTTGTTAAGTCTCTTCTGGAGAGAAACGCTCGTCTTCTTAGCGCGTTTGGCCGATGGTTGTCCAGTCCGCTGACGTTCCATCTCGGTGTTCACGGCTGTCTGGTCTTTCTGCAGACAGGAGAGTACTGTCCACAGACTGGGATTACTATGTCCAACTAAATGTCTAAATGAGTTATTCCAACTTTCGCAATTGTTATTAGTTCTGTCGCCTCCATTGAGTGTAGTTTCATGTACATTCCATGTGAGTGGTGGAAAGCGCGGTGGTGTACGTTTAGGTGCAGTTGAAAGAAGCAATCAAATCTTCAATTAGCCAAACAAACAATTAACATAATCAAAGTCCATTTACCAATCAGTGCAGTTGAAAGAAGCAATCAAACAAATCAAGTGAACACATTATGAGCCCAAAACTAAGGTCAAAGATGGACAAAATATCACAATGTGACACAATATTACTTATACAGAAATAAAATAAAGCTTGTTAATTTGCGTTAATTTATAAGTTTATAAGGGGGGATAATGTCCGGGGGGATATTGTCCGCCCTGTGATTTTCTACGGGGGGGATATTGTCCGCCTTGTCTTTTTGATGGGGGGGATATTGTCCGCCCTGTGATTTTCTACGGGGGGATATTGTCCGCCCTGTCTTTTTGATGGGGGGGATATTGTCCGCCTGGGTCAAAGTATATGGGGGGGGATATTGTCCGTTTAGATTAGCTAATAGAATATTCTTGGGCTTCAAATAAACCCAAAACGGGTTCACAAGGAATGGCCTGATATGGCAATGATTTGCCAATGCCAAATCAAATTAGCAAATTGTTATCATGTGTTTGGAGTGGACATCTGTGTAAACTAGCTGTGATGTTTGTTTGCAGTTTTAGATGATAAGCGAAATAGATCAAATTATCAATTGTTGATAGACTTCCTGTTAAGTATATATAATTGGTTGTCACTGTATACACTGTATGCCATAAATTGCTGGATATAACTATATAATTGGATATAACTGTATATAATTGGATATAACTGTATATATGTGAACATAACAGTGAGTGGACATATCACATATGGATACAAGCCAGCAAATAACTACAGCCTCCGAGTTGAAACTAGGGAGAATTAGGAAGTCGTGATAGCGCAGTGGTAGGTCGTTCACTTCATGTGCAAAAGGTTCGAATTTCGAGCCCCGCTGGAGCCGTTACGATTGTGCCCTGAGTCACGGCATTTAAATTCCATGTTGCCTCTTCTCTCTCCCTCGTGGCGATGGATTCCATCAGGAATGAGGTCTCGAGAGTGATTAATATAAGTTGTAAGATCTTGTTTCGCAATTGAGCTAAAATAAATTTGTATAAACTAAACTAGGGAGAATTAAGGTAGCTGAGGGAGATTATTTCTTTCAAATCTCCCTTGACGTATATTTATTTACACATATTCACCTGTATTTTTACCCTTAACCCATTTCATTCTGGATACATTTAAAGGCTTTTGCAAACAACATAGATCCAGATCGGCCGCAGCATGACGCTGCGTGCTGATCAGGATCTATGATGTTTGCTATATAGCCAAGTGTCTTAGCAAGATCATCTGAATAGCAAACAGCATAGAGCCTGATCAGACGGAACATTCCATGGTGTCTGATCTGGCTCTATGTTCTTTGCAAATACTGTTTGAACGGTATCCAGAATGAAATGGGTTAACTACACCTACAAAATTGTGCAAATCCACTCTCTGCATGTCTATTGTGCAAATAATCTATTTCAAAGTATACTGGACGGCCTTAAAAATGCCACTTTTACATTACTTTACCAAATTTATAATTTTTACAATTACACATGACTCGCATAATGTTGGAATAGATTGTTGAATTCTTTATTATTTTGTGATAAGCTTGTATGAGAATGATTACTGTAAAGGATTACATTGCTTTCGTTTAAACATATTGATTCATTCATAATGTACAGTACATATCTATTGTATACAGAATGAAAATGGATTTAATCGAAAGCGTAAATCTTACATTGCTTTGTTTTAATGAATCCTAAAAAATACAACCACTAATGCCATTCAATCCCAAGTTGCATTTTTAATTTTTAATAATGTATCCTGTGAGCACAAAAGTAGATTTTGACTTGTAATATGGCCACCCCATTCTGCTTTGTTGCGTGTGTGTTTTACGTTTATTTATCGTCGCTACCGGTTGCCCATATGAGCGACGCCTCCTGAAAAGATTAGTCATTTTAGATTTTTGGAGGATAGTGCAATGATACAGACAGAGACCCATTCCAGAGTCTCCGCTGGGTTTTTTACGTGCACGGTCTACAGCACCGACACGAGACCTCGGTTTAAAGTCCCATCTGAAAGACTGTTAATTTTATTAGGGTCAGACTGGGGATCGAACCTGCGATCCCTGGATTACCAGTCCAGCGTGTTAACCACTGGATTACAGATCCGTCTGTGATATGCAAACAGTAAAACAAACATAACAATATATGGTGCTGTTCTTTGAATTATTTTTTTGGACGATTGTGCAATGATACAGACAGAGACCCATTCCAGAATCTCTTCTGGTTCTTTTAGGTGCATGGTGTAAAGCACCGACACACACAGACCTTGGTTTACAGTCTCATCTGCTTTGTTGTGATTCTCTTGTTAAAACATACCTGTAATCTGACATCTGAATACACAGCATGCACTGTGCACTGGTGCTTATTGGACCATGATAGACTTTTGATGTCTTAGTGAGAAGCATCTTTTGATATCATCTGTTTATTCCACTAGATTTCTTTCCCTCAAATAGTCAAGTTGTTGTACTTGGAAATGTTCTTGATTGAAAGTTTGTTCTTGGCCTTGGTCTTAGGTATATTAACTCTTTCAACACTACAGACCTCTAAATAGGCTTACAAACAGTGTAGATCCAGATGAGCCGGCTCATCCGGATCTTCACTTTTTGCTAGTAATTTTACTAGTTTTAGTAAAAATTACCCATTTTGATATAAATAAACTAGTCCAACTGTAATTTTCTGATCAATTTATTGGTATAAAAAATATATCATGGTCCAGTCCATTTCAGTTACTTAGTGTTGAATGATTAACTCAGAATCAGGTTGAACTACTTGAAGATTCTTCCTTTAAACAGTGCATATAAATAACCGATTAACATACAGATCAAAGGCTACCCAAATGGCTGTGATATATTTTGAAAACATCATCTAACAATCTACTTAAAACATCATGGATCAGTCTATTTCAGTTACTTAGTGTTGAATGAGTTAACAGAATCAGGTTGAACTACTTGAAGATTCTTCCTTTAAACAGTGCATATAAATAACCAATTAACATACAGATCAAAAGGCTGCTCAAATGGCTGTGATATATTTTGAAAACATCATCTAACAATCTACTTAGAACTTTCCCAGACATCTTTGTTGTGATTGGAAAATTGCTGGAATATCTTTCCCAGCTGACTGGGTTAGTGATAGGTGATGAATAAAGCAGTATAGTATGTGTGTGTTACCATTGTGATAATTGGTTTTCATGATATACCAGGAACAAAATGCAAACAAATCATAGGGTGGACTTAGATCAGTCACTTTTTGTGGTGTAATTCATTTCACAGCTGAATCTGTGTATCGGCTTTGTTATCTTGCTTATAGTATGTTCCAGTAATCCGGGCTTGTTCTAAAGGGCGACTGGGGCGAAATAATCGCCCCTAGGGACCCTAACTGCTGCTTAATGGAGGTGACCACTAACACACATTTGACTGTAGAGGTGACCACTAACACAGGTTTGACTGTAGAGGTGACCACTAACACAGGTTTAACTGTAGAGGTGACCACTAACACAGGTTTAACTGTAGAGGTGACCACTAACACAGGTTTGACTGTAGAGGTGACCACTAACACAGGTTTGACTGTAGAGGTGACCACTAACACAGGTTTAACTGTAGAGGTGACCACTAACACAGGTTTAACTGTAGAGGTGACCACTAACACAGGTTTAACTGTAGAGGTGACCACTAACACAGGTTTGACTGTAGAGGTGACCACTAACACAGGTTTGACTGTAGAGGTGACCACTAACACAGGTTTAACTGTAGAGGTGACCACTAACACAGGTTTAACTGTAGAGGTGACCACTAACACAGGTTTAACTGTAGAGGTGACCACTAACACAGGTTTGACTGTAGAGGTGACCACTAACACAGGTTTGACTGTAGAGGTGACCACTAACACAGGTTTAACTGTAGAGGTGACCACTAACACAGGTTTAACTGTAGAGGTGACCACTAATACAGGTTTGACTGTAGAGGTGACCACTAACACACATTTGACTGTAGAGGTGACCACTAACACACATTTGACTGTAGAGGTGACCACTAACACACATTTGACTGTAGAGGTGACCACTAACACACATTTGACTGTAGAGGTGACCACTAACACAGTGTAGAGGTGACCACTAACACAGGTTTGACTGTAGAGGTGACCACTAACACACATTTGACTGTATTATTAAAATTTAATAGTGAGTACTTCTATCTTCAGGTACACTAGGCGGCCTCGTCTGAGACAAGTACACACGAGAATGTCCGGGGCCTTCTTTCACAAGGGAATATCGCGGTTCCAGGCGGAAGTATTTCTCACCAATGCAAAGGATGATGGGAGTTTCCTGGTGCGTGACAGCGAATCTCTGCCCGGGGCTTACGTGCTATGCTTGCTGTATGTATAAATTATGATTTTTGTGCCCCGCTGGAGCCGTTACGATTGTGCCCTTAGGCAAGGCATTTAAATTCCACATTGCCTCTTCTCTCTCCCTCGTGGCGATGGATTCCATCAGGAATGAGGTCTCGAGTGTGATTAATATAAGTTGAAATAACTTGTTTCGCAATCGAGCTAAAATAAATTTGTATAAAGTTATAAACATATAAATTGTGATTGTTTGTATGCATTTCGGGGGAGGGATTAACTAAGCATTGTCTGCTTTAGTTTATACTTGCTTTATCTCCATAACCCCTTGTTGGATTTTTACAAAACTTAGCAGCAAGCATTGGTATGATGTCTAGTTGTGCATATTATGACCCAGTTCCGGTAGGATGATTTTTGTGTGAAATTACAGCTATTTGGATATTTTGTCCACGCTTCATCTCCAAAACCACTTCTTGGATTTTCACTAAACTTGGCAGGAGGCATAGGTATGGTGTCTAGTTACGCGTATTATAACCCAGTCATGGTGGATGATATTTTGTGGATTTACGGCCATTTGAACATTTTTATAACACAATGTTTATGTCCATGCTTCATCTCCAAAACATCTCAAGTGTTTTACATTTATTTATCTTCGCTACTGGTTGCCCATATGAGCGACGCCTCCTGAAGAGATATGGCAACAGTGGGAACCTTTTTAATCTTTTTTTTTTAGGAATAACCATTTTGTTATATTACCTTCCTTTATGGATATCTAGTTACAATATCTTACCAATGGTGGTTCACTACGACTAACAACAAATACAAATTTGCATCTTTAACCCATTTCATTCTGGATACCGTTCTAACAGTATTTGCAAAGAACATAGAGCTAGATCAGCTGCCACAGAACGTGCCGTCTGATCAGTCTCTATGCTGTTTGCTATTCAGATGATCTTGTTAAGATACTTGGCTATGTAGCAAACAACAAAGATCCTGATCAGCACGCAGCGTTACGCTGCGGCTGATCTGGATCTATGTTGTTTGCAAAAGCCTTTATCCAGAATGAAATGGGTTAAAGCGACGTTTCATCGCAAAAAGCATATAAATGCATTGCTACTACAAATTCTTCCGAATACATTCGAACACTAACATTGAATCAATAAACAGTGTTTTTGTGGATTGAAAGTATGATTTCATATAACAGTCATCCATGCTCCTGGATTGACGTTTGTTTGTCATCGGAGTCAATACTAAACGCGAGATAATGTTGCTTAGAGATAATTTAACTAAGAATATAACTACATGTACAAATAAATAGGCACAACATGAGATATAACAGTAAATCTGTACCATAAATCGTGTTATTCAGGATACACTAGTTGTATTACGCATGGATGTTTACGTTATTTTGTTATGTCAACAAACCGCGTATACGACATTTGTTTATTAGTTGAAATACTCAGTATTTGAGGCAAATATTTGGAAGCAAATTATACCGTATAATAGGAAAATACATTTTGTAGAAATTTGTGTATTCACTGATGTAGTGTCGCTTTAAGCTGTCGTTTTCTATTTCCACTTTGAAGAAGAAAAATGAAATAGGGGGCTTTAAGAGAAGAAATAATCATAACAGATGGTAGCACTTGGTTCGCTAATTGACGGTTGCTCCTAATTATCTCCCCTTCACAGGAGCCATTTTTTTCCCTCCTAGCCTCCATCATTTGAACTTCAATTTGAAGTGTCTGCACCAGATATCTCCCGTTAGTTTAAGACCAGTCCTGGTTTTTCGGCAATAAATGTCAATTGCAGAATTGTGCTGCTGCAAAGCTTCACAGCTTTCTGATATTGCTTGTTGAAGGATATGATTAGAGTAACATTAGATATGGAAGTTGGAATTTTGCAATTTTTTGTTTCCCCGGGATTTGTTGCCACTCTGGGAAATATGGTGAATAAAGTTACAGTAATAGGAGTGTAGTATAGATGTCTCCGTGGTGTAACCGATAATGTGTCCACCTCGTACCCGAAGGGTGGCGTGTTTGAGCCACGTCTAGCATTTTGATGTATGCACATTTTGTCTAGCATTTTGATGTATGCACATTTTGTCTAGCATATTGATGTATGCACATTTTGTCTGGCATTTTGATGTATGCACATTTTGTCTAGCATATTGATGTATGCACATTTTGTCTGGCATTTTGATGTATGCACATTTTGTCTGGCATTTTGATGTATGCATATGTTGTCTATCATTGTGATGTATGCACAATTTGTCTATCATTTTGATATGTGCACATTTTGTCTAGCATTTTAGTATATGCACGTTTTGTCCAGTGTTTCAAGGTAATGCACAATTTGTCTATCATTTTGATATGTGCACATTTTGTGAAGCATTTTAGTATATGCACGTTTTGTCCAGTGTTTCAAGGTAATGCACAATTTGTCTATCATTTTGATATGTGCACATTTTGTCTAGCATTTTAGTATATGCACGTTTTGTCCAGTGTTTCAATGTAATGCACATTTTGTCTAGCGTAAATTATCCGTATTACAATTGTTATTTTGTAGGAATCAGTCGAAAGTCCACCAGTACAGGGTATTGCCGGGCCCAGATGGAAAGCTTCATGTGCAGGTAATAAATAGTTAAATACACCCTCATTAAGCTGATTCCAGTAAATTGAGCCGCCACACGATAAAACCAACATAGTGCTGATAAAAACATATAGCTCACAAACTGCTAATGCTGGAAAAATAAACTTTGTACGAAACTGTTGCTAATATTATAAAGTACCACTACGTTCCAAATGGCAGAACCATTCGATCACGTTAATTTGCATGATCTTAATTGTTTACACGCTCTGTAGGTTTGTCATGGATGAAGGGATTCTAAAATAATGTTGCACAAATATTCCCCATATGAACATGATGTGTCACGACCCTACTTCAAATCAGGTCGAGGTCACACTGAGGTTAAAGGTCATATATTGTTATATATTGTGTTCGGGCTGTAGTTTTGTCATACATGGGGGATTTTCAAAGAGCTACAAACAAATGTTCTCCAATGTAGATGATGTGTCACGTCCAATTAAGACCAGTGACCTGTCCTCAAAGGTCAAGGTCACACTTAGAGATTACCGGTCATATATTGATATATTATATTGTATCTGCTTAGTAACTTTGTTGATGGGATTCTGAAATAATGTGGCACAAACATTGCCCATATGAACATGATGTGTTGCGTCCCTATTTCAAAAGTCGAGGTCACACTGAGGTTAAAGGTCAAATGATGTAATATTTCGTGTTTGGGCTGTAGCTTTGTCATGCAACTGGGGGTAATGAAATAATATGGCAATAAATGTTCCTCCTATGAATACAGCGAGTCGAGTCCACGACACTCGTCCCTACCTCCGTATGTCAAGGTCACACGCAGAGATTAAAGGTCAACTATTGTTAGTTTATACAAATTTATTTTAGCTCGATTGCGAAACAAGTTCTTTCAACTTATATTAATCACTCTCGAGACCTCATTCATGATGGAATCCATCGCCATGAAGGAGAGAGAGAAGAGGCAATGTGGAATTTAAATGCCTTGCCTAAGGGCACAATCGTAACGGCTCCAGCGGGGCTCGAACTCCGGACCTTTCGCACCTGAAGCGAACGTGCATCGCATTCACTGCGCTATCACGACTTCCACGACTATTGTTATTGAAGATGTCAACAACATAGCCTGACCATTCATTGTAGAAATTCAATTAACTTGGCAAAAAATGTTCAATCTGATGAGATGATTAACCCTTGCCTCCCCCTTTCCACTCATGACCACACCCACACTCATTTTTTAAAATTGTCTTCAGGGTATACACATACCACTTTATTGGTGCCATCCAGTACGGGACTTATATTACAAACTTCATTGTGTTACTTGAAGTCGTGACCCTTATGGAATTGTGACCCTTGTTTCCTATCAATGCTCATTACTAATTTTTGTAATTTCAGTCTGAGACAGGAACCATTCAAAGAGGGTACCATGATCTAACTGAGCTGATAGCAGAGTACATCAAGAAACAGGGAGCAAATGGTTTAGCTTCCGCCCTAGTTCATCCCATAGCTCCGGAAGGATCTTCCTCAGAATTGGATATGTCGGGTATGTATGTATGGTTGGATATGTCGGGTATGTATGTATGGAAGATTGGATATGTCGGGTATGTATGTATGTAAGATTGGATATGTCGGGTATGTATGTATGGTTGGATATGTCGGGTATGTATATATGTAAGATTGGATATGTCGGGTATGTATGTATGGTTGGATATGTCGGGTATGTATGTATGGAAGATTGGATATGTCGGGTATGTATGTATGGTTGGATATGTCGGGTATGTATGTATGGAAGATTGGATATGTCGGGTATGTATATATGTAAGATTGGATATGTCGGGTATGTATGTATGGAAGATTGGATATGTCGGGTATGTATGTAAGATTGGATATGTCGGGTATGTATGTAAGATTGGATATGTCGGGTATGTATGTATGTAAGATTGGATATGTCAGATATGTATGGATGTAAGATTGGATATGTCAGGTATGTATGTATGTAAGATTGGATATGTCGGGTATGTATGTAAGATTGGATATGTCGGGTATGTATGTAAGGTTGGATATGTCGGGTATGTATGTAAGGTTGGATATGTCAGGTATATATGTATGTAAGATTGGATATGTCGGGTATGTATGTATGTAAGATTGGATATGTCGGGTATATATATATGTAAGATTGGATATGTCGGGTATGTATGTAAGGTTGGATATGTCAGGTATGTATGTAAGATTGGATATGTCAGGTATGTATGTAAGATTGGATATGTCGGGTATGTATGTAAGATTGGATATGTCGGGTATGTATGTAAGATTGGATATGTTGTGTATGTATGTAAGATTGGATATGTCAGGTATGTATGTAAGATTGGATATGTCGGGTATGTATGTAAGATTGGATATGTCAGGTATGTATGTAAGCCTTAAAGGTTGGATATGTCGGGTATGTATGTAAGATTGGATATGTCAGGTATGTATGTAAGATTGGATATGTCGGGTATGTATGTAAGGTTGGATATGTCGGGTATGTATGTAAGATTGGATATGTCAGGTATGTATGTATGTAAGATTGGATATGTCGGGTATGTATGTAAGATTGGATATGTCGGGTATGTATGTATGGTTGGATATGTCAGGTATGTATGTAAGATTGGATATGTCGGGTATGTATGTAAGATTGGATATGTCGGGTATGAATGTAAGATTGGATATGTCGGGTATGTATGTAAGATTGGATATATCGGGTATGTATGTAAGATTGGATATGTCGGGTATGTATGTAAGATTGGATATGTCAGGTATGTAGGTATGTAAGATTGGATATGTCGGGTATATATGTAAGGTTGGATATGTCAGGTATGTATGTAAGATTGGATATGTCGGGTATATATGTATGTAAGGTTGGATATGTCGGGTATGTATGTAAGATTGGATATGTTGGGTATGTATGTAAGATTGGATATGTCGGGTATGTATGTACGGTTGGATATGTCGGGTATGTATGTAAGGTTGGATATGTCGGGTATGTATGTATGTAAGATTGGATATGTCGGGTATGTATGTAAGATTGGATATGTCGGGTATGTATGTAAGGTTGGATATGTCGGGTATGTATGTAAGGTTGGATATGTCGGGTATGTATGTATGTAAGATTGGATATGTCGGGTATGTATGTATGTAAGGTTGGATATGTCGGATATGTATGTACGGTTGGATATGTCGGGTATGTATGTATGTAAGATTGGATATGTCAGGTATGTATGTATGTAAGATTGGATATGTCAGGTATGTATGTATGTAAGATTGGATATGTCGGGTATGTATGTATGTAAGATTGGATATGTCAGGTATGTATGTATGTAAGATTGGATATGTCGGGTATGTATGTATGTAAGATTGGATATGTCGGGTATGTATGTATGTAAGATTGGATATGTCAGGTATGTATGTATGTAAGATTGGATATGTCGGGTATGTATGTATGTAAGATTGGATATGTCAGGTATGTATGGATGTAAGATTGGATATGTCAGGTATGTATGTATGTAAGATTGGATATGTCGGGTATGTATGTAAGATTGGATATGTCGGGTATGTATGTAAGGTTGGATATGTCGGGTATGTATGTAAGGTTGGATATGTCAGGTATATATGTATGTAAGATTGGATATGTCGGGTATGTATGTATGTAAGATTGGATATGTCGGGTATATATATATGTAAGATTGGATATGTCGGGTATGTATGTAAGGTTGGATATGTCAGGTATGTATGTAAGATTGGATATGTCAGGTATGTATGTAAGATTGGATATGTCGGGTATATATGTAAGGTTGGATATGTCAGGTATGTATGTAAGATTGGATATGTCGGGTATATATGTATGTAAGGTTGGATATGTCGGGTATGTATGTAAGATTGGATATGTCGGGTATGTATGTAAGATTGGATATGTCGGGTATGTATGTAAGGTTGGATATGTCGGGTATGTATGTAAGATTGGATATGTCGGGTATGTATGTAAGGTTGGATATGTCAGGTATGTATGTAAGATTGGATATGTCAGGTATGTATGTAACATTGGATATGTCAGGTATGTATGTATGTAAGATTGGATATGTCGGGTATGTATGTATGTAAGATTGGATATGTCAGGTATGTATGTATGTAAGATTGGATATGTCAGGTATGTATGTATGTAAGATTGGATATGTCGGGTATGTATGTAAGTAAGATTGGATATGTCGGGTATGTATGTAAGATTCGATATGTCGGGTATGTATGTAAGATTGGATATGTCGGGTATGTATGTAAGATTGGATATGTCGGGTATATATGTAAGGTTGGATATGTCAGGTATGTATGTAAGATTGGATATGTCGGGTATATATGTATGTAAGGTTGGATATGTCGGGTATGTATGTAAGATTGGATATGTAGGGTATGTATGTAAGATTGGATATGTCGGGTATGTATGTAAGGTTGGATATGTCGGGTATGTATGTAAGGTTGGATATATCGGGTGTGTATGTATGTAAGATTGGATATGTCAGGTATGTATGTAAGATTGGATATGTCGGGTATGTATGTAAGGTTGGATATGTCGGGTATGTATGTAAGGTTGGATATGTCGGGTATGTATGTATGTAAGATTGGATATGTCGGGTATGTATGTATGTAAGGTTGGATATGTCGGGTATGTATGTACGGTTGGATATGTCGGATATGTATGTATGTAAGATTGGATATGTCGGGGTATGTATGTATGTAAGGTTGGATATGTCGGGTATGTATGTATGTAAGGTTGGATATGTCGGGTATGTATGTATGTACGGTTGGATATGTCGGGTATGTATGTAAGATTGGATATGTCAGGTATGTATGTAAGATTGGATATGTCAAGTATGTATGTATGTAAGATTGGATATGTCAGGTATGTATGTATGTAAGATTGGATATGTCAGGTATGTATGTATGTAAGATTGGATATGTCAGGTATGTATGTAAGATTGGATATGTCAGGTATGTATGTAAGATTGGATATGTCAGGTATGTATGTAAGATTGGATATGTCAGGTATGTATGTAAGATTGGATATGTCGGGTATGTATGTAAGATTGGATATGTCGGGTATGTATGTAAGATTGGATATGTCAGGTATGTATGTAAGATTGGATATGTCGGGTATGTATGTAAGATTGGATATGTCGGGTATGTATGTATGGTTGGATATGTCAGGTATGTATGTAAGATTGGATATGTCGGGTATGTATGTAAGGTTGGATATGTCGGGTATGTATGTAAGATTGGATATGTCGGGTATGTATGTAAGATTGGATATGTCGGGTATGTATGTAAGATTGGATATGTCGGGTATGTATGTAAGATTGGATATGTCGGGTATGTATGTAAGATTGGATATGTCAGGTATGTAAGATTGGATATGTCGGGTATATATGTAAGGTTGGATATGTCAGGTATGTATGTAAGATTGGATATGTCGGGTATATATGTATGTAAGGTTGGATATGTCGGGTATGTATGTAAGATTGGATATGTTGGGTATGTATGTAAGATTGGATATGTCGGGTATGTATGTACGGTTGGATATGTCGGGTATGTATGTAAGGTTGGATATGTCGGGTATGTATGTATGTAAGATTGGGTATGTATGTATGTAAGATTGGATATGTCGGGTATGTATGTAAGATTGGATATGTCGGGTATGTATGTAAGGTTGGATATGTCGGGTATGTATGTAAGGTTGGATATGTCGGGTATGTATGTATGTAAGATTGGATATGTCGGGTATGTATGTATGTAAGGTTGGATATGTCGGATATGTATGTACGGTTGGATATGTCGGGTATGTATGTATGTAAGATTGGATATGTCAGGTATGTATGTATGTAAGATTGGATATGTCAGGTATGTATGTATGTAAGATTGGATATGTCGGGTATGTATGTATGTAAGATTGGATATGTCAGGTATGTATGTATGTAAGATTGGATATGTCGGGTATGTATGTATGTAAGATTGGATATGTCGGGTATGTATGTATGTAAGATTGGATATGTCAGGTATGTATGTATGTAAGATTGGATATGTCGGGTATGTATGTATGTAAGATTGGATATGTCAGGTATGTATGTATGTATGTAAGATTGGATATGTCGGGTATGTATGTATGTAAGATTGGATATGTCAGGTATGTATGGATGTAAGATTGGATATGTCAGGTATGTATGTATGTAAGATTGGATATGTCGGGTATGTATGTAAGATTGGATATGTCGGGTATGTATGTAAGGTTGGATATGTCGGGTATGTATGTAAGGTTGGATATGTCAGGTATATATGTATGTAAGATTGGATATGTCGGGTATGTATGTATGTAAGATTGGATATGTCGGGTATATATATATGTAAGATTGGATATGTCGGGTATGTATGTAAGGTTGGATATGTCAGGTATGTATGTAAGATTGGATATGTCAGGTATGTATGTAAGATTGGATATGTCGGGTATATATGTAAGGTTGGATATGTCAGGTATGTATGTAAGATTGGATATGTCGGGTATATATGTATGTAAGGTTGGATATGTCGGGTATGTATGTAAGATTGGATATGTCGGGTATGTATGTAAGATTGGATATGTCGGGTATGTATGTATGTAAGATTGGATATGTCGGGTATGTATGTAAGGTTGGATATGTCAGGTATGTATGTAAGATTGGATATGTCAGGTATGTATGTAAGATTGGATATGTCAGGTATGTATGTATGTAAGATTGGATATGTCGGGTATGTATGTATGTAAGATTGGATATGTCAGGTATGTATGTATGTAAGATTGGATATGTCGGGTATGTATGTATGTAAGATTGGATATGTCAGGTATGTATGTATGTAAGATTGGATATGTCAGGTATGTATGTATGTAAGATTGGATATGTCGGGTATGTATGTAAGTAAGATTGGATATGTCGGGTATTTATGTAAGATTGGATATGTCGGGTATGTATGTAAGATTGGATATGTCGGATATGTATGTAAGATTGGATATGTCGGGTATATATGTAAGGTTGGATATGTCAGGTATGTATGTAAGATTGGATATGTCGGGTATATATGTATGTAAGGTTGGATATGTCGGGTATGTATGTAAGATTGGATATGTCGGGTATGTATGTAAGATTGGATATGTCGGGTATGTATGTAAGGTTGGATATGTCGGGTATGTATGTAAGGTTGGATATATCGGGTGTGTATGTATGTAAGATTGGATATGTCAGGTATGTATGTAAGATTGGATATGTCGGGTATGTATGTAAGGTTGGATATGTCGGGTATGTATGTAAGGTTGGATATGTCGGGTATGTATGTATGTAAGATTGGATATGTCGGGTATGTATGTATGTAAGGTTGGATATGTCGGGTATGTATGTACGGTTGGATATGTCGGTATGTATGTATGTAAGATTGGATATGTCGGGTATGTATGTATGTAAGATTGGATATGTCGGGTATGTATGTATGTAAGGTTGGATATGTCGGGTATGTATGTATGTACGGTTGGATATGTCGGGTATGTATGTAAGATTGGATATGTCAGGTATGTATGTAAGATTGGATATGTCAGGTATGTATGTATGTAAGATTGGATATGTCAGGTATGTATGTATGTAAGATTGGATATGTCAGGTATGTATGTATGTAAGATTGGATATGTCAGGTATGTATGTAAGATTGGATATGTCAGGTATGTATGTAAGATTGGATATGTCAGGTATGTATGTATGTAAGATTGGATATGTCAGGTATGTATGTAAGATTGGATATGTCGGGTATGTATGTAAGATTGGATATGTCGGGTATGTATGTAAGATTGGATATGTCAGGTATGTATGTAAGATTGGATATGTCAGGTATGTATGTATGTAAGATTGGATATGTCGGGTATGTATGTATGTAAGATTGGATATGTCAGGTATGTATGTATGTATGTAAGATTGGATATGTCGGGTATGTATGTATGTAAGATTGGATATGTCGGGTATGTATGTATGTAAGATTGGATATGTCAGGTATGTATGGATGTAAGATTGGATATGTCAGGTATGTATGTATGTAAGATTGGATATGTCGGGTATGTATGTAAGGTTGGATATGTCGGGTATGTATGTAAGGTTGGATATGTCAGGTATATATGTATGTAAGATTGGATATGTCGGGTATGTATGTATGTAAGATTGGATATGTCGGGTATATATATGTAAGATTGGATATGTCGTGTATGTATGTAAGGTTGGATATGTCAGGTATGTATGTAAGATTGGATATGTCAGGTATGTATGTAAGATTGGATATGTCGGGTATGTATGTAAGATTGGATATGTCGGGTATGTATGTAAGATTGGATATGTCGTGTATGTATGTAAGATTGGATATGTCGGTATGTATGTAAGATTGGATATGTCGGTATGTATGTAAGATTGGATATGTCGGTATGTATAGGTATGTATGTAAGTTGGATATGTCGGTATGTAGTAAGATTGGATATGTCGGGTATGTATGTAAGGTTGGATATGTCAGGTATGTATGTAAGATTGGATATGTCGGGTATGTATGTAAGGTTGGATATGTCGGGTATGTATGTAAGATTGGATATGTCGGGTATGTATGTAAGATTGGATATGTCGGGTATGTATGTAAGATTGGATATGTCGGGTATGTATGTAAGATTGGATATGTCGGGTATGTATGTAAGATTGGATATGTCGGGTATGTATGTAAGATTGGATATGTCGGGTATGTATGTAAGATTGGATATGTCAGGTATGTATGTAAGGTTGGATATGTCGGGTATGTATGTAAGATTGGATATGTCAGGTATGTATGTAAGATTGGATATGTCGGGTATGTATGTAAGGTTGGATATGTCGGGTATGTATGTAAGATTGGATATGTCAGGTATGTATGTAGAGATTGGATATGTCGGGTATGTATGTAAGATTGGATATGTCGGGTATGTATGTAAGGTTGGATATGTCAGGTATGTATGTAAGATTGGATATGTCGGGTATGTATGTAAGATTGGATATGTCGGGTATGTATGTAAGATTGGATATGTCGGGTATGTATGTAAGGTTGGATATGTCGGGTATGTATGTAAGATTGGATATGTCGGGTATGTATGTAAGATTGGATATGTCAGGTATGTATGTATGTAAGATTGGATATGTCGGGTATGTATGTAAGTTGGATATGTCAGGTATGTATGTAAGATTGGATATGTCGGGTATTATGTATGTAAGGTTGGATATGTCGGGTATGTATGTAAGATTGGATATGTCGGGTATGTATGTAAGATTGGATATGTCGGGTATGTATGTACGGTTGGATATGTCGGGTATGTATGTAAGGTTGGATATGTCGGGTATGTATGTATGTAAGATTGGATATGTCGGGTATGTATGTAAGATTGGATATGTCGGGTATGTATGTAAGGTTGGATATGTCGGGTATGTATGTAAGGTTGGATATGTCGGGTATGTATGTATGTAAGATTGGATATGTCGGGTATGTATGTATGTAAGGTTGGATATGTCGGATATGTATGTAGTTGGATATGTCGGGTATGTATGTATGTAAGATTGGATATGTCAGGTATGTATGTAAGTAAGATTGGATATGTCAGGTATGTATGTATGTAAGATTGGATATGTCGGGTATGTATGTATGTAAGATTGGATATGTCAGGTATGTATGTATGTAAGATTGGATATGTCGGGTATGTATGTATGTAAGATTGGATATGTCGGGTATGTATGTATGTAAGATTGGATATGTCAGGTATGTATGTATGTAAGATTGGATATGTCGGGTATGTATGTATGTAAGATTGGATATGTCAGGTATGTATGTATGTATGTAAGATTGGATATGTCTGGTATGTATGTATGTAAGATTGGATATGTCAGGTATGTATGTATGTAAGATTGTATGTAGGTATGTATGTATGTAAGTATGCTGTAAGCTTGGATATGTCGGATATGTATGTATGTATGTATGTAAGTATGTAAGCTTGGATATGTCGGGTATGTATGTAAGGTTGGATCTACCGGATATGTATGTATGTTTGTATGTCTGTATGTATGTAAGTATGTAGGTATGTATGTAAGATTGGATATGTCAGGTATGTATGTAAGATTGGATATGTCAGGTATGTATGTATGTAAGATTGGATATGTCAGGTATGTATGTAAGATTGGATATGTCAGGTATGTATGTATGTAAGATTGGATATGTCGGGTATGTATGTATGTAAGATTGGATATGTCAGGTATGTATGATGTAAGATTGGATATGTCAGGTATGTATGTATGTAAGATTGGATATGTCGGGTATGTATGTAAGATTGGATATGTCAGGTATATATGTAAGGTTGGATATGTCGGGTAAATATGTAAGATTGGATATGTCGGGTATGTATGTAAGATTGGATATGTCGGGTATATATGTAAGATTGGATATGTCAGGTATATATGTAAGATTGGATGTCAGGTATATATGTAAGGTTGGATATGTCAGGTATATATGTAAGATTGGATATGTCCGGTATGTATGTAAGATTGGATATGTCGGGTATGTATGTAAGATTGGATATGTCTGGTATATATGTAAGATTGGATATGTCGGGTATATATGTAAGATTGGATATGTCGGGTATATATGTAAGATTGGATATGTCGGGTATCTATGGATGATTGGATATGTCGGGTATATATGTAAGATTGGATATGTCAGGTATATATGTAAGGTTGGATATGTCGGGTATCTATGGATGATTGGTTCCATAAATGAGCGGATACAGAGTCTGAGAATACGGTCAAGTACAGTAGTGTATGATCCATTATATGGAATTCCTAGCATATGTACCCTGACTCCCATATTCTTGGAATTCTATGCGCAGTACACCCTTATGCGTACCGTAATTACTCTCCTATAAGACGGGATTTTTATCACCAGATTATGGCCTCAAAGTGGCGAGTAATAGAAAAAGAAAAGAAATTTTAAGAAAAATTTTAAATCATTTTTTTTTAATCAGTTTGTTCCGACTCAATAATTGATGACCTTATGTTGAAATACCTCAATGGGGTGTACTAAAAGTATAGACATTCATAGCTCTGTCTATAAACTGAGCTTGTCAATAGCATTTTAACAAATCAAATTTATTGTAATGCATCACTGCATTTTGTGTTTACCGGTAATTAATTTATTTGGTCTTTATTTCTGAGTGGTTTCCATGGTCTATGCAAAATATGACTGATTTAAGACCAAAGTTGGGGCGTCGTTTTATAGTCAAGATCGTCTTATAGACGAGTATGTAGGGTACCCATTGTCGGCAGTGCAAAAAAATATGCGGTCTAGTTAAGTATTAATTTCTGCAAACAATTCATTATTTATTATAGATGATGACGACGACGATGATGATGATGATGATGACGACGATATTTTTGAATGTCCACCACCCATGGTCAGTCCACCAGCAACACCACCTGGGAAAAAAACAAATGGTCATCTAGCACCAGGCGATATTGACCTAGCGAAAAACTTTGCAACTCTTGATCTAAAGAGGTATGCGAGAAGTTTGTCTGATGTAGACTGTTTTCCTGTGTCTGTCGTAAACTGTTTTGTTGTGTATTACATAGATGGTCTCCCCGTGTCTGACATAGACTGTCTCACTCTGTCTTAGTCTTATGTAGACTGTCTTGTTGTGTCGGACATAGACTGTTCTATGTGTCTGCTGTAGAATGTCTCCCTGTGTCTGATGTAGACTATCTCCCTGTATCTGATGTAGACTGTCTCCCTGTGTCTGATGTAGACTGTCTTCCCATGTCTTATGTAGACTGTCTCCCTGTGTCTGATGTAGACTGTCTTCCTATGTCTGATGTAGACTGTCTCCCTGTATCTGATGTAGACTGTCTCCCTGTATCTGATGTAGACTGTCTTCCCATGTCTTATGTAGACTGTCTCCCTGTATCTGATGTAGACTGTCTCCCTGTATCTGATGTAGACTGTCTCCCTGTATCTGATGTAGACTGTCTTCCTATGTCTTATGTAGACTGTCTCCCTGTGTCTGATGTAGACTGTCTTCCCATGTCTGATGTAGACTGTCTCCCTGTATCTGATGTAGACTGTCTCCCTGTATCTGATGTAGACTGTCTTCCTGTATCTGATGTAGACTGTCTCCCTGTATCTGATGTAGACTGTCTCCCTGTATCTGATGTAGACTGTCTTCCTGTGTCTGATGTAAACTGTCTCCCTGTATCTGATGTAGACTGTCTCCCTGTATCTGATGTAGACTGTCTTCCCATGTCTGATGTAGACTGTCTCCATGTATCTGATGTAGACTGTCTTCCTGTGTCTGATGTAGACTGTCTTCCTGTATCTGATGTAGACTGTCTTCCTGTATCTGATGTAGACTGTCTTCCTGTATCTGCTGTAGACTGTCTCCCTGGATCTGCTGTATACTGTCTCCCTGTATCTGATGTAGACTGTCTTCCCATGTCTGATGTAGACTGTCTCCATGTATCTGATGTAGTCTGTCTTCCTGTATCTGATGTAGACTGTCTCCCTGTGTCTGATGTAGACTGTCTTCCCATGTCTTATGTAGACTGTCTCCCTGTATCTGATGTAGACTGTCTCCCTGTATCTGATGTAGACTGTCTCCCTGTATCTGATGTAAACTGTCTTCCTGTATCTGATGTAGACTGTCTCCCTGTATCTGCTGTAGACTGTCTCCCTGTATCTGATGTAGACTGTCTCCCTGTGTCTGATGTAGACTGTCTCCCTGTATCTGCTGTAGACTGTCTCCCTGTATCTGATGTAGACTGTCTCCCTGTATCTGATGTAGACTGTCTTCCTGTATCTGCTGTAGACTGTCTCCCTGTGTCTGATGTAGACTGTGTCTGCTGTAGACTGTCTTCCCATGTCTTATGTAGACTGTCTCCCTGTATCTGATGTAGACTGTCTCCCTGTATCTGATGTAGACTGTCTTCCCGTGTCTGATGTAGACTGTCTCCCTGTGTCTGATGTAGACTGTCTCCCTGTATCTGCTGTAGACTGTCTCCCTGTATCTGATGTAGACTGTCTTCCTGTATCTGATGTAGACTGCCTTCCTGTATCTGCTGTAGACTGTCTCCCTGTATCTGATGTAGACTGTCTCCCTGTATCTGCTGTAGACTGTCTCCCTGTGTCTGATGTAGACTGTCTCCCTGTGTCTGCTGTAGACTGTCTTCCTGTGTCTGATGTAGTCTGTCTCCCTGTGTCTGATGTATACTGTCTCCCTGTATCTGCTGTAGACTGTCTCCCTGTGTCTGATGTAGACTGTCTCCCTGTGTCTGATGTAGACTGTCTCCCTGTGTCTGGTGTAGACTGTCTTCCTGTGTCTGATGTAGACTGTCTTCCTGTGTCTGATGTAGACTGTCTCCCTGTGTCTGATGTATACTGTCTCCCTGTATCTGATGTATACTGTCTTCCCGTGTCTGATGTAGACTGTCTCCCTGTATCTGCTGTATACTGTCTTCCTGTGTCTGATGTAGACTGTCTCCCTGTGTCTGATGTATGTTTGTTTGTGTGTGTTTGTTTGTGTGTGTTTGTTTGTGTGTGTTTGTTTGTGTGTGTTTGTTTGTGTGTGTTTGACTGTCTCCCTGTGTCTGATGTAGACTGTCTCCCTGTGTCTGATGTAGACTGTCTCCATGTATCTGATGTAGACTGTCTCCATGTATCTGATGTAGAATGTCTCCCTGTATCTGCTGTATACTGTCTTCCTGTGTCTGATGTAGACTGTCTTCCTGTATCTGATGTAGACTGTCTTCCCATGTCTGATGTAGACTGTCTCCCTGTATCTACTGTAGACTGTCTTCCTGTGTCTGATGTATACTGTCTCCCTGTATATGATGTAGACTGTCTCCCTGTATCTGATGTAGACTGTCTACCTGTATCTGATGTAGTCTGTCTTCCTGTATCTGATGTAGACTGTCTCCCTGTGTCTGATGTAGACTGTCTACCTGTATCTGATGTAGACTGTCTCCCTGTATCTGATGTAGACTGTCTCCCTGTATCTGATGTAGACTGTCTCCCTGTATCTGATGTAGTCTGTCTTCCTGTATCTGATGTAGACTGTCTCCCTGTGTCTGATGTAGACTGTCTTCCTGTATCTGATGTAGACTGTCTTCCTGTATCTGCTGTAGACTGTCTCCCTGTATCTGATGTAGACTGTCTTCCTGTATCTGATGTAGACTGTCTTCCTGTATCTGATGTAGACTGTCTTCCTGTATCTGATGTAGACTGTCTTCCTGTATCTGATGTAGACTGTCTCCCTGTATCTGATGTAGACTGTCTTCCTGTATCTGATGTAGACTGTCTTCCTGTGTCTTATGTAGACTGTCTCCCTATGTCTGATGTAGACTGTCTCCCTGTATCTGCTGTAGACTGTCTTCCTGTATCTGATGTAGACTGTCTCCCTGTATCTGCTGTAGACTGTCTTCCTGTATCTGATGTAGACTGTCTCCCTGTATCTGATGTAGACTGTCTTCCTGTATCTGATGTAGACTGTCTTCCCATGTCTGATGTAGACTGTCTCCCTGTATCTGCTGTAGACTGTCTTCCTGTGTCTTATGTAGACTGTCTCCCTATGTCTGATGTAGACTGTCTCCCTGTATCTGCTGTAGACTGTCTTCCTGTATCTGATGTAGACTGTCTCCCTGTATCTGATGTAGACTGTCTTCCTGTGTCTGCTGTATACTGTCTCCCTGTCTCGCTTGGCTGATCCACATGTTTACAGAAACTTTCCCTTCCAATCTGGATTGGAGGTTATAAAACTGTTCTCAAATCTTAGCCTGTAGCTCAAATGTTATGATTGGTTGAGTCTGAGATTTGCTCCTGACTCAGTCAATCAGAGAGCTTGAGATTGGAGAAAAGTTTTATCATTGGTGTGTTCGGTGTCAGAAATATCTCGTATGGTGTTCTATCTCGCTGATGGGCATTGGTTTGACATGTGTTTTGTACATGTGTTTTGTTTTGTACATTTGACATGTGTTTTGTACATTTGACATGTGTTTTGTACATTTGACATATGTTTTGTACATTTGACATGTGTTTTGTACATTTGACATGTGTTTTGTACATTTGACATGTGTTTTGTACATTTGACTTGTGTTTTGTACATTTGACTTGTGTTTTATACATTTGATATGTGTTTTGTACATTTGACTTGTGTTTTGTACATTTGACATGTGTTTTGTACATTTGACATGTGTTTTGTACATTTGACATGTGTTTTGTTTTGTACATTTGACATGTGTTTTGTTTTGTACATTTGACTTGTGTTTTGTACATTTGACTTGTGTTTTGTACATTTGACATGTGTATTGTACATTTGACATGTGTTTTGTACATTTGACATATGTTTTGTACATTTGACATGTGTTTTGTACATTTGACATGTGTTTTGTTTTGTACATTTGACATGTGTTTTGTTTTGTACATTTGACTTGTGTTTTGTACATTTGACTTGTGTTTTGTACATTTGACATGTGTATTGTACATTTGACATGTGTTTTGTACATTTGACATATGTTTTGTACATTTGACATGTGTTTTGTACATTTGACATATGTATTGTACATTTGACATGTGTTTTGTACATTTGACATGTGTTTTGTACATTTGACATGTGTTTTGTACATTTGACATATGTTTTGTACATTTGACTTGTGTTTTGTACATTTGATATGTGTTTTGTACATTTGACTTGTGTTTTGTACATTTGACATATGTTTTGTACATTTGACTTGTGTTTTGTACATTTGACATGTGTTTTGTACATTTGACATATGTTTTGTACATTTGACTTGTGTTTTGTACATTTGACATGTGTATTGTACATTTGACATATGTTTTGTACATTTGACCTATGTTTTGTACATTTGACATGTGTTTTGTACATTTGACATATGTATTGTACATTTGACATGTGTTTTGTACATTTGACATGTGTTTTGTACATTTGACTTGTGTTTTGTACATTTGACATGTGTTTTGTACATTTGACATATGTTTTGTACATTTGACTTGTGTTTTGTACATTTGATATGTGTTTTGTACATTTGACTTGTGTTTTGTACATTTGACATATGTTTTGTACATTTGACTTGTGTTTTGTACATTTGACATATGTTTTGTACATTTGACCTATGTTTTGTACATTTGACATGTGTTTTGTACATTTGACATGTGTATTGTACATTTGACATATGTTTTGTACATTTGACCTATGTTTTGTACATTTGACATGTGTTTTGTACATTTGATATGTGGTTTGTACATTTGACATGTGTTTTGTACATTTGACTTGTGTTTTGTACATTTGACTTGTGTTTTATACATTTGATATGTGGTTTGTACATTTGACATGTGTTTTGTACATTTGACTTGTGTTTTGTACATTTGCCATGTGACATTTTATCTTCCATGTGCACGGTACAGTTGCGATGCAGAATTTACCAAAACATTGAAAGACTACGTGGAACAGGGCTACAAGAAGGATTCTGTGTCCATGAACGTCGGCGATTCCGAACTGCATGAGTTTACTAATGTGCTCGAGGTCGCTGCTGGTGGCATGAAAAGGTTGGTTTACAAACATGCATGAGGTCTCTGCGTGTGGCATAATAATATTGGTTTATTAACTTGCTTGAGGTCATAGCAGGTGGCATAAAGAGGTTGGTTTATTAACGTGCTTGAGGTCACTGCGTGTGGCATAATAATGTTGGTTTATTAACTTGCTTGAGGTCATAGCAGGTGGCATAAAGAGGTTGGTTTACTAACGTGCTTGAGGTCACTGTGTGTGGCATAATAATGTTGGTTTATTAACTTGCTTGAGGTCATAGGAGGTGGCATAAAGAGTTTGGTTTATTAACTTGCTCTAGGTCATAGCGAGCGGCATAAAGAGGTTGGTTTATTAATGTGCTTGAGGTCACTGCGTGTGGCATAATAATGTTGGTTTATTAACTTGCTTGAGGTCATAGCGCGCAGCATAAAGAGGTTGGTTTACTAATGTGCATGAGGTCGCTGCTGGTGGCATAAAGAGGTTGGTTTATTAACATGCATGAGGTCGCTGCTGGTGGCATAAAGAGGTTGGTTTATTAACGTGCATGAGGTCGCTGCTGGTAGCATAAAGAGGTTGGTTTATTAACGTGCATGAGGTCGCTGCTGGTGGCATAAAGAGGTTGGTTTATTAACGTGCATGAGGTCGCTGCTGGTGGCATAAAGAGGTTGGTTTATTAACGTGCATGAGGTCGCTGCTGGTGGCATAAAGAGGTTGGTTTATTAACGTGCATGAGGTCGCTGCTGGTGGCATAAAGAGGTTGGTTTATTAACGTGCATGAGGTCGCTGCTGGTAGCATAAAGAGGTTGGTTTACTAACGTGCATGAGGTCGCTGCTGGTAGCATAAAGAGGTTGGTTTACTAACGTGCATGAGGTCGCTGCTGGTAGCATAAAGAGGTTGGGTTACTAACGTGCATGAGGTCGCTGCTGGTAGCATAAAGAGGTTGGTTTACTAACGTGCATGAGGTCGCTGCTGGTAGCATAAAGAGGTGGTTTACTAACGTGCATGAGGTCGCTGCTGGTAGCATAAAGAGGTTGGTTTACTAACGTGCATGAGGTCGCTGCTGGTAGCATAAAGAGGTTGGGTTACTAACGTGCATGAGGTTGCTGCTGGTAGCATAAAGATGTTGGTTTACTAACATGCATGAGGTCGCTGCTGGTAGCATAAAGAGGTTGGTTTACTAACGTGCATGAGGTCGCTGCTGGTAGCATAAAGAGGTTGGGTTACTAACGTGCATGAGGTCGCTGCTGGTAGCATAAAGATGTTGGTTTACTAACATGCATGAGGTCGCTACTGGTAGCATAAAGAGGTTGGTTTACTAACGTGCATGAGGTCGCTGCTGGTAGCATAAAGAGGTTGGTTTACTAATGTGCATGAGGTCGCTGCTGGTAGCATAAAGAGGTTGGTTTACTAATGTGCATGAGGTCGCTGCTGGTAGCATAAAGAGGTTGGTTTACTAACGTGCATGAGGTCGCTGCTGGTAGCATAAAGAGGTTGGTTTACTAATGTGCATGAGGTCGCTGCTGGTAGCATAAAGAGGTTGGTTTACTAACGTGCATGAGGTCATAGCAGGCGGATGTTTTATTACCATCTGTTCATGAGTTTATACATATAGGATGTTTGGTACAGCTGTTATATTGCACTATGCAGTACCAGTAACATAACGCTACGACCCAGAAAATACAGAAACCATTGGTGAACAGTGTCTGAAGCTACAACAGGATGATATTTAATTGCAGTAGAAATACATGTATATTGTTATTTTTTAATACTTATACGGGTTCTCCATGGCCTGGGTAGTTACGGTCAATGACTGAATCACTAGCACCTCGCCGCAGTAGGGTTGAGTCTGCTTGGGGGGTTAAATTTGTTCCTGTGAGGAAGCAATCCAGCTGGCTTGCAAAAGGTCGGAGGTTCTACCTGGGTGCCTGTCAGTGCCTGAAATACTGCGTCGTGGGACACTCAGAGTCTTCCTCCACCAATGAACAGCTGGAGAGTTACCGTATGACCTATGTTTTTGGTTCGTCTTTAAACCACAAAACAAATTTGTGGAAGTCGTGATAGCGCAGTGGATGCGCGTTCGCTTCAGGTGCGAAAGGTCCGGAGTTTGAGCCCCGCTGGAGCCGTTACGATTCCACGTTGCCTCTTCTCTCTCCCTCGTGGCGATGGATTCCATCAGGAATGAGGTCTCGAGAGTGATTTATATAAGTTGAAATAACTAGTTTCGCAATCGAGCTAAAATAAATTTGTATAAACTAAACCACAAAACAAACTAACGAAATGAATATGTAATCACTGTCTGCATGCTGATTGGTGTTCATGTAATGAGAAACATTAGTCAGTTACTGCCCCTGAATACTCCTAAAAGTATATTGGTTCTCCTAATTGGTTTCCTCTGTTTTTATCATTGTTTCCTTTGCACCACATGTTTTCCATTTACAACCGTATTATCGTCTTATAATTATGAAATTATTAAATCTCAACAGATATCCTTTAGCATATCCAATGGATACCTTACTGTAAAAATTGGTTCAATTAATTAACATGATTTTTATAAAACTACATTTATCCTAATGCAACATCTGGTTAGATGACAACAGTAAAAACAAAGGATTCCAACTAAAAGGACCAATAAACATTTCGGGATAAATTTGACTTTATCCATCAAGGGAAGTAATATAAAAACCAGTAATGTCTCCCATTGCTTAATGCACAATATTTCTTCCACATCTAGGGAACTGGACAGCTTTATGAAGAAAATGACAGTTTTGAATGAATTCCTCAAAGTTGACAGCAAGAAACACTCTACACTTGAGTCAAGACATCGTGTATGTATCTTGAATTATTTGACCGTATTTTTCGTGGCTAAGTTTGGCTCACCTGATAAAAGTGATTTGTGCTCAGTCTGTTCCTTGGACTGTGATTTGCTAAGCTGGTTGCAAAATTGTGAAACTTCCATTTCTCAATTATTGTTGTCAATTATTGTTGAATTTTATTGGCAAAAACAAGTTATGTTCATCGCCAAGTAACATTATTGACGGTTATTTACAAACAATCAGAAAGGATATATTATACAAGTGCAACACTAATTTAGTACTACACAGACGTATCTGTAGTCCAGTGGTAACACGCTGGACTGTTAATCCAGGGATCGCAGGTTCGATCCCCCGTCTGACCCTAATAAAATTAACAGTCTTTCAGATGGGACTTTAAACCGAGGTCTCGTGTCGGTGTTGTAAACCGTGAATGTAAAAGAACCAGAGGAGACTCTAGAATGGGTCTCTTCAAGGAGGCGTCGCTTATATGGGCAACCAGTAGCGACTGTAAATAAACGTAAAACACACACAATTTGATTGGAATATATGATTATCTGAAATAAGAAATAACAACTACATAATGTTATAAAACGTGTTTTTTATTAGTTGTTTATTTTGATATACCGGTACATGTGTACTAGTAGATGTGTGCATTGTGTGGAGTTTCTGGAATTTATTTTAGAGCGACACTTGTATATTAATGGAAAAAAGTATTTAAATATTAATTATTTAAATATAAAGTAATGCTACTCATTATACATTAATGAGCTTTAATAAATAATTATTGGAAGTCGTGATAGCGCAGTGGATGCGCGGTCGCTTCAGGTGCGAAAGGTCCGGAGTTCGAGCTCCGCTGGCGCCGTTACGATTGTGCCCTTAGGCAAGGCATTTAAATTCCACGTTGCCTCTTCTCTCTCCCTCGTGGTGATGGATTCCATCAGGAATGAGGTCTCGAGAGTGATTAATATAAGTTGTAAGAACTTGTTTCGCAACCGAGCTAAAATAAATTTGTATAAACTAATAAATAATTACATAGGAATAATTACAGTATCCCTTTAAACTGTTATATAAATTTAGCCAGTTTTTTAATTATCCCAGACTGAACTGACTTCATACATCAGTGAAAGAAAACTCCATCTGCCACTGCTTTGAAACAGTGAAAGATGGCATTTTCTCTGTCACTGCTTGAGTTTTGAGTTGTTTTTTTCATCCGCGGTTGGATGTATTTTTGTATTTTAGCCATTTTCTGATAATCATGAACAGTTAATTATATAAAGTATAATTTCTCTTCTCTCTCCCTCGTGGCGATGGATTCCATCAGGAATGAGGTCTCGAGAGTGATTAATATAAGCTGAAAGAACTTGTTTCGCAATTGAGCTGAAATAAATTTGTATAAACTAAATATATATAAAGTAGTACCGTATATTCTAATGAATTTGTTTTGTCGGTAATTTTTAATTTTAACAGCAAACAGAAACTAACTTGGAGTTTATACCTGAACTATTTCTTATTACGGATGTTCACACTAACAGAAGTGGTTGTGAGGTTGTGTATTGTAGTGCAATGAGGCTCCCAATAGGGCAGTTAAAATGAATACAATTTGAAAAAAAAATTATATTAGCCAAAATCATTGGAAATCATAAAATATAAAAGAAAAATGAGATTTATGTTTATTAGTGTAAGATAGGATTTCGTGATAGCGCAGTGGATGCATGTTCGCTTCTGGTGCGAAAGATCCGGAGTTCGAGCCCCGCTGGAGCCATTACGATTGTGCCCTTAGGCAAGACATTTAAATTCCACATTGCCTCTTCTCTCTCCTTCATTGCGATGGATTCCATCAGGAATGAGGTCTCGAGAGTGATTAATATAAATTGAAAGAACTTATTTCGCAATCGAGATAAAATAAATTTGTATAAACTAAAACTAAGATAGGATTTTATTTCATTGAGTAATCACGGAAATATGTATTTCCACGAGATGAAATAAAATCCTAGCTTACAGTAATAATCACAAATATCCTCTATATCTTTTTAATAGATAAATTTTACCCCGAGGAATGTGCAAAATTGACAATTCATAAATGCTTGCACTTGCATTGATAGATTCTCCTAGACTATCGGCAGCTATGGTCAAATGACATGTATGCTATAGTGATGGCGCTATTTCTAGAGTATATTGATTGTGTATATATACATCGTTTGTTAACATTCCTTCATGCAGTGAAAGTTTAGTCTGTGACATTTTGAAAAGTGCCATACAGTGAGATAGCTTCCTGGAAGTTCTATTTTCTAAGATGATAAATAATTTCACTTTATCATTTCGATAGACATCAGACTTTTATTGTGCGTGATTAAATATATGATGCAAAGATATACATTTCTTAGCATGAATATTTTGGCAACAAGTTGATTATTGTAGAAATTAATTGTGAAATAAATTAATAATTCAAAGAAAAAAACTTGCAAATTCATGTTTAAACACTCTGATTGGAATGTATGATTATCTGGAATAAGAAATAACAACTGCATAATATGTTATAAAAGTGTTTTTATTAGTTGTTTATTTTGATATACCGGTACATGTGTATTAGTAGATGTGTGCATTGTCTTGCATTGAGTTTGTGGAATTTATGTTAGATCAACAACTGTAAACTTATTAACGAAAGAGAATAGTGCAGTTGTTAGAGCTTGTTCCAATATCTGATGCCTAAGTAGGAAAGCTTCTTGAGCTTCTAGAAATTGGAATCAGTGATGATGAGGAAATTTCTATCAACTCAAAGATCATATCAGGTAGGATGTAGGGGGTTTCTATCTACACAGGGGTTGTATAGGGGTATATGTAGAGGGTTTCTATCTACACAGGGGTTGTATAAGGGTATATGTAGGGGGTTTCTATCTACACAGGGGTTGTATAAGGGTATATGTAGGGGGTTTCTATCTACACAGGGGTTGTATAAGGGTATATGTAGGGGGTTTCTATCTACACAGGGGTTGTATAAGGGTATATGTAGGGGTTTCTATCTACACAGGGGTTGTATAAGGGTATATGTAGGGGGTTTCTATCTACACAGGGGTTGTATAAGGGTATATGTAGGGGGTTTCTATCTACACAGGGGTTGTATAAGGGTATATGTAGGGGGTTTCTATCTACACAGGGGTTGTATAAGTGTATATGTAGTGGGGTTTCTATCTACACAGGGGTTGTATAAGGGTGTATATGTAGGGGTTTATCTATCTACACAGGGGTTGTATAAGGGTATATGTAGGGGGTTTCTATCTACACAGGGTTGTATAAGGGTAGATGGGGGGGTTTCTATCTACACAGGGGTTGTATAAGGGTATATGTAGGGGGTTTCTATCTACACAGGGGTTGTATAAGGGTATATGTAGGGGGTTTTCTATCTACACAGGGGTTGTATAAGGGTATATGTAGGGGGTTTCTATCTACACAGGGGTTGTATAAGGGTATATGTAGGGGGTTTCTATCTACACAGGGGTTGTATAAGGGTATATGTAGGGGATTTCTATCTACACAGGGGTTGTATAAGTGTATATGTAGGGGTTGTATAGGGTATATGTAGGGGATTTCTATCTACACAGGGGTTGTATAAGGGTATATGTAGGGGTTTCTATCTACACAGGGGTTGTATAAGGGTATATGTAGGGGTTTCTATCTACACAGGGGTTGTATAAGGGTATATGTAGGGGTTTCTATCTACACAGGGGTTGTATATGTAGGGGTTTTCTATCTACACAGGGGTTGTATAAGGGTATATGTAGGGGGTTTCTATCTACACAGGGGTTGTATAAGGGTATATGTAGGGGATTTCTATCTACACAGGGGTTGTATAAGTGTATATGTAGGGGATTTCTATCTACACAGTGGTTATATATGGGTATATGTATGGATTTCTATCTACACAGGGGTTGTATAAGTTATATGTAGGGATTTCTATCTACACAGGGGTTATATATGGGTATATGTAGGGGTTTTCTATATACACAGGGGTTGTATAAGTGTATATGTAGGGGGTTTCTATCTACACAGGGTTGTATAAGGGTATATGTAGGGGTTTCTATCTACACAGGGGTTGTATAAGGGTATATGTAGGGGATTTCTATCTACACGGGTTGTATAGGGTATATGTAGGGGGTGGGGTTTCTATCTACACAGGGGTTGTATAAGGGTATGTAGGGGATTTCTATATCTATACAGGGATTGTATAAGGGTATATGTAGGGGATTTCTATATCTACACAGGGGTCGTATAAGGGTATATGTAGGGGATTTCTATATCTACACAGGCGTATAAGGGTATATTTAGACAATATCTATCTCTACCATTCGCAGTCCAGCACGTTAAGTACTATTTACAGGGTGTGTACTATTTACAGGTTGTGTACTATTTACAGGGTGTGTACTATTTACAGGTGTGTACTATTTACAGGGTGTGTACTATTTACAGGGTGTGTACTATTTACAGGGTGTGTACTATTTATAGGGTGTGTACTATTTACAGGGTGTGTACTATTTACAGGGTGTGTACTATTTACAGGGTGTGTACTATTTTCAGGGTGTGTGCTATTTACAGGGTGTGTACTATTTACAGGGTGTGTGCTATTTACAGGGTGGGTGTGTACTATTTACAGGGTGTGTACTATTTACAGGTTGTGTACTATTTACAGGGTGTGTACTATTTACAGGGTGTGTACTATTTTCAGGGTGTGTGCTATTTACAGGGTGTGTACTATTTACAGGGTGTGTGCTATTTACAGGGTGGGTGTGTACTATTTACAGGGTGTGTACTATTTACAGGTTGTGTACTATTTACAGGGTGTGTACTATTTACAGGGTGTGTACTATTTTCAGGGTGTGTGCTATTTACAGGGTGTGTACTATTTACAGGGTGTGTGCTATTTACAGGGTGGGTGTGTACTATTTACAGGGTGTGTACTATTTACAGGTTGTGTACTATTTACAGGGTGTGTACTATTTACAGGGTGTGTACTATTTTCAGGGTGTGTGCTATTTACAGGGTGTGTACTATTTACAGGGTGTGTGCTATTTACAGGGTGGGTGTGTACTATTTACAGGGTGTGTACTATTTACAGGTTGTGTACTATTTACAGGGTGTGTACTATTTACAGGGTGTGTACTATTTATTTACAGGTGACTGGTACTGGGTTACCCAGCCTTCTAGAGCAGATGTCTAGGGTTAGAAGTGAAGTACTCAACATTCAAACTAAGGTATACATTATTTCCATCATTGTGTTTCTCTATATACTAAAATCAGTGGTGGATACTAGTGTTTGGTTGAAGCTAGGGACACCCTCACATTGTAGGGACACCCTCACGTTGTAGGCACACCCTCACATTGTAGGGACACCCTCACGTTGTAGGGACACCCTCATGTTGTAGGGATACCCTCATGTTGTAGGGATACCCTCATGTTGTAGGGATACCCTCACGTTGTAGGGATACCCTCACGTTGTAGGGACACCCTCACGTTGTAGGGATACCCTCACGTTGTAGGGATACCCCTCACGTTGTAGGGACACCCTCACGTTGTAGGGACACCCTCACGTTGTAGGGACACCCTCACGTTGTAGGGACACCCTCACGTTGTAGGGACACCCTCACGTTGTAGGGACACCCTCACGTTGTAGGGACACCCTCACGTTGTAGGGACACCCTCACGTTGTAGGGACACCCTCACGTTGTAGGGACACCCTCACGTTGTAGGGACACCCTCACGTTGTAGGGACACCCTCACGTTGTAGGGACACCCTCACGTTGTAGGGATACCCTCACGTTGTAGGGACACCCTCACATTGTAGGGATACCCTCATGTTGTAGGGACACCCTCATGTTGTAGGGACACCCTCACATTGTAGGGATACCCTCATGTTGTAGGGACACCCTCATGTTGTAGGGATACCCTCATGTTGTTGGGACACCGTCACATTGTAGGGACACCCTCACTTGTAGGGACACCCTCACCTTGTAGGGACACCCTCACCTTGTAGGGACACCCTCACGTTGTAGGGACACCCTCATGTTGTAGGGACACCCTCACATTGTAGGGATACCCTCATGTTGTAGGGACACCCTCATGTTGTAGGGATACCCTCATGTTGTAGGGACACCCTCATGTTGTAGGGATACCCTCATGTTGTAGGGACACCCTCACATTGTAGGGATACCCTCACGTTGTAGGGACACCCTCACATTGTAGGGATATCCTCATGTTGTATGGACACCCTCATGTTGTAGGGACAACCCTCACGTTGTAGGGATACCCTCATGTTGTAGGGACACCCTCACATTGTAGGGATACCCTCACATTATAAGGATATCCTCACTTTATGGGAAAACCCTCACATTGTAGGGACACCCTCATGTTGTAGGGACACCCTCACATTGTAGGGACACCCTCACATTGTAGGGTAACCCTCACATTGTAGGGACACCCTCACCTTGTAGGGAAACCCTCACATTGTAGGGAAACCCTCACATTGTAGGGACAACCTCACATTGTAGGGACACCCTCACATTGTAGGGAAACCCTCACATTGTAGGGACATCCTCACCTTGTAGGGAAACCCTCACATTGTAGGGAAACCCTCACATTGTAGTGACACCCTCACATTGTAGGGACACACTCACGTTGTAGGGACACCCTCACATTGTAGGGACACCCTCACATTGTAGGGAAACCCTCACATTGTAGGGACACCCTCACCTTGTAGGGAAACCCTCATGTTGTAGGGACACCTTCACCTTGTAGGGACACCCTCACCTTGTAGGGACACCCTCACCTTGTAGGGACACCCTCACATTGTAGGGAAACCCTCACATTATAGGGACACCCTCACCTTGTAGGGAAACCCTCATGTTGTAGGGACACCTTCACCTTGTAGGGACACCCTCACCTTGTAGGGACACCCTCACCTTGTAGGGACACCCTCACATTGTAGGGACACCCTTACATTGTAGGGAAACCCTCACATTGTAAGGACATCCTCACTTTATGGGGAAACCCTCACATTGTAGGGACACCCTCACATTGTTGAGAGGCACATGGCATTTATATGCCTTGCACAATCGTAACAACTACAGCTGGGCCTGTTTTGCATCTTCCATTGATACACATATATTCCATGTTTCACTCTCTCTGCTCACAAGTGAACTGGTTTTACCGAAATTACATTTTTGTTAATTACGTCCCTTTGTGAATATTTATTTAGAAAAAGTCATCAATAGGCTAATGTTACATGTACATCAGAAACATGGTTTTATTTTGCTATTTAAAATTGATGCATTATGGCGCTTCAGAATCATTTACGTATTTGATATTTTGTTTGTAAATGGAAACATCCCTTCAATGTGTCAAAGGGCAATAACTCCATCAAGATTTAGCCAAGCGGAATATGACGAAGATATGCACAACTAGGCTTGTTACTGTACATTGTATATAATTCTGTTAACCCTTTCCTTCATAGAGATATAGGTTAATATACTATTATATCTTCATACAAACTACAGCCATATAGCTATCATGCAGTGGGTAGTCGCCATATCTATCCCACCTCCATAGATATTACTGGGACTACATGAGATTCAGGCCTTTATCATGAACTTTGGTTTGACTACTACATTGTCAATGTAAGTTTGTATTGGTAATGGCATCAAGAGGTGCTTCTATGAGGGAAAGTGTTTATGAACTTTGGTTTGACTACTACATTGTCAATGTATGTCGTATTGGTAATGGCGTCAAGAGGTGCTTCTATGAGGGAAAGGGTTAATTATGAACATTGGTTTGGCTACTACATTGTCAATGTATGTCGTATTGGTAATGGCGTCAAGAGGTGCTTCTATGAGGGAAAGGGTTAATTATGAACATTGGTTTGGCTACTACATTGTCAATGTATGTCGTATTGGTAATGGCGTCAAGAGGTGCTTCTATGAGGGAAATGGTTTATGAACATTGGTTTGACTACTACATTGTCAATGTATGTCGTATTGGTAATGGCGTCAAGAGGTGCTTCTATGAGGGAAAGGGTTAATGAACATTGGTTTGACTACTACATTGTCAATGTATGTCGTATTGGTAGTGGTGTCAAGAGGTGCTTCTATGAGGGAAAGGGTTAATGAACATTGGTTTGACTACTACATTGTCAATGTATGTCGTATTGGTAGTGGCGTCAAGAGGTGCTTCTATGAGGGAAAGGGTTAAAAAAACTTGTATAATCTCTAATAAATGCACCCAATGAGAATATTTCAAACGCACCTGTGTAATTTATAAATACGGTATATAAATACACCATGTTCCATCTCATTGTACACAAGTTTTATTTGTTTGTCTATAGGCCCAGGAGACGATCCAGCTTGCGAGCTTACCGTCAGATTACGAATATCTCGATGCTCCAGATGGGATTTACTGTGAAAATGGTATCACCAGAGGACCCTTTCTTGCATCCACCTACCGACCCTATATTCCACAGAGCAAGTTTGAGGTAAATGCCGGTATCGTTTTCTATCATAAAAACACTTTTCAGCTTAGTTTAAACTTTATTTATTGTTCTTCTTTTGTACAAAGGGCATATATGCATTGAAATTATATAAACACACAGGTTGCAGGAAGATAACAAAGGATTGGAAAACAAGATAAATACAATCTTATATAAATTCTTCTTTTCAGCTGAAAATGAAAAGAAGAAAAATTGTTTGTTTCAGTGAACGATCAATTTATATTTAAAATTGTTTGTTTCAGTGAACGATCAATTTATATTTAAAATTGTTGTTTTGTTTCAGTGAACGATCAATTTATATTTAAAATTGTTTGTTTCAGTGAACGATCAATTTATATTTAAAATTGTTGTTTTGTTTCAGTGAACGATCAATTTATATTTAAAATTGTTTGTTTCAGTGAACGATCAATTTATATTTTCACTTAGTATTTTTTTTTTTATTTTTTTTTTTTTTATTATAGTGACATGTGCATATATACAATGACAAAGAACAAATAGTTAAAAACACAATCAAGCACCCGGCCCAATGGGCCAATATGTCACCAACATTATATACAAAATGTATGGTTCAAAATGAAACATATTTATATGAATTAATATGAATCGCACATTTGAGATAGATAGATAGATTCTTTTACAATAGTAATATATATCAAATAAATATTTTTGTACAAGCCATGTATAGTACAAATGACTAGTGTGTCACATGTTATGTGATGTCACTTATGAACATGGAAAGCTAATATTATCACTCGTGACTGACTGTTACTGTCACTGGTGTTAATATTGTATTAAATGTTCATATCATTTGATCATATGCTGAAACAAACAATTATCTTCTGTGTATCGAAACAATAAACCATGTCACATTTCTATCTTTTTTTCCCAATTTAATTTTCAAGAAATTCACTTTAACCCTTTCAACCCCACAGGCCTCTAAATAGGCTTATGAAAAGTGTAGATCCAGATGAGCCGGCTAAAATAAATTACCCATTTTGATAAATGAACTGGTCCAAAGGTAATTTTCTTATTAATTTATTGGTCTGAAAATATCACGCACCAGTCCATGTCAGTTACTTGGGGTTGAATGGGTTAATATAATTATGGACTCAAATAATGAGCTTTGTGGACGGACGGGTGCTTATGTATGCTTCTAAATACATGAGTGAATATTTCTGGTTTATGCCTGAACATGAACACTTGTTTTAGAAAGCTGCCAGTGGTCACTTCCGGTGAGATTTCCGTGGGAGGGGGGGTGTACTTATGGTCGTCCCATTCCTGTTAGAACAACCCACAGATAATATCTGACATTTCATACTGATTTACAACTGACATTTTACGACGTTTATAAGAATGAAATCTGCAATTACGAAGATCCTACAATTAATAGTACTGAACCGAGAGACAGTTACTAGGTGTGCTGTAAATATTAATTGCAGTTTCTGTCTGTCTGCGTTTCTGTCTCTCTACAAGAACTTAAATATAATACTTGCAGTTTTGTATATAATGTTCTGTATGTCAGTGCTTGTTTTTATTGATTTTGCGTTTCTCTCACTTCCGTGGAAAGTGATACTAAACAGTCACCATGGCGTCTGCGCTATCAACAATTAGGTCATAAAAACTGTTATTTTAATGCAAATTTATTTTAGCTCGACAAGTTATTACAACTTATATAAATCACTCGAGACCTCATTCCTGATGGAATCCATCGCCACTAGGGAAAGAGAAGAGGCATGTGGAATTAAAATGCCTTGCCTAAGGGCACAATCGTAACGGCTCCAGCGGGTCTCAAACTCCGCACCTGAAGTGAACGTGTTACCAATGCGCTATCACGACTTCCGCAGTAAAAAAAAAACTGTTGAATTATATGCTTTGATAATTTGCATTCCATTCATCGATGTTGTTCCCTGCTCCACGTACAAGTCCCATCACATGGGTGAACTTGAATTTTGCCAAAATTATGGTGTGGTTTACAGAAATATTTGACCCGTCAAAAAGTGTACAAACATTCAATTTGGCCAAATAATTTTTTCAAGATTTCAAATGTGTGCGTAAAAAACCTTCAACTTGAAATATTACAATTCGTTGGAAACCATAAAAGACATTTTTTATTTCTCTGAATCAATATTTATACAGTCAATATACGTGGCATGACACCCATGACTGTGGCCTTGTTTAAAATTATGGGCCAACAGATGTAGCCAATTTATGTTTTAACCCTTTCCCTCATAGAAGCACCTCTCGTACCAATACGACATACATTGACAATGTAGTAGCCAAACCAATGTTCATGACAAAGGCCAGAATCTCATGTAGTCCCAGTAATATCTATGGAGGTGGGATAGATATGGCGACTACTTATCCACTGCATGATAGCTAAATGGCTGTCGTTTGTATGGATATATAATGGTATATTAACCTAAATCTCTATGAAGGAAAGGGTTAAATGGCTGTCGTTTGTATGGAGATATAATTGTATATTAACCTAAATCTCTATGAAGGAAAGGGTTAAATGGCTGTCGTTTGTATGGAGATATAATGGTATATTAACCTAAATCTATGAAGGAAAGGGTTAAATGGCTGTCGTTTGTATGGAGATATAATGGTATATTAACCTAAATCTATGAAGGAAAGGGTTAAATGGCTGTTGTTTGTATGGAGATATAATGGTATATTAACCTAAATCTATGAAGGAAAGGGTTAAATGGCTGTCGTTTGTATGGAGATATAATGGTATATTAACCTAAATCTATGAAGGAAAGGGTTAAATGGCTGTCGTTTGTATGGAGATATAATGGTATATTAACCTAAATCTCTATAAAGGAAAGGGTTAAATGGCTGTCGTTTGTATGGAGATATAATGGTATATTAACCTAAATCTCTATAAAGGAAAGGGTTAAATGGCTGTTGTTTGTATGGAGATATAATGGTATATTAACCTAAATCTCTATGAAGGAAAGGGTTAAATGGCTGTTGTTTGTATGGAAATATAATGGTATATTAACCTAAATCTCTATGAAGGAAAGGGTTAAATAGCTGTTATTTGTATGGAGATATAATGGTATATTAACCTAAATCTCTATGAAGGAAAGGGTTAAATGGCTGTCATTTGTATGGAGATATAATTGTATATTAACCTAAATCTCTATGAAGGAAAGGGTTAAATGGCTGTCGTTTGTATGGAGATATAGTAGTATATTAACCTAAATTTCTATGAAGGAAAGGGTTAAAGTAACATTCTAACATGGCTTGCTATTTTGTTCCTATAAACAAAGAACAAATCTAGAGTGTTTAAATCTGCAATTAAGCATGGCTAGAGCGGGTCTATTTTATGGCTGTTGAATTTTTATCCCCCCCCTTAAAAAAAACTTATATATGAATGAAAATCATGTGACTGTAACAAATCATAGTAAACTATCATCGGCTGCAAATAGGAAATAATCCTTTTCCCTCTGTGTTTGACGTTTTTAAACCTTTTCCTTATTTGCAGGTGAGGAAAATGAAACATGGGAATACGATTGGTTGATATTGACCTTGACATTTTGATTATATAATTTTCAGGTAAAAAAAGTGAAACATGGTCATTGCAACAAGCTGACTTTAACAGTGGACTTACAGAATGGAAAATATTCAATACTCAAGCAGACGGGGAAAGAATCCCTGGCAACCAATACTATATCACATGACAGAAGTATGTACAATTAAAGCTCCATAAATCCATAAAAAAAACTTAACAAAAAAAAAACAACAACATTAAAGTTCCATAAATCCATAAAAAAATCAAAAACAAAAAACGTTAAAAAAACTCCATAAAATTATATCATATACAAATTTAACTTAATTCTTTCAAGTGAGAAAGCTATCAAGCGGGCTTGCGGATGGTTGGTGGTTCTACATGGGTGATCCGTACATGCTCAATGGCGGCTCGGAGGTGGCATCTGGTGCCACCATATGCCCAAAGCTGTTGATGCAACTTTAAACCCTATATAAAGAGACACGGTCTGAGCGGAGCTCGAACCCGTGACCATCAGTGATGATAGGTTACAGTGGTATACAAGTCAGCGACCGTAACCACTCGACCACGGAGGCGGACTGTTTGTATAGTTATGGTAGATTGATTAGAAGATTGAGAATCAATACCTTTTATTTCATCCCTTTTTATAGCGTGCACTTCATGATAGGCCAGCCGACTTTACATGGTACCACAATATGGGTATTATTTCATTAACTGCAATAATTCTATTAGACACTGTTTGTCATTCTAATACTTAAAATATTTTTTAAGCTGATACCGAGAATGGGGGGTTCTAAAATTCAGAGGTCCCCGAAGTCATTTTGAGATTGAAAACAGATATTTGCCCCCCGCAAGAGTCCTGCCTCTTGACCCCGCTGGGGTCCTGCAGCCACCATGTCCCCTGACTAATTTTCAGGATTTGGAATATATGCCTACAGGGATCATTCTATAGGGCGATGTGGGCGAAATAGTCGCCCTAGGGACCCTGACTTCGCCCTCTGGGGGGCCCCACTTCTCCCTAAAAAAAAAAATATATATATTTTTTGGTTTTTACGATTTTCAAACAAAATCTTGTCTAGTAACATACACTGGTCCATTATAAAGCACTCCTATTCAAATGTTGTATTTAATGGTTGTACTGTGCATTTTAACCCTATTTTGGAGAACACCATTTAAGGAAGCGATCACGAGCTTTCTCACTTCTCCCAAACATTCTGACCTAGAATGAACCCTGTGCCTAGTAGAAAAAACCCTGTGAGAATATAATAAATATGTAAATTTAGACACTTAACCCATTCCCATGTACAAGCCCATTACCAATACCACATACATTGACAATGTACAAAATGTAGTAGCCAAATCAGTCCGCCTCCGTGGTCGAGTGGTTAAGGTTGCTGACTTGTATACCATTGTAACCTATCATCACTGATGGTCACGGGTTCGAGCCCCGCTCAGACCGTGTCTCATTTATATGAAAAAGTTGGCAGTTTCTTACGGAGGTTGGTGCACCCAAGTACTGGTTAACCGCTGGAGCCTGCCCAGGAAAGGTGTTGTTTGGTAAACGATATAGCCCGAAATGGTGCTGATGCAGGCGTAAAACCCGAAATATAACATAAAGTAGCCAAATCAACATTCATAATATAGACCAGAATCTCATGTAGTCCCAGTAATATCTATGGAGGTGGGGTATATATGCTGACTGCTTATCCACCGATTCATAGCTAACTGGCTGTCATATGCATGGAGGTATATTATATTATCTGACATGAATGGTAATTTCATACCGTGTTCTATGAAGCAAGTTTTGGAATTTTGCTATGAAACGAGCGCCACGAGTGTAATATCCACTGTAATTTGAAAATGAAACTTTTCTATTTGTCTACATTTCATCTCAAGGAAATCAGTGCATTCGTATTCTGTAGTAAATAGTCCTCAATAATCAAACAGCCCCGCTGGCGCCGTTACGATTGTGCCCTTAGGCAAGGCATTTAAATTCCATATTGGCTCTTCTCTCTCCTTCATGGCGATGGATTCCATCAGGAATGAGGTCTTAAGAGTGATTAATATAAGTTGAAAGAACTTATTTCGCAATCGAGCTAAAATAAATTTGTATAAAATAATAATCAAACAAACAACTCTGCCGGGGGGAAAAAACAGCACAATATTTTTAATCACTATAAATCACTAGTGCATATTTAACGTTTTTATTGATTTATCAATGGCACAGTTGCAAACTATATATCAAATGCGTCAACAGTAAGCTGTCATGCCACGATCAATCGGAATCCTTCCAGGCGTTATTACACATGTGTTGATATAAGAAAATATGTATTGGCTGTATTACACTGAATACAAGCAAATTTATGTGATAAAGTAGTATATAGCCTAAATCTCTATACGGGGATTGGTTAAATGTTTTACGAGATATTTCAATATGGACTCTGAACAATGTGTTTATACTTCAGTATTCCATCTTGTACAATGTGTTTATACTTCAGTATTCCACCTTGAACAATGTGTTTATACTTCAGTATTCCATCCTGAACATTGTGTTTATACTTAAGTATTCCATCTTGAACAATGTGTTTATACTTCAGTCCATCTTCAACAATGTGTTTATACTTCAGTCCATCTTGAACAATGTGTTTATACTTCAGTATTCCATCTTGAACAATGTGTTTATACTTCAGTCCATCTTGAACAATGTGTTTATACTTCAGTATTCCATCTTGAACAATGTGTTTATACTTCAGTACTCCATCTTGAAAAATGTGTTTATACTTCAGTCCATCTTGAACAATGTGTTTATACTTCAGTATTCCATCTTGAACAATGTGTTTATACTTCAGTATTCCATCTTGTACAATGTGTTTATACTTCAGTATTCCATCTTGAACAATGTGTTTATACTTCAGTATTCCACCTTGAACAATGTGTTTATACTTCAGTTTTCCATCCTGAACATTGTGTTTATACTTCAGTATTCCATCTTGAACAATGTGTTTATACTTCAGTATTCCATCTTGAACAATATGTTTATACTTCAGTATTCCATCTTGAACAATGTGTTTATACTTCAGTATTCCATCTTGAACAATGTGTTTATACTTCAGTATTCCATCTTGAACAATGTGTTTATACTTCAGTATTCCATCTTGAACAATGTGTTTATACTTCAGTATTCCATCTTGAACAATGTGTTTATACTTCAGTATTCCATCTTGAACAATGTGTTTATACTTCAGTATTCCATCTTGAACAATGTGGTTATACTTCAGTCCATCTTGAACAATGTGTTTATACTTCAGTATTCCATCTTGAACAATGTGTGTATACTTCAGTCCATCTTGAACAATGTGTTTATACTTCAGTATTCCATCTTGAACAATGTGTTTATACTTCAGTCCATCTTGAACAATGTGTTTATACTTCAGTCCATCTTGAACAATGTGTTTATACTTCAGTATTCCATCTTGAACAATGTGTTTATACTTCAGTCCATCTTGAACAATGTGTTTATACTTCAGTCCATCTTGAACAATGTGTTTATACTTCAGTCCATCTTGAACAATGTGTTTATACTTCAGTACTCCATCTTGAACAATGTGTTTATACTTCAGTATTCCATCTTGAACAGTGTGTTTATACTTCAGTCCATCTTGAACAATGTGTTTATACTTCAGTCCATCTTGAACAATGTGTTTATACTTCAGTATTCCATCTTGAACAGTGTGTTTATACTTCAGTATTCCATCTTGAACAGTGTGTTTATACTTCAGTATTCCATCTTGAACAATGTGTTTATACTTCAGTATTCCATCTTGAACAATGTGTTTATACTTCAGTATTCCATCTTGAACAATGTGTTTATACTTCAGTATTCCATCTTGAGCAATGTGTTTATACTTCAGTATTCCACCTTGAACAATGTGTTTATACTTCAGTATTCCATCTTGAACAATGTGTTTATACTTCAGTATTCCATCTTGAACAATGTGTTTATACTTCAGTATTCCACCTTGAACAATGTGTTTATACTTCAGTATTCCATCTTGAACAATGTGTTTATACTTCAGTATTCCATCTTGAACAATGTGTTTATACTTCAGTACTCCATCTTGAACAGTGTGTTTATACTTCAGTATTCCAGCTTGAACAATGTGTTTATACTTCAGTCCATCTTGAACAATGTGTTTATACTTCAGTATTCCATCTTGAACAATGTGTTTATACTTCAGTCCATCTTGAACAATGTGTTTATACTTCAGTACTCCATCTTGAACAATGTGTTTATACTTCAGTATTCCATCTTGAACAATGTGTTTATACTTCAGTATTCCATCTTGAACAATGTGTTTATACTTCAGTCCATCTTGAACAATGTGTTTATACTTCAGTCCATCTTGAACAATGTGTTTATACTTCAGTACTCCATCTTGAACAATGTGTTTATACTTCAGTATTTCATCTTGAACAATGTGTTTATACTTCAGTATTCCACCTTGAACAATGTGTTTATACTTCACTATTCCATCTTGAACAATGTGTTTATACCTCAGTATTTCATCTTGAACAATGTGTTTATACTTCAGTATTTCATCTTGAACAATGTGTTTATACTTCAGTATTCCATCTTGAACAATGTGTTTATACTTCAGTACTCCATCTTGCACAATGTGTTTATACTTCAGTCCATCTTGAACAATGCGTTTATACTTCAGTATTCCATCTTGAACAATGTGTTTATACTTCAGTATTCCATCTTGAACAATGTGTTTATACTTCAGTATTCCACCTTGAACAATGTGTTTATACTTCAGTATTCCATCTTGAACAATGTGTTTATACTTCAGTCCATCTTGAACAATGTGTTTATACTTCAGTCCATCTTGAACAATGTGTTTATACTTCAGTACTCCATCTTGAACAATGTGTTTATACTTCAGTATTCCATCTTGAACAGTGTGTTTATACTTCAGTATTCCATCTTGAACAATGTGTTTATACTTCAGTCCATCTTGAACAATGTGTTTATACTTCAGTCCATCTTGAACAATGTGTTTATACTTCAGTATTCCATCTTGAACAGTGTGTTTATACTTCAGTATTCCATCTTGAACAATGTGTTTATACTTCAGTATTCCATCTTGAACAATGTGTTTATACTTCAGTATTCCATCTTGAACAATGTGTTTATACTTCAGTATTCCATCTTGAACAATGTGTTTATACTTCAGTATTCCATCTTGAACAATGTGTTTATACTTCAGTATTCCATCTTGAACAATGTGTTTATACTTCAGTATTCCATCTTGAACAATGTGTTTATACTTCAGTATTCCATCTTGAACAATGTGTTTATACTTCAGTATTTCATCTTGAACAATGTGTTTATACTTCAGTATTCCATCTTGAACAATGTGTTTATACTTCAGTACTCCATCTTGCACAATGTGTTTATACTTCAGTCCATCTTGAACAATGCATTTATACTTCAGTATTCCATCTTGAACAATGTGTTTATACTTCAGTATTCCATCTTGAACAATGTGTTTATACTTCAGTATTCCACCTTGAACAATGTGTTTATACTTCAGTATTCCATCTTGAACAATGTGTTTATACTTCAGTCCATCTTGAACAATGTGTTTATACTTCAGTCCATCTTGAACAATGTGTTTATACTTCAGTACTCCATCTTGAACAATGTGTTTATACTTCAGTATTCCATCTTGAACAGTGTGTTTATACTTCAGTATTCCATCTTGAACAATGTGTTTATACTTCAGTCCATCTTGAACAATGTGTTTATACTTCAGTCCATCTTGAACAATGTGTTTATACTTCAGTATTCCATCTTGAACAGTGTGTTTATACTTCAGTATTCCATCTTGAACAGTGTGTTTATACTTCAGTATTCCATCTTGAACAATGTGTTTATACTTCAGTATTCCATCTTGAACAATGTGTTTATACTTCAGTATTCCATCTTGAACAATGTGTTTATACTTCAGTATTCCATCTTGAACAATGTGTTTATACTTCAGTATCCATCTTGAACAATGTGTTTATACTTCAGTATTCCATCTTGAACAATGTGTTTATACTTCAGTATTCCATCTTGAACAATGTGTTTATACTTCAGTATTTCATCTTGAACAATGTGTTTATACTTCAGTATTTCATCTTGAACAATGTGTTTATACTTCAGTATTCCACCTTGAACAATGTGTTTATACTTCAGTCCATCTTGAACAATGTGTTTATACTTCACTATTCCATCTTGAACAATGTGTTTATACTTCAGTATTTCATCTTGAACAATGTGTTTATACTTCAGTATTTCATCTTGAACAATGTGTTTATACTTCAGTATTCCATCTTGAACAATGTGTTTATACTTCAGTACTCCATCTTGCACAATGTGTTTATACTTCAGTATTCCATCTTGAACAATGTGTTTATACTTCAGTCCATCTTGAACATTGTGTTTATACTTCAGTATTCCATCTTGAACAATGTGTTTATACTTCAGTATTCCATCTTGAACAATGTGTTTATACTTCAGTATTTCATCTTGAACAATGTGTTTATACTTCAGTATTCCACCTTGAACAATGTGTTTATACTTCACTATTCCATCTTGAACAATGTGTTTATACTTCAGTATTTCATCTTGAACAATGTGTTTATACTTCAGTATTTCATCTTGAACAATGTGTTTATACTTCAGTATTCCATCTTGAACAATGTGTTTATACTTCAGTACTCCATCTTGCACAATGTGTTTATACTTCAGTCCATCTTGAACAATGCGTTTATACTTCAGTATTCCATCTTGAACAATGTGTTTATACTTCAGTATTCCATCTTGAACAATGTGTTTATACTTCAGTATTCCACCTTGAACAATGTGTTTATACTTCAGTATTCCATCTTGAACAATGTGTTTATACTTCAGTCCATCTTGAACAATGTGTTTATACTTCAGTCCATCTTGAACAATGTGTTTATACTTCAGTACTCCATCTTGAACAATGTGTTTATACTTCAGTATTCCATCTTGAACAGTGTGTTTATACTTCAGTATTCCATCTTGAACAATGTGTTTATACTTCAGTCCATCTTGAACAATGTGTTTATACTTCAGTATTCCATCTTGAACAGTGTGTTTATACTTCAGTATTCCATCTTGAACAGTGTGTTTATACTTCAGTATTCCATCTTGAACAATGTGTTTATACTTCAGTATTCCATCTTGAACAATGTGTTTATACTTCAGTATTCCATCTTGAACAATGTGTTTATACTTCAGTATTCCATCTTGAACAATGTGTTTATACTTCAGTACTCCATCTTGAACAGTGTGTTTATACTTCAGTATTCCATCTTGAACAATGTGTTTATACTTCAGTATTCCATCTTGAACAATGTGTTTATACTTCAGTATTCCACCTTGAACAATGTGTTTATACTTCAGTATTCCATCTTGAACAATGTGTTTATACTTCAGTATTCCATCTTGAACAATGTGTTTATACTTCAGTACTCCATCTTGAACAGTGTGTTTATACTTCAGTATTCCATCTTGAACAATGTGTTTATACTTCAGTATTCCATCTTGAACAATGTGTTTATACTTCAGTATTTCATCTTGAACAATGTGTTTATACTTCAGTATTTCATCTTGAACAATGTGTTTATACTTCAGTATTCCACCTTGAACAATGTGTTTATACTTCAGTCCATCTTGAACAATGTGTTTATACTTCACTATTCCATCTTGAACAATGTGTTTATACTTCAGTATTTCATCTTGAACAATGTGTTTATACTTCAGTATTTCATCTTGAACAATGTGTTTATACTTCAGTATTCCATCTTGAACAATGTGTTTATACTTCAGTACTCCATCTTGCACAATGTGTTTATACTTCAGTCCATCTTGAACAATGTGTTTATACTTCAGTATTCCATCTTGAACAATGTGTTTATACTTCAGTATTCCATCTTGAACAATGTGTTTATACTTCAGTACTCCATCTTATCAAGTGTACGAAGGACAAGTGCATTCTGGATGTTGTATTGGATGGCAAGAACAAGCAGACGTATGTTTTTGCCGACCATCACACACGAGAAAACTTCTGCCTTCAAATACGACAGATGAAAAACATGCACTCTACGGAGACAGAAATTGATCAGATCTCAATGTTTATTGGCACGTGGAATATGGGTAGGCAATAAATGTAATCAATTGGAGCGGCTGTTGTGTAATGGATATGGTTATGTGCTTGAGTCTCATCAGAACCATTGTGGTGTTGTCCTTAGGCAAGACACTTAGTTTATACAAATTTAATTTAGATTGATTGTGAAACAAGTTCTTACAACTTATATTTTTAAAAAAGCCTTATTCCTGATGAATTCCATCAGTATTGATATCTTGAGAGTGATTAATCTAATGTTGTAAAAATGTTCAATCAATTCAAAATTAGCATGTGATCCAATTAGCATGTGATTCAATTAGCATGTGGTCCAATTAGCATGTGGTCCAATTAGCATGTGGTCCAATTATCATGTGGTCCAATTAGCATGTGCTCCAATTAGCATGTTATCCAATTAGCATGTGATTCAATTAGCATGTGATCCAATTAGCATGTCGTCCAATTAACATGTGTTCCAATTAGCATGTGATCCAATTATCATGTGATTCAAAATTAGCATGTGATTCAATGAGATTAGCATGTGATCCAATTAGCATGTGATCCAATTAGATTAGCATGTGGTCCAATTAGCATGTGATCCAATTAGATTAGCATGTGGTCCAATTATCATGTGATCCAATGAGATTAGCATGTGATCCAATTAGATTAGCATGTGATCCAATTAGCATGTGCTCCAATTATCATGTGATCCAAAATTAGCATGTGCTCCAATTAGCATGTGATCCAATTAGCATGTGCTCCAATTAGCATGTGATCCAATTAGCATGTGCTCCAATTAGCATGTGATCCAATTAGCATGTGCTCCAATTAGCATGTGATCCAATTAGCATGTGATCTAATTAGCATGTGGTCCAATTAGCATGTAGTCCAATTAGCATGTGATCCAATTAGCATGTAGTCCAATTAGCATGTGATCCAATTAGCATGTGATCCAATTAACATGTGTTCCAATTAGCATGTGATCCAATTAACATGTGTTCCAATTAGCATGTGATCCAATTATCATGTGATTCAAAATTAGCATGTGATCCAATGAGATTAGCATGTGATCCAATTAGCATGTGATCCAATTAGATTAGCATGTGGTCCAATTAGCATGTGATCCAAAATTAGCATGTGCTCCAATTAGCATGTGCTCCAATTAGCATGTGATCCAATTAACATGTGTTCCAATTAGCATGTGATCCAATTAGCATGTGGTCCAATTAGCATGTGGTCCAATTAGATTAGCATGTGATCCAATTAGCATGTGATCCAATTAGCATGTGATCCAATTATCATGTGTTCCAATTAGCATGTGATCCAATTAGCATGTGGTCCAATTAGCATGTGGTCCAATTAGATTAGCATGTGATCCAATTAGCATGTGGTCCAATTAGCATGTGGTCCAATTAGCATGTGATCCAATTAACATGTGTTCCAATTAGCATGTGATCCAATTAACATGTGTTCCAATTAGCATGTGATCCAATTATCATGTGATTCAAAATTAGCATGTGATCCAATGAGATTAGCATGTGATCCAATTAGCATGTGATCCAATTAGATTAGCATGTGGTCCAATTAGCATGTGATCCAAAATTAGCATGTGCTCCAATTAGCATGTGCTCCAATTAGCATGTGATCCAATTATCATGTGTTCCAATTAGCATGTGATCCAATTAGCATGTGGTCCAATTAGCATGTGGTCCAATTAGATTAGCATGTGATCCAATTAGCATGTGGTCCAATTAGCATGTGGTCCAATTAGCATGTGATCCAATTAACATGTGTTCCAATTAGCATGTGATCCAATTAACATGTGTTCCAATTAGCATGTGATCCAATTATCATGTGATTCAAAATTAGCATGTGATCCAATGAGATTAGCATGTGATCCAATTAGCATGTGATCCAATTAGATTAGCATGTGGTCCAATTAGCATGTGATCCAAAATTAGCATGTGCTCCAATTAGCATGTGCTCCAATTAGCATGTGATCCAATTAACATGTGTTCCAATTAGCATGTGATCCAATTAGCATGTGGTCCAATTAGCATGTGGTCCAATTAGATTAGCATGTGATCCAATTAGCATGTGATCCAATTAGCATGTGATCCAATTATCATGTGTTCCAATTAGCATGTGATCCAATTAGCATGTGGTCCAATTAGCATGTGGTCCAATTAGATTAGCATGTGATCCAATTAGCATGTGGTCCAATTAGCATGTGGTCCAATTAGATTAGCATGTAATCCAATTAGCATGTGATCCAATTAGCATGTGATCCAATTATCATGTGCTCCATTACTGTTGGCTGGTGGGCAGTTTCAGGATATGCTGATGCTCAAAACACTAATCAAGTTTCTTTTATGCACAGTGTTCCATGTTTGTTTGTCAGCTGGTGTTGATATCTAAGGAGTGTGGTATACTTTCATGCGATGATGGAGTTTAAATTGTATCGTACAAACAAAATGGTTAAGGAAGCTAACAAGCTGGCTTGTGCTAGGTCAGTGGTTCTATGTGGGTGTCCGTCCGTGCGTGAAATATTACACCAAAATATTTTGTTTGATTGTTTTGTGGGTTTTAACATCGCACCAAGAGCTCAGTTACCCAGATGTCCTGTGGCGACTTTCCCGCTGTTATTGGTGAAGGAAGACCTCCCAGTGCCCCTCGGAGCAGTATTTAGGCGTGAGTGGACACCCGGTTAGAACCGCCGACCTTCTGCAAGCTTCCTCAAATGAGAAATAATCCGAGATCACCGGTGGTATTCGAACCAGCAGCGGGGAGGGACAAGTGATTTTAACTCGACGACTGTAACCACTCGACCACTCACCAAAACAAATTTTATTTTGCACCAATATAGCGACGACCACCGCCGAAGAACAATGGCAATAAAAAGACTTATGCTAGTTTTGTACGTGTTGTAAGCATCATCATCTCCATGTTAGTGTTGTAAGCATCATCATCTCCATGTTAGTGTTGTAAGCATCATCATCTCCATGTTAGTGTTGTAAGCATCATCATCTCCATGTTAGTGTTGTAAGCATCATCATCTCCATGTTAGTGTTGTAAGCATCATCATCTCCAGCTCGGGTAGATTCCCGCAATTTATTCTCCATCGTTTTTGTCCTAACCCGTTTAACGAAGATTTTGTTTTTGTTTTTAGGTGATGCATCCTTAAACCAGAGTTTAAGCACTTGGTTGAAATGTACGGGGTCGGGGAAATGCCGGGACAGGGTACTAGGAGTTATCCCCCATGACATGTATGTAATTGGTACACAAGAGTCGTCCATGACAGAAAAAGACTGGGTAAACACACTTAAGGCTGGTCTCAAAGGTATGTAGCACAATTATCTTATGTGTAAACTTGTGCCATGAAAGACAAACCTTGCCTTGTTTTTTTCCAAACTGGACGATAATTAGTACAATTATGAGATCTGATGGTCACGGGTTCGAGCCACGGTTAGGCACCGACTAAACAGGTATTAATGATCAAAGTAGTAACGATGCATTGTTGATATCTAAGATACTCGGGAAATCAGTAATCGTTTTTGCGGAAGTGATTTGACAGGCTGTAAGTGTTACCACATTCCTCAGACGGGGAAGTCGTGATAGCGCAGTGGATGCATGTTCGCTTCAGGTGTGAAAGGTCCAGAGTTCGAGCACCGCTGGAGCCGTTACGATTGTGCCCTTCGGCAAGGCATTTAAATTCCACGTTGCCTCTTCTCTCTCGTTCGTGGCGATGGATTCCATCAGGAATGAGGTATCAAGAGTGATTAATATAAGGTTAAAGAACTTGTTTCGCAATCGAGCTAAAATAAATTTGTATAAATTCCTCAGATAGTAAATCTTTATCTTTTACAAAGCTATATCTGCTTCTTAATACAGGTGCTTGCTAACACACATTTTACTCATGTTTCAGCCTGTGTATTGGTAGACATGGAGTTGGTAGAGGTATGTACGCTGTGGGGGATTCGGCTTGCCATCCTGTGCAAACCCGAGTACAAGCCCTGTATCAGCAGAATACAAAGATCTTCGGTCAGGACGGGTATAGCCAATACTCTAGGTAGGTCAGGACGGGCATAGCCAATGCTCTAAGTAGGTCAGGACGGGCATAGCCAATGCTCTTGGTAGGTCAGGACGGGCATAGCCAATGCTCTAGGTAGGTCAGGACGGGCATAGCCAATGCTCTAGGTAGGTCAGGATGGGCATAGCCAATGCTCTAGGTAGGTCAGGACGGGCATAGCCAATGCTCTAGGTAGGTCAGGATGGGCATAGTCAATGCTCTAGGTAGGCCATGACGGGCATAGTCAATGCTCTAGGTAGGTCAGGATGGGTATAGCCAATGCTCTAGGTAAGTCAGGACAGGCATAGCCAATGCTCTAGGTAGGTCGGGATGGGCATAGCCAATGCTCTAGGTAGGTCAGGACGGGCATATCCAATGTTCTAGGTAGGTCAGGACGGGCATAGCCAATGCTCTATGTAGATCAGGATGGGTATAGCCAATACTCTAGGTAGGTCAGGACGGGTATAGCCAATGCTCTAGGTAAGTCAGGACAGGCATAGCCAATGCTCTAGGTAGGTCGGGATGGGCATAGCCAATGCTCTAGGTAGGTCAGGACGGGCATATCCAATGTTCTAGGTAGGTCAGGACGGGCATAGCCAATGCTCTATGTAGATCAGGATGGGTATAGCCAATACTCTAGGTAAGTCAGGACGGGTATAGCCAATGCTCTAGGTAGGTCAGGATGGGTATAGCCAATGCTCTAGGTAGGTCAGGACGGGCATAGCCAATGCTCTAGGTAGGTCAGGATGGGCATAGCCAATGCTCTAGTTAGGTCAGGAAGGGCATAGTCAATGCTCTAGGTAGGCCATGACGGGCATAGTCAATGCTCTAGGTAGGTCAGGATGGGTATAGCCAATGCTCTAGGTAAGTCAGGACAGGCATAGCCAATGCTCTAGGTAGGTCGGGATGGGCATAGCCAATGCTCTAGGTAGGTCAGGACGGGCATATCCAATGTTCTAGGTAGGTCAGGACGGGCATAGCCAATGCTCTATGTAGATCAGGATGGGTATAGCCAATACTCTAGGTAGGTCAGGACGGGTATAGCCAATGCTCTAGGTAAGTCAGGACAGGCATAGCCAATGCTCTAGGTAGGTCGGGATGGGCATAGCCAATGCTCTAGGTAGGTCAGGACGGGCATATCCAATGTTCTAGGTAGGTCAGGACGGGCATAGCCAATGCTCTATGTAGATCAGGATGGGTATAGCCAATACTCTAGGTAAGTCAGGACGGGTATAGCCAATGCTCTAGGTAGGTCAGGATGGGTATAGCCAATGCTCTAGGTAGGTCAGGACGGGCATAGCCAATGCTCTAGGTAGGTCAGGATGGGCATAGCCAATGCTCTAGTTAGGTCAGGAAGGGCATAGTCAATGCTCTAGGTAGGTCAGGATGGGCATAGTCAATGCTCTAGGTAGGTCTGGATGGGCATAGCCAATACTCTAGGTAGGTCAGGACAGGTATAGCCAATGCTCTAGGTAGGTCAGGATGGGCATAGCCAACTCTCTAGGTAGGTCAGGATGGGCATAGCCAATGCTCTAGGTAGGTCAGGACGGGCATAGCCAATGTTCTAGGTAGGTCAAGATGGATATAGTCAATGCTCTAGGTAGATCAGGACGGGCATAGCCAATGCTCTAGGTAGGTCAGGACGGGCATAACCAATGCTCTAGGTAGATCAGAATGGGCATAGCCAATGCTCTAGGTAGGTCAGGACAGGCATAGCCAATGCTCTAGGTAGGTCAGGACGGGCATAGCCAACGCTCTAGGTAGGTCTGGATGGGCATAGCCAATACTCTAGGTAGGTCAGGACAGGTATAGCCAATGCTCTAGGTAGGTCTGGATGGGCATAGCCAATACTCTAGATAGGTCAGGACGGGCATAGCCAATGCTCTAGGTAGGTCAGGACGGGCATAGCCAACGCTCTAGGTAGGTCTGGATGGGTATAGCCAATACTCTAGGTAGGTCAGGATGGGTATAGTCAATGCTCTAGGTAGGTCAGGAAGGGCATAGCCAATGCTCTAGGTAGGTCAGGATGGGCATAGCCAATGCTCTAGGTAGGTCAGGATGGGCATAGCCAATGCTCTACGTAGGTCAGGATGGGTATAGCCAATGCTCTAGGTAGGTCAGGACGGGTATAGGCAATGCTCTACGTAGGTCAGGATGGGTATAGTCAATACTCTAGGTAGGTCATGATGGGCATAGCCAATGCTCTAGGTAGGTCAGGATGGGTATAGCCAATGCTCTAGGTAGGTCAGGACGGGTATAGCCAATGCTCTACGTAGGTCAGGATGGGTATAGTCAATACTCTAGGTAGGTCATGATGGGCATAGCCAATGCTCTAGGTAGGTCAGGATGGGTATAGCCAATGCTCTAGGTAGGTCAGGACAGGCATAGCCAATGCTCTAGGTAGGTCGGGATGGGCATAGCCAATGCTCTAGGTAGGTCAGGACGGGCATATCCAATGCTCTAGGTAGGTCAGGACAGTCATAGCCAATGCTCTATGTAGATCAGGATGGGTATAGCCAATACTCTAGGTAAGTCAGGACGGGTATAGCCAATGCTCTAGGTAGGTCAGGACGGGCATAGTCAATGCACTAGGTAGGTCAGGATGGGCATAGCCAATGCTCTAGTTAGGTCAGGACGGGCATAGTCAATGCTCTAGGTAGGTCAGGATGGGAATAGTCAATGCTCTAGGTAGGTCAGGATGGACATAGCCAACTCTCTAGGTAGGTCAGGACTGGCATAGCCAATGCTCTAGGTAGGTCAGGACAGGCATAGCCAATGTTCTAGGTAGGTCAAGATGGGTATAGTCAATGCTCTAGGTAGGTCAGGACGGGCATAGCCAATGCTCTAGGTAGGTCAGGACGGGCATAGCCAATGCTCTAGGTAGATCAGAATGGGCATAGCCAATGCTCTAGGTAGGTCAGGACGGGCATAGCCAATGCTCTAGGTAGGTCAGGACGGGCATAGCCAACGCTCTAGGTAGGTCTGGATGGGCATAGCCAATACTCTAGGTAGGTCAGGACAGGTATAGCCAATGCTCTAGGTAGGTCAGGATGGGCATAGCCAATGCTCTAGGTAGGTCAGGACGGGCATAGCCAATGCTCTACGTAGGTCGGGACGGGTATAGCCAATGCTCTAGGTAGGTCAGGATGGGTATAGCCAATGCTCTAGGTAGGTCTGGATGGGCATAGCCAATACTCTAGGTAGGTCAGGATGGGTATAGTCAATGCTCTAGGTAGGTCAGGAAGGGCATAGCCAATGCTCTAGGTAGTTCAGGATGGGCATAGCCAATGCTCTAGGTAGGTCAGGATGGGCATAGCCAATGCTCTAGGTAGGTCAGGATGGGTATAGCCAATGCTCTAGGTAGGTCAGGACGGGTATAGCCAATGCTCTACGTAGGTCAGGATGGGTATAGTCAATACTCTAGGTAGGTCAGGACAGGTATAGCCAATGCTCTAGGTAGGTCAGGATGGGTATAGTCAATAGTGTTTGCAGTTTTGCCAAATAAATGGATTAATTGGTGCTATTTGACATATTGAAGCAAACGATATTGCGAATTCAAAATGAAAGTCACTTGTATATGGGTTGTTTCTAAGCAGTTATTTTTAATGATATTTGACATTAACCCTTTCAACACCACATACCTTTAATTAAGCTTACAAAAAGTGTAGATCCAGATCAGCTGGATAAGCCGTCTCATCAAGATCTGCACTTTTTGCCAGTAATATTACTATTTTTAGACAAAATTACCCATTTTGATAAATGAACTGGTCCAAATGTAATTTTCTTATTAATTTATTTGTCTAAAAATATCATGCACTAGTCCATTGTCAGTTACTTGATGTTGAATGGGTTAAAATCGAAAGCATCCATAGAATTTATTTTCATTTTTGGTCACGCCATTGCATAAGTATTTTATTTCCATTAACAGCCATTATTTGTAGCAAAAGAAGTGTTTCAATGTTGATAATTTTCACCTTCACCAAAAGGGGGAGCACCCCTACCCACACCTATCCCCCTTTTGCCTCTTCAAAGCCCCTATTGTGTGTTGCTAGGTAACAATGTAGTTGTATCAATATTGTTGTACTTGGATTATTGATTGTTATATTTTTATCAACATTCACTTGACGTCTGTACCTGTCTTAAATATATAGGTTGTCCGTAGAGCACAGTGGTTAGCGCACTCTCTTCTCGCCTTGTTCGATCTTCGGACTGGGAAATATGTGAGATGTTGCGGTGGTCGCCAGATTGGACAGGTGGCTTTCGTCCCACATGAATGACCACATTTATGCTTTCATCCGTGCCAACGAGAGTAATTAATATTAGTTGTTAAAGCCTGTTTCGCAATTGATGTAAAATAAACTTTTTTAAATATATATGGATTTTCTGTTGCTAGGTAACAAAGGAGCAGTGGCAATATCATTCTACTTCAATTGTACGTCGTTCCATTTTATCAATGCTCACTTGACGTCTGTACCTGTCTTAAATATATATGGATTTTCTGTTGCTAGGTAATAAAGGAGCAGTGGCAATATCATTCTACTTCAATGGTACGTCGTTCCGTTTTATCAACGCTCACTTGTCGTCTGTACCTGTCTTAAATATATATGGATTTTCTGTTGCTAGGTAACAAAGGAGCAGTGGCAATATCATTCTACTTCAATGGTACGTCGTTCCGTTTTATCAACGCTCACTTGTCGTCTGTACCTGTCTTAAATATATATGGATTTTCTGTTGCTAGGTAACAAAGGAGCAGTGGCAATATCATTCTACTTCAATGGTATATCGTTCTGTTTTATCAACGCTCACTTGTCGTCTGTACCTGTCTTAAATATATATGGATTTTCTGTTGCTAGGTAACAAAGGAGCAGTGGCAATATCATTCTACTTCAATGGTACGTCGTTCCGTTTTATCAACGCTCACTTGACGTCTGTACCTGTCTTAAATATATATGGATTTTCTGTTGCTAGGTAACAAAGGAGCAGTGGCAATATCATTCTACTTCAATGGTACGTCGTTCTGTTTTATCAACGCTCACTTGACGTCTGTACCTGTCTTAAATATATATGGATTTTCTGTTGCTAGGTAACAAAGGAGCTGTGGCAATATCATTCTACTTCAATGGTACGTCGTTCTGTTTTATCAACGCTCACTTGACGTCTGGTGATGACAGATGTAACAGGTTAGTTCTAGTAATTCCAGCATCCATATTTACAGTTACTAGTACCAGTATGCAAGAACGTGTAAGTGCCACCATTTCTGTACCGTACTTACTCGCCTATAAGACGATCTCAACTATAAGACGACCCCCCTTATCCCATTCAACACCAAGTAACTCACATGGACTGGTCCATGATATTCATAAACCAATAAATGAATCAGAAAATCACATTTGGACAAGTTCATTTATCAAAATGGGTAATTATGTCTAAAAGTAGTCATATCACTGGCAAAAAGTGCAGATCCTGATGAGACGGCTCGTCATGAGCCGGCTCATCTGGATCTACACTTTTTGTAAGCCTATTTAGAGGTCTGTGGTGTTGAAAGGGTTAAATCAGTGGCATTTTGCATAGACCAGCGTGTATGACGGGTTGAGAAAAAAATGGAAACCACTCAGAAGTAAAGACCAAACAAATTAATCAAGCACTGTAAATTATGTCAAATCTTTAAAAAAGCACAGCTGCACATTTGATTTGCTAAAATGCTAATGACAAGTCCAGTTTGCAGACAGAGCTCTGCATGTCTACGCTTATGTTACACCCTTTGAATTATATCAATATACATCATTTTTTGAGTGAGAACAAATTGATTTAAAAAAACTCTTATAAGACGGGAAGTCAATTTGAGGCCATAATCTGATTATGAAAACTCTGTCTTATAGGCGGGTAAATACGGTAGCAACAAAGTCTGAACTTTATTATCTCCTTCATTTCGGTGAACGATATTGTTTTGGCATTGTCCATGTTAGCGCATGTCCGCCCAGCAGTTCTTAGAAATCAATGGAATTTTATGAAACTTAAAATATATATGTTCCACCATGCAGTGGTATATGTGCAACTTTCGTTTGGATCAGGCCAGTAACACCAGAGTTATTGCCCTTTAATTGATTGAAAATCTACAAATTTGTCTGTCCAGAGATGCGGCAGGCGATATCAATTTCATCGAACAACTTATTCGCTAGAATGAATGTACTGAAACCTCGCTAGAACAGGCACCTCTGCACAAAGACACTGTATTTATGTATTCTTTTCAATGAATTAGTCAAACTTGTCTTAAGCAGCCAGCCAATGATATAATATAGTAGTATAATTAAACAACATATTGGCATGTGGAAACTGGCTGCTTAACCCATTTCATTCTGGATACATTTAAAGGCTTTTGCAAACAACATACATCCAGATCAGCCGCAGCGTGATGCTGCATGCTGATCAGGATCTATGTTCTTTGCTACACAGCCAAGTGTCTTTGCAAGATCATCTGAATAGCAAACAGCATAGAGCCTGATCAGACGGAACGTTCCGTGGTGGCTGATATGGCTCTATGTTCTTTGCAAATACTGTTCGAACGGTATCCAGAATCAAATGGATTAATACCGTACAAGTGACCACAAACACAGGATTATCATTGTTGCTATAACACATGCTATTCTGACTCATTTACTCCTATCATCCCAACCATAACAATTTGAAATACTGTCAATATGAATGTTTTTGGAATTAATCCGCAGTAACGTCATTTACGACGTCATATAAGCGCAACATTTTAGCAAGCCTGGAAACAGGCGTTGATATATTTTGCCTGGTCAGTCAAATAAATATAACCAGAAGTTAAAAAGTGAAAAATCGACAGACTGGAACCCAGGCTACATTTTAGCATCAATTATAGCATTGTTTTGAGTCACAAAGCATATTTATCATGCCTAAAAATAAAAAATAAAGTTTTGTCCAAGTGAATGATCAAATTGTATTTCACTCACGAACATTGAAAGCTAGCATTGAAAGCTAGCACCACTCGAAATAATATTACTTTCAATGTTCATTCGGCGATATATAATTTCATCATTCAGTGAAATGAACAAATATCCTCAATTTGTTTCACAAATTAAGCATCACATTACAAACTAATCCACGCAGCAAATATCTCGCAAGACAAACTGTACAAAAATTATACAATATTTGATTCTTACAGAATGGATTGGATCAATAACGAAAATATTGAATCCATTCCTGGGCACGTGAACACTGGAAATAAGCTGAGAGTGTATACAGTCAAACCCTGAGAGTGTATACAGTCAAACCCTGAGAGTGTATACAGTCAAACCCTGAGAGTGTATACCGTCAAACCCTGAGAGTGTATACAGTCAAACCCTGATAGTATACAGTCAAACCCTGAGAGTGTATACAGTCAAACCCTGAGAGTGTATACAGTCAAACCCTGATAGTGTATACAGTCAAACCCTGAGAGTGTATACAGTCAAATCCTGAGAGTGTATACAGTCAAACCCTGAGAGTGTATACAGTCAAACCCTGAGAGTGTATACAGTCAAACCCTGAGAGTGTATACAGTCAAACCCTGAGAGTGTATACAGTCAAACCCTGAGAGTATATACAGTCAAACCCTGAGAGTGTATACAGTCAAACCCTGATAGTGTATACAGTCAAACCCTGAGAGTGTATACAGTCAAACCCTGAGAGTGTATACAGTCAAACCCTGATAGTATACAGTCAAACCCTTAGAGTGTATACAGTCAAACCCTGATAGTGTATACAGTCAAACCCTGATAGTGTATACAGTCAAACCCTGAGAGTGTATACAGTCAAACCCTGAGAGTGTATACAGTCAAACCCTGATAGTGTATACAGTCAAACCTGAGAGGTATACAGTCAAACCTGATAGTGTATACAGTCAAACCTGAGAGTGTATACAGTCAACCCTGATAGTGTTACAGTCAAACCCTGAGAGTGTATACAGTCAAACCCTGATAGTGTATACAGTCAAACCCTGAGAGTGTATACAGTCAAACCCTGATAGTGTATACAGTCAAACCCTGAGAGTGTATACAGTCAAACCCTGAGAGTGTATACAGTCAAACCCTGAGAGTGTATACAGTCAAACCCTGAGAGTGTATACAGTCAAACCCTGAGAGTGTATACAGTCAAACCCTGAGAGTGTATACAGTCAAACCCTGAGAGTGTATACAGTCAAACCCTGAGAGTGTATACAGTCAAACCCTGATAGTGTATACAGTCAAACCCTGAGAGTGTATACAGTCAAACCCTGAGTGTATACAGTCAAACCCTGATAGTGTATACAGTCAAACCCTGAGAGTGTATACAGTCAAACCCTGAGAGTGTATACAGTCAAACCCTGAGAGTGTATACAGTCAAACCTTAGAGTGTATACAGTCAAACCCTGATAGTGTATACAGTCAAACCCTGAGAGTGTATACAGTCAAACCCTGAGAGTGTATACAGTCAAACCCTGAGAGTGTATACAATCAAACCCTGAGAGTGTATACAGTCAAACCCTGAGTGTATACAATCAAACCCTGAGAGTATACAATCAAACCCTGAGAGTATACAATCAAACCCTGATAGTATACAATCAAACCCTGAGAGTATACAATCAAACCCTGAGAGTGTATACAGTCAAACCCTGAGAGTGTATACAGTCAAACCCTGAGTGTATACAGTCAAACCCTGATAGTGTATACAATCAAACCCTGATAGTGTATACAGTCAAACCCTGAGAGTGTATACAGTCAAACCCTGAGTGTATACAATCAAACCCTGATAGTGTATACAGTCAAACCCTGAGAGTGTATACAGTCAAACCCTGAGAGTGTATACAGTCAAACCCTGAGAGTGTATACAGTCAAACCCTTAGAGTGTATACAGTCAAACCCTGATAGTATATACAGTCAAACCCTGAGAGTGTATACAGTCAAACCCTGAGAGTGTATACAGTCAAACCCTGAGAGTGTATACAGTCAAACCCTGATAGTGTATACAGTCAAACCCTGAGAGTATACAGTCAAACCCTGAGAGTGTATACAGTCAAACCCTGAGAGTGTATACAGTCAAACCCTGAGAGTGTATACAGTCAAACCCTGAGAGTGTATACAGTCAAACCCTGAGAGTGTATACAGTCAAACCCTGAGAGTGTATACAGTCAAACCCTGATAGTGTATACAGTCAAACCCTGAGAGTGTATACAGTCAAACCCTGATAGTGTATACAGTCAAACCCTGATAGTGTATACAGTCAAACCCTGAGAGTATACAGTCAAACCCTTAGAGTGTATACAGTCAAACCCTGATAGTGTATACAGTCAAACCCTGAGAGTGTATACATTCAAACCCTGAGAGTGTATACAGTCAAACCCTGAGAGTGTATACAATCAAACCCTGATAGTGTATACAGTCAAACCCAAGAGTGTATACAGTCAAACCCTGAGAGTGTATACAGTCAAACCCTGATAGTGTATACAGTCAAACCCTGAGAGTATACAGTCAAACCCTGAGAGTGTACAGTCAAACCCAGAGTGTATACAGTCAAACCCTGAGAGTGTATACAGTCAAACCCTGATAGTGTATACAGTCAAACCCTGAGAGTGTATACAGTCAAACCCGAGAGTGTATACAGTCAAACCCTTAGAGTGTATACAGTCAAACCCTGAGAGTGTATACAGTCAAACCCTGAGAGTGTATACAGTCAAACCCTTAGAGTGTATACAGTCAAACCCTGATAGTGTATACAGTCAAACCCTGAGAGTGTATACAGTCAAACCCTGATAGTGTATACAGTCAAACCCTGATAGTGTATACAGTCAAACCCTGAGAGTGTATACAGTCAAACCCTTAGAGTGTATACAGTCAAACCCTGAGAGTGTATACAGTCAAACCCTGATAGTGTATACAGTCAAACCCTGAGAGTATACAATCAAACCCTGATAGTATACAGTAAAACCCTTAGAGTGTATACAGTCAAACCCTGATAGTGTATACAGTCAAACCCTGAGAGTGTATACAGTCAAACCCTGAGAGTGTATACAGTCAAACCCTGAGAGTGTATACAGTCAAACCCTTAGAGTGTATACAGTCAAACCCTGAGAATGTATACAGTCAAACCCTGAGAGTATACAGTCAAACCCGTGTTAGTTGTCCCTCTATTAAGCAGCCACCTTACAACCAATTGTGGCAATTTGTATAGCAATCAACCTCGGCTGTCCGATTAACGCAGTGGTTAGCGTGCTCGCTTCTCACCAATGCAACCCAGGTTTGATCCTCGGACCGGGAAGTATGTGAGATGGTACGGTGGTCGCCAGATTGGACAGGTGGGTTTTCTCCGGGTACTCCGGTTTCCTCCCACACGAATGACCACATATACGCTTTCATCAACGCCAACGAGAGTGATTAATATAAGTCGTTAGAACTTGCTTCGCAATCGTTGTAAAATAAATAAAGTTTTAAACTTTTAATCAACCTCTATTGAGAAGCCACCTTAACTAAACAGCTATTTTAAATTCTGTCAACATTAGTCTAAATCCCCTTTTTTTAGATGTATCTGTGTACCATATATTCCCATCCATAAGTCGACTTGTTTCTCATCCAGAAATGTGATGAAAGTACAAAGTACAAAGTAAACTTATGGATGAGAAACAAGCCAAAAAACAATTGCCAACAAAATATTGTTATGTCTCATTTATATGAAAAAGTTGGTAGTTTCTTACGGAGGTTGGTGCACCCAAGTACTGGTTAACCGCTGGAGCCTGCCCAGGAAAGGTGTTGTTAGTTAAACTGCCCGCCGGCGATATAGCCCAAAATGGTGGTGATGCAGGCGTAAACCCGAAATATAACTGTTTGTTTATTTTATTTAATATAGCAATTTGCTTAGACAATTATTTATATTATAAACCATAGAAAAACTGATAAATGATTGTTGTGCATCAGTGTATATTTTTGTTTGATTTGTAATGGAATAAAGTCAACTAAACATCTCAAATTTAGCTCAGTTTCATTCAAAAATGAGAGAGCAAAAACCATTGTCATAACCAATGTTATAAGTCCCCAAAGTACCATTGACTTATGGAAGGATCCAGCTTAAATTCAGCATTTTTCAATCCAATATTTGACTCTCGACTTATGGCCGAGATCGACGAATGGCTGGGAATATACTGTATGTTGTTTTGTTTATTAAAGGAGAAATCAGAATTACCGAGACATTATGAAGAATTTGACGATGAGTCTCGGACAGAAACACCTTGGTCTGTTTGATGTCACCAATCAGTTTCAGCACGTGTTCTGGCTCGGTGATCTCAATTACAGAGTTGAAGAGGACATACAGGTAACTAGTTTATACAAATTTATTTTAGCTCGATTGCGAAACAAGTTATTTCAACTTATATAAATCACTCTCGAGACCTCATTCCTGATGGAATCCATCGCCACGAGGGAGAAAGAAGAGGCAACGTGGAATTTAAATGCCTTGCCTAAGGGCACAATCGTAACGGCTCCAGTGGGGCTCGAACTCCGGACCTTTCGCACCTGAAGCGAACGCGCATCCACTGCGCTATCACGACTTCCACATACAGGTAACGTAGCCACTTCCCAGACAGGTTTATATTTCTAGCTTCTTTCTGACTGCGGGCAGGCATACATGTACAACACATATTGCATGTCATTCTTCTTGTATTTTCCTTCTCCACTCATGTCCTCAGCCAATAAATAATACTATCAACCGCGTTTTAAATAGATTTATTTTTTGTCTGTGTAATATAAGAGTCTTCCTCCACTGTTTTGTTATGAACATCTGTATTGCTAAGAGATGCATGTGATGTCATAGCCTGGGAATAGGCGTCAATATATTTTGCCTTGTCAATCAATTAAATATATTTTAACACCGAGACTATTATTTTTTAAATTGGGCCGTATTGAGTTTCTGATCATGGGGAAACTCAGAAGTTAAAAAGTGAAAAATCAACAGACTGAAACCCAGGCTAGTGATGTCATATAGTAATGTATTGCAGACAGCTTATAGGATTCATTGATATACCAGGGGTGTACAAACGCAGAGCTTGATATGCCAGGGGTGTACAAAGGCAGAGGTTGAGATGCTAGAGGTATACAAAGGTAGAGCTTGTGATGAGATATTCCAGGAGTGTACAAAGGCAGAGGTTGAGAAGCTAGGGGTGTACAAAGGTAGAGCTTGTGATGAGATATGCCAGGGGTGTACAAAGCTAGAGCTTTAGATGCTAGGGGTGTACAAAGGTAGAGCTTGTGATGAGATATGCTAGGGGTATACAAATGCAGAGGTTTAGATTCTAGGGGTGTACAAAGGTAGAGCTTGTGATGAGATATGCCAGGGGTATACAAAGCTAGAGGTTTAGATGCTAGGGGTGTACAAAGGTAGAGCTTGTGATGAGATATGCTAGGGGTGTACAAATGTAGAACCTTAGATAAAGGAGAGCTTGAGATGCCAGGGGTGGGAACAGAAGAGCTTGAGATGCCAGGGGCATACAAAGGAGAGCTTGAGATGCCAGGGGTGGGAAAGGAAGAGCTTGAGATGCCAGGGGCATACAATGGAGAGCTTGAGATGCCAGCAGTGGGAAAAGAAGAGCTTGAGATGCCAGGGGCATACAAAGGAGAGCTTGAGATGCCAGGGGTGGGAAAAGAAGAGCTTGAGATGCCAGGGGTGGGAAAAGAAGAGCTTGAGATGACAGGTGCATACAATGGAGAGTTTGAGATGCCAGGGGTGGAAAAAGAAGAGCTTGAGATGACAGGTGCATACAATGGAGAGCTTCGGTGTACACATATAGAGCAAGAGATGTCAGGGATCTAAATGGGTAGATCTCGAAATAATGTAAAAATCGAGAATTTGTAAAAATCAACAACAAAGTAGTCTTATTTATATTACAATGTGTCTATCACAGTTTAGACTACAGTATAATTAATTCTTTCCCTCATAGAAGCATCTCTTGACTCCATTACGACATACATTGACAATGTAGTAGCCAAACCAATGTTCATAAACTCTTTCCCTCATAGTAGCACCTCTCTACGCCATTACCAATATGACATACATTGACAATGTAGTAGCCAAACCAATGTTCATAAACCCTTTCCCTCATAGAAGCACCTCTCTACGCCATTACCAATATGACATACATTGACAATGTAGTAGCCAAACCAATGTTCATAAACCCTTTCCCTCATAGAAGCACCTCTTGACACCATTACGACAAGTCCAGAATCTCATGTAGTCCCAGTAATATCTATGGAAGTGGGATAGATATGGCGACTACTTATCCACTGCATGATAGCTAAATGGCTGCCGTTTGTATGGAGATATAAGTATATTAACCTAAATCTGTATGAAGGAAAGGTTTAAGTTATGTGACTTGTCTTGGCCAATGAAAAACGATGTTCTAAAGGAGGTTGATTCTTTATTCTTTAGGTGTTACTACACAAGGTACAGGAGAAAGATATCAACTTCCTAATGCAGAAAGACCAGCTCAAACGACTACAGAGACAGAAAACAGCATTCTGCGGCTTCCGTAAGTCATTTATGTATGTCTGTAAATAGTGACAATTGTTTTTTAATTTTTCTATACGATTAAGTAGGGGGCCACGCATCCAGAAATATATTAGTCATATAGCTCAAGATATAATAGACTCACCTTATTCGTGTTTAGGAGAAATCATTCAAGCCTCGTAGTCGGGGGTCAGCGAAGTGTCTTCTAACACTTCGCTGACAGCCCTGACCTGATGTTGACCGATTTCTCCGAAAATAGTACTGCTTCATCCTAGACAAAACATCTATGTATCCACAATTTCCACAAAGGTTCATCAGAATCCATCAACAACATTTTATCCAGATCGGACCGGTGGATGTTCTCTGGGTATCACGGTCTCTTCCCACACGAATGACCACATAAACGATTTTCATCCGCACCAACGAGAGTGATTAATTTAAGTTATTAAAGCTAGTGTCACAATCGTTGTAACAATAAATAAAGTTTCAGTCTCAGGTCAGTTATTCGCTTCAAGTATCCTCTAATATATTCCATTATTTAAATTGCTTAATTTCATTTCTTTATTTCTTATAGAGGAGTCCGCCTCCGTGGTCGAGTGGTTAAGGTCGCTGACTTGTATACCACTGTAACCTATCATCACTGATGGTCACGGGTTCGAGCCCCGCTCAGGCCGTGTCTCATTTATATGATAAAGTTGGCAGTTTCTTACGGAGGTTGGTGCACCCAAGTACTGGTTAACCGCTGGAGCCTGCCCAGGAAAGGTTTGTTAGGTAAACTGCCTGCCGGCGATATAGCCCGAAATGGTTCTGATGCAGGCGTAAAACCCGAAATATAAAATAATAACATAATAATATATAATATAATTCTTACAGAGGAGTCCGAGATCACATTCCTTCCGACATATCGGCTTGAGAGAAACATACCTGGATACAGATACTCGTGGAAGAAAATTAAGAGAACAGGGGTATGTAGACATTCTTAAATAGGTTAATATATCAACTGGAATATCGTTTAAACTTTATTTATTTTACAACTTATATTAGTCACTCTCGTTGGCGCGGATGAATGTATTTATTCATGTGGGAGGAAACGGAGTACCCGGAGAAAACCCACCTGTCCGATCTGGCGACTATCGTACCATCTCACATTCTTCCCGGTCCGAACAGGAAATATCGTAGATGGAATCCATCGCCTTTAGGGAGTGAGTATCGGCAATATGGCTGTATGTGTCTTGCCTAAGGATCCGGGTCCAACACTGTGAAAGGGCTCGAACTCATAAAATGAGGTAGTCACCATACACATTACACCACTACACCGCAAGTGCTCCATTATAAAAAGACTAGAAGTTATGCATGAAAAAACGCACAATTCTTAAAATCATAGAATGTCATCCCATCCCGAGGTGTCCGTTATCCCATCCCGAGGTGTCCGTTATCCCATCCCGAGGTGTCCGTTATCCCATCCCGAGGTGTCCGTCATCCCATCCCGAGGTGTCCGTTATCCCATCCCGAGGTGTCCGTTATCCCATCCCGAGGTGTCCGTTATCCCATCCCGAGGTGTCCGTTATCCCATCCCGATGTGTCCGTTATCCCATCCCGAGGTGTCCGTTATCCCATCCCGAGGTGTCCGTTATCCCATCCCGAGGTGTCCGTTATCCCATCCCGAGGTGTCCGTTATCCCATCCCGAGGTGTCCGTAATCCCATCCCGAGGTGTCCGTTATCCCATCCCGAGGTGTCCGTTATCCCATCCCGAGGTGTCCGTTATCCCATCCCGAGGTGTCCGTTATCCCATCCCGAGGTGTCCGTTATCCTGGGTGTGTTTTGGGTGTGTTTGGGTGTGTTTGGGTGTGTTTCATCCCGAGGTGTCCGTCATCCCATCCCGAGGTGTCCGTCATCCCATCCCGAGGTGTCCGTTATCCCATCCCGAGGTGTCCGTTATCCCATCCCGAGGTGTCCGTTATCCCATCCCGAGGTGTCCGTTATCCCATCCCGAGGTGTCCGTTATCCCATCCCGATGTGTCCGTCATCCCATCCCGAGGTGTCCGTTATCCCATCCCGAGGTGTCCGTTATCCCATCCCGAGGTGTCCGTTATCCCATCCCGAGGTGTCCGTTATCCCATCCCGAGGTGTCCGTTATCCCATCCCGAGGTGTCCGTTATCCCATCCCGAGGTGTCCGTCATCCCATCCCGAGGTGTCCCGTCCATCCCCTCCCGAGGTGTCGTTATCCCATCCCGAGGTGTCCGTTATCCCATCCCGAGGTGTCCGTTATCCCATCCCGAGGTGTCCGTTTATCCCATCCCGAGGTGTCCGTTATCCCATCCCGAGGTGTCCGTTATCCCATCCCGAGTGTCCGTCATCCCATCCCGAGGTGTCCGTTATCCCATCCCGAGGTGTCCGTTATCCCATCCCGAGGTGTCCGTCATCCCATCCCGAGGTGTCCGTTATCCCATCCCGAGGTGTCCGTTATCCCATCCCGAGGTGTCCGTTATCCCATCCCGAGGTGTCCGTTATCCCATCCCG
>CM026389.1:20239291-20329005 GCA_014843695.1 Archivesica marissinica | reverse complement strand
TCCCATCCCGAGGTGTCCGTCATCCCATCCCGAGGTGTCCGTTATCCCATCCCGAGGTGTCCGTTATCCCATCCCGAGGTGTCCGTTATCCCATCCCGAGGTGTCCGTTATCCCATCCCGAGGTGTCCGTTATCCCATCCCGATGTGTCCGTCATCCCATCCCGAGGTGTCCGTTATCCCATCCCGAGGTGTCCGTTATCCCATCCCGAGGTGTCCGTCATCCCATCCCGAGGTGTCCGTTATCCCATCCCGAGGTGTCCGTTATCCCACCCCGAGGTGTCCGTATCCCATCCCGAGGTGTCCGTTATCCCATCCCGAGGTGTCCGTCATCCCATCCCGAGGTGTCCGTCATCCCATCCCGAGGTGTCCGTTATCCCATCCCGAGGTGTCCGTTATCCCATCCCGAGGTGTCCGTCATCCCATCCCGAGGTGTCCGTCATCCCATCCCGATGTGTCCGTCATCCCATCCCGAGGTGTCCGTCATCCCATCCCGAGGTGTCCGTCATCCCATCCCGAGGTGTCCGTCATCCCATCCCGAGGTGTCCGTTATCCCATCCCGAGGTGTCCGTTATCCCATCCCGAGGTGTCCGTCATCCCATCCCGAGGTGTCCGTTATCCCATCCCGAGGTGTCCGTTATCCCATCCCGAGGTGTCCGTTATCCCATCCCGAGGTGTCCGTTATCCCATCCCGAGGTGTCCGTTATCCCATCCCGATGTGTCCGTCTCCCATCCCGAGGTGTCCGTTATCCCATCCCGAGGTGTCCGTTATCCCATCCCGAGGTGTCCGTTATCCCATCCCGAGGTGTCCGTTATCCCATCCCGATGTGTCCGTCATCCCATCCCGATTTTGGAACATATATTGATGAAAATCTAGCATTTTAATTTAATACAGTCAAACCTGTCTATAAAGGCCACCTCAGGAAAATCAAAAAGTGGCCTTTGTTGGCAGGTGGCCTCTCAATAGAGGGTTAAAATGCATTGAAAATGGCTCGACGGGAGAGAAAAATGGTGGTCTTTAGAGACAGTTTTTCATATGCGGGCGGCCTTTATTCGGATGTGTCCGTTATCCCACCCCTATTTTGGAACATATATGGATGAAAATCTAGCATTTTAATTTAATACAGTCAAACCTGTCTTAAAGGCCACCTCAGGAAAATCAAAAAGTGGCCTTTGTTGGCAGGTGGCCTCTCAATAGAGGGTTAAAATGCATTGAAAATGGCTCGACGGGAGAGAAAAATGGTGGTCTTTAGAGACAGTTTTTCATATGCAGGCGGCCTTTATTCGGATGTGTCCGTTATCCCACCCCTATTTTGGAACATATATGGATGAAAATCTAGCATTTTAATTTAATACAGTCAAACCTGTCTTAAACAGCCAGCCAAGGGAATCACAGATAGTGGCTGCTTAACACATGTGGCTGCTTAATAGAGGTCAAATGTATAGTAAACCAGCATATTGGGAATTTGAAAACTGGCTGCTTAATACAGGTTGGCTGCTTAATACAGGTGACCACTAATACAGGTTTGACTGTATATGTGTTTTTAGACATATTGTATGTACAATATTGTGACTTGTTTCGTTGCTGTAGGAGAAGATCAATGCACCATCATGGTGTGACAGGGTTTTATGGAAGTCCTATCCTGGTGTATTTATAGAAAATGTCGCTTACGGTATGTATCTACATGTACATGTATGAAATGTGGAAAATGTCGTTTATGTTATGTATCTATGAGTGAAATGTGGAAAATAAGTCGAAAGCAAACATTTAGCAATTTCTTTCATTCTCTGCAAACGATTAATAAAACAAATAGATTTTCAAATTTTAGTCGAATGAACTAGTCACAATCTGGGTGTATCCGGATGGTGTTTGCTCTGGAGAGGTTTGGCTGTAGTCACAATCTGGGTGTATCCGGATGGTGTTTGCTCTGGAGAGGTTTGGCTGTAGTCACAATCTGGGTGTATCCGGATGGTGTTTGCTCTGGAGAGGTTTGACTGTAGTCACAATCTGGGTGTACCCGGATGGTGTTTGCTCTGGAGAGGTTTGGCTGTAGTCACAATCTGGGTGTATCCGGATGGTGTTTGCTCTGGAGAGGTTTGGCTGTAGTCACAATCTGGGTGTATCCGGATGGTGTTTGCTCTGGAGAGGTTTGACTGTAGTCACAATCTGGGTGTACCCGGATGGTGTTTGCTCTGGAGAGGTTTGGCTGTAGTCACAATCTGGGTGTATCCAGATGGTGTTTGCTCTGGAGAGGTTTGGCTGTAGTCACAATCTGGGTGTATCCGGATGGTATTTGCTTTGAGAACACCCAAATTACAGCCCCAATTACAATCCCTATTTACAGTCACACGGAAGTCATGATAGCGCAGTGGATGCGTGTTCGCTTCAGGTGTGAAAGGTCCGAAATTCCGCTGCAGCATATAATTGCCAAAATGTCCGTAACAACTAGAAAATATGATTGTTCAATGACGTAATGATGTTGTACATATCGTCTCGTCCCCGCTGGAGCCGTTACGATTGTGCCCTTAGGCAAGGCATTTAAATTCCCCGTTGCCTCTTCTCTATCCCTCGTGGCGATGGATTCCATCACGAATGAGGTCTCGAGAGTGATTAATATAAGTTGTAAGAACTTGTTTCGCAATCGAGCTAAAATAAATTTGTATAAACTATACAGCCACAAGCTGCTTAATTTAACCAAATAGGTTCTCTGTAGGTAGTCTTATATATTTAGCAACATACCTAAAAATGTCAACAGATAGCATTCTATGCTCTTGTTGTTTATTGCAGGTAGTTCGGAGACGATGCTCAGCACTGATCCACCGGTGTTAGTGGGTAGCATTCTATGCTCTTGTTGTTTATTGCAGGTAGTTCCGAGGCGATACTCTGCACTGATCCACCGGTGTTAGTGGGTAGCATTCTATGGTCTTGTTGTTTATTGCAGGTAGTTCCGAGGCGATACTCAGCAGTGACCATCGTCCCGTCTTCTCATCATTCAATGTTGGTATTTCCTCAGAGTTTGTGCAGGCAAAGGGTTCGTTGGCGGAGATGGCCCCTGTTAAGATTATCTTCCATTCCATTGAAGCACAGGTCAGTTGATATCATCACTGATGGTCACGGGTTCGAGCCCCACTCAGACCATGTCTCATTAATGTGAAAAAGTTGCCAGTTTCTTAAGGAGGTTGGTGCACCAAGTACTTGTTAACCGCTGGAGCCTGCCCAGGAGTGGTGTTGTTAGGTAAACTGCCCACTGGCGATATAGCCCAAAATGGTGCTGATGCAGGCATAAAACCCGAAGAAACAAACAGGTCAGTTGATTTTCTGACTGATTGATTGTTTTAAGTGTTATTATTATTTTAAAGAATCTGCAGTTGAAAAGTTTGTACTTTATTTATTTTGCAACGATTGAAAAATGAGTATTAATCATTTCTATTAATTGCTCTCGCCAGAGCGGTTATGTCGTTCTTTGTGTGGGAAGAAACCAGAATACCATACCACCATACATAATTCCGGACTGAAGATCAAACCCGGGTTGCATTGGTGAGAAACGAGTGTGCTAACCACTGCACTAAGTGCACGCTCGCCTCACACCATCTTCAGTTGCACACTGGTCCCTTGCTGTATCGACATTCTAAAGGCCCCCGATGTTGAATATCCCTGGCAGCACCTCAAATTCACTCATATTAAAGTCATATTCCATTTCTGAAAAAACGAAATTTCCCTGTATCGGATTATCCCAATTTTTATGCCAGCAGTATTAACCCATTTGATTCTGGATGCATTTAAAGGCTTTTGCAAACAACATAGATCCAGATCAGCCGCAGCGTGATGCTGCATGCTGATCAGGATCTATGTTGTTTGCTACATAGCCAAGTGTCTTAGCAAGATCATCGGAATAGCAACCAGCATAGAGCCTGATCAAACGGCATGTTCTGTGGCGGTTGATCTGACTCTATGTTCTTTGCAAATACTGTTTGAACGATATCCAGAATGAAATGGGTTAATAATTGATGCTAATATTGATTTATGATTAGTTACGGAGAAACAGCGGAGCTACAGAGAGAGCCGAAAGGGAACCAGAAAAACTAGTACCATATAAAGTAATACAAGGCCGATTGAAACGTGATCAAGTTGGCGCCATTTCTTGGAACAAGCCCTATGTATATCCATCCACGAATCATATGGGAACCAATTATTGTTGCAGAATTTCAACTATATACCGTAAATAGAAAGTCCGCGAATCATATGGGAACCAATTATTGTTGCAGAATTTCAACTATATACCGTAAATAGAAAGTCCGCGAATCATATGGGAACCAATTATTGTTGCAGAATTTCAACTATATACCGTAAATAGAAAGTCCGCGAATCATATGGGAACCAATTATTGTTGCAGAATTTCAGCTATATACCATAAATAGAATGTGAATAGAATGAACTGAATTCTGGATACCAGCTCAAGCACGTACACACACCAGTGAAAGCTTGGAACTAGTTCCCTGAAAACAATTGGAATATTTTAATACCTATAAGACGAATACATAACAATAATTCTTGCCACATAAATTCCAGAAAAAGACCATCCTAGTCAAAATAAGATTATAAAATTTTATTAAATTCCTTCACGTTTGTGGTTCCTAGCTACCTGCATGTTGAAATGCTATCAACATGAACGTTGCCGGACTCCAGCCATCAGTGACATCATTTATGCAATCATGAACATACAGGTTTCCTGACCTAATGTTAGCAGCCATTTTGAAGATTCGGATAAGGTTTCACCAGTTTATCATTGTTCTTGTTGTTCTTGTTGCAGGTGAAGACATGTTGCAAGCAGTATTTCCAATTGGTCTTTCATTCCACATGTTTGCAAGGTAAATAAATGTGGATATATGATATCTTAGTTGTATACGAGTGGTTGATATGTCCAGGATATGTCCAGGACTGATATGATACCTTAGTTGTATACGAGTGGTTGATATGTCCAGGAATGATATGATACCTTAGTTGTATACGAGTGGTTGATATGTCCAGAATATGTCCAGGACCGATATGATATCTTAGTTGTATACGAGTGGTTGATATGTCCAGGACCGATATGATATCTTAGTTGTATACGAGTGGTTGATATGTCCAGGACCGATATGATACCTTAGTTGTATACGAGTGGTTGATATGTCCAGGAATGATATGATATCTTAGTTGTATACGAGTGGTTGATATGTCCAGAATATGTCCAGGACCGATATGATATCTTAGTTGTATACGAGTGGTTGATATGTCCAGGAATGATATGATATCTTAGTTGTATACGAGTGGTTGATATGTCCAGAATATGTCCAGGACCGATATGATACCTTAGTTGTATACGAGTGGTTGTAATGTCCAGGACCGATATGATACCTTAGTTGTATACGAGTGGTTGATATGTCCAGGACCGATATGATACCTTAGTTGTATATGAGTGGTTGTAATGTCCAGGACCGATATGATACCTTAGTTGTATACGAGTGGTTGGTATGTCCAGGATATGTCCAGGACCGATATGATATCTTAGTTGTATATGAGTGGTTGATATGTCCAGGACCGATATGATATCTTAGTTGTATACGAGTGGTTGGTATGTCCAGGATATGTCCAGGACCGATATGATATCTTAGTTGTATACGAGTGGTTGATAAGGACTAGCAGGGAACCGATATGATACCTTTATTTTGTAGATGTATACAAGAGTCAATCTAACACATCGTTTCTCGACAATCGGACGGGTTTCTTCACCGTTCCTGTATGGCAGGCCAGTAACCTCCCAGAGGTATGTGTAGAACTTGTACATTATCAAATTTGGTGGTGGGGACTATGTGACTGTCTGTTTAATGTTGTGGACTGGCAATCACATGCATCTATGTGGTGCAAATTCTTTCAAGAGGTGAAGGTAACCAAATGACTTACAGAAGATTGGTGGTTCTCCACGAGTTCTTGAAACAGCATTAGGAAGGGCACCTATATTCTACATCTACGACTTAATATAGCCATGGCGAGTGGCTATCGCTTGCGGACACGTGCTTGTGGAAGTCATGATTGTGCAGTGGTAGCGCAGTGTTAGCGCGTTCCCTTCAGGTGCGAAAGGCCCGGAGTTCGAGCACCCACTGAGCAGTTACAATTGTGCCCTTAGGGAAGGCATTTACATTCCACTTGCACTTCTCTCTCCTGCGTGGCGATGGATTTCATCAGGAATGAGGTGAGGTCTCCAGAGAGTGATTAATATAAGTTGTAAGAACTTGTTTCACAATTGAGCTAAAATAAATTTGCGTAAACTAAGATAGGTGACCAATAATACATGTTTGACTGTATTGGTATAGAGAGACATATGCGACTGAAATACCAGCATTAACTCATTCAACACCAAGTAACTGACATGGACTGGTCCATGATATTTTTAGACCAATAAATTAATAACAAAATTACATTTGGATCAGTTCATTTATCAAAATGGGTAATTTTTTTTCTAAAAATAGTTATATTACTTGAAAAAAGTGCAGATCCTGATGAGACGGATCGTCACGAGCCGGCTCATCTGGATCTACACTTTTTTGTAAGCCAATTTAGAGATCTGTGGTGTTGAAAGGGTTAAATACTCTGTGTGTGTTTTCAGATGAAACCGTTATTTGGAGACCAGGATTTCTTGGAGGAACAACATATACTGATAGCTGTGATAGCCAAAGATGGAGACAATGGAGAATCATACGGTAAACTTGTCCATCCGGGCGAACATTAGGGGATTTTGGGGCTAACTTTCAGTTGAATACTGTTGATAGCCCATAAGTCATTTGGATTAGTGGGCTAATTTTAACACTTATATCCCTTCAGGATGAATATTTGTTTGTGTGTTTTACGTTTATTTATCGTCGCTATTGGTTGCCCATATGAGCGACGCCTCCTGAAGAGATTAGTCATTTTAGATTTTGGAGGATAGTGCATGATACAGACAGAGACCCATTTCAGAGTCTCCTCTGGTTCTTTTACGTGCACAGTGTAAAGCACCGACACGAGACCTCGGTTTAACGTCCCATCTGAAAGACTGTTCATTTTATTAGGGTCAGATGGGGGATCGAACCTGCGATCCCTGGATTACCAGTCCAGCGTGTTACCACTGGATTACAGATCCGTCTGTAAGGACGAATATTTTAGCTAATCCATATGTTTCTACATCCGTATGTCGCTTATTCCTTCCGTCTGGAAACATTTTAATTATGCACATAATCGCAACAAGCAAAAATACATGAAATATTTTAACTAACAATGAAACATAAAGGGAGGTAAAAAAAATATGTTTTCAAGCAATGAGAGACATTACTGGTTTTTCTATTACCTCCCTTGATGGATAAAGACAGATTTATTGTATATTGGTCCTTAGTTGGAATCCTTTGTTTTTACTGTTGTGATGTTGCGTATAAATGTAATTTTATCAAAATCATGTTAATTAATTGAACCAATTTTTACAGTAAGGTATCCATTGGATATGCTAAAGGATATCTGTCAAGATTTAATAATTTCATAATTATAAGACGAGAATAAGGATGTGGTGCAAAGGAAACAACGATAAAACCAGAGGAAACCAATTAAGAGGACCAATATACTGTTAGGAATATTCAGGGCCAATGTTTCTCAGTAATAAATATTGTATAGATTCATGTAGTATATACATTTTGAAAACATTGGTATAAATAAGAGTAGCACGCTACATATTTTGAAGTTCACCTCCGTGGTCTAGTGATTATGGTCGCTGACTGGTATACGGGTTCGAGCCCTGCTCAGACCATGTCTCTTTATATGAGAAAGTTGGAGGTTTCTTACAGAGGTTGGAGCCATTATGATTATGCCCTTAGGCAAGGCATTTAAATTTCACGTTGGCTCTTCTCTCATCCTCGTGGCGATGGATTCCATCAGGAATGAGGTCTCGAGAGTGAGTAATATAAGTTGTAAGAACTTGTTTTGCAATCGAGCTAAAATAAATTTGTATAAACTAAACTGTTAATATTATTATGTTCAGACGGAGGATCGAAACTACGACCCCAGGATTCGCCGTCCACCATGTTAACCAGTGGATTTGTCCATGCTAACATACTGTCTATATATTTCTACAGGAGAGTGTGTATTGTCCTTAAAGGATATGATTTCCAGTCACCCAAAAGACTTTGAGTACATTCTTCTACATCAAGGAGAGGAAACCGGAAAAATCAAGTAAATAGCGCCTTCAACCTTCCATTGTATAGATTCTCTCTCACATAGTGTGTATATCCGAGACTTTATGTATATCCGAGACTTTATGTATATCCGAGACTTTATGTATATCCGAGACTTTATGTATATCTATAATAGGCTCTTCATTCTCCTTGTCAGGAGTATCAGAGATGGTTGTACTAACCTTCTAGTTGAAGAGTCTCTATCACATAGTGTATATATCCGAGACTTTATGTACATCTATAATAGATTCTTCATTCTCCTTGTCAGGAGTATCGGAGACGGTTGTACTAACCTCCTAGTTGAAGAGTCTCTATCACATAGTGTGTATATCCGAGACTTTATGTATGTCTATAATAGGCTCTTCCTTCTCCTTGTCAGGAGTATCGGAGACGGATGTACTAACTTCCTAATTGAAGAGTCTCTATCACATAGTGTGTATATCCGAGACTTTATGTATATCCGAGACTTTATGTATATCTATAATAGGCTCTTCATTCTCCTTGTCAGGAGTATCGGAGACGGATGTACTAACTTCCTAATTGAAGAGTCTCTATCACATAGTGTGTATATCCGAGACTTTATGTATAGTCAAGACTTTATGTATATCTATAATAGGCTCTTCATTCTCCTTGTCAGGAGTATCCGAGACGGTTGTACTAACCTCCTAGTTGAAGAGTCTCTATCACATAGTGTATATATCCGAGACTTTATGTACATCTATAATAGACTCTTCATTCTCCTTGTCAGGAGTATCCGAGACGATTGTACTAACCTCCTAGTTGAAGAGTCTCTATCACATAGTGTGTTTATCCGAGACTTTATGTATATCTATAATAGTCTCTTCGTTTTCCTTGTCAGGAGTATCGGAGACGGATGTACTAACTTCCTAGTTGAAGACTGAAGAGTCTCTATCACATAGTGTGTATATCCGAGACTTTATGTACATCTATAATAGGCTCTTCATTCTCCTTGTCAGGAGTATCCAAGACGATTGTACTAACTTCCTAATTATAGAGTTTATTTTGTCTGATTAGCGCAGTGGTTAGCGCGCTCGCTTCTCACCAATGCAACCCGGGTTCGATCCTCGGGAAGTATGTGAGATGGTATGGTGGTCGCCAGATCGGACAGGTGGGTTTTCTCCGGGTACTCCGGTTTCCTCCCACATGAATGACCACATTTACGCTTTCATCCACGCCAACGAGAGTGATTAATATAAGTTGTTAAAACTTGCTTCGCAATCGTTGTAAAATAAATAAAGTTTAAACTTTAAACGAGAGTCTTCTGTATGACTGGTATGAATTACTATAATGTTTCAAACACTTCTTATTTCGCGAATTTCACGATTTTGAACATTTTCAGTCTGCCTCCGTGGTCGAGTGGTTACGGTCGCTGACTTGTATACCACTGTAGCCTATCATCACTGATGGTCACGGGTTCGAGCCCCGCTCAGGCCGTGTCTCATTTATATGAAAAAGTTGGCAGTTTCTTACGGAGGTTGGTGCACCCCCAAGTACTGGTTAACCGCTGGAGCCTGCCCAGGAAAGGTGTTGTTAAGTAAACTGTCCGCTGGCGATATAGCCCGAAATGGTGCTGATGCAGGCGTAAAACCCGAAATATAACATATATTGAACATTTTCAATTAATTTGCAGATTTTTTTTTTGCGGTGAATTGTTTTATATATCGCTTATAATTGTATTAAATTTGAAAATGTTGATAAAATGTACATATTATTGAATATAACTCTCTACATACAGACACAGTATTATTCACAAGACTCATGCATTTGCGATCAGTTTAGATCTTATAAATTAGCAAAATATAAATGCTGGCGAATAAATAGGTGTTCTACAATAACTAAATCTTATATTCATACACCACATATGGCTAGTCAGATAATGGCTGCAAGAAATAGTCCCATCTTTTTTTTAGCTTAAAACGGCAAGTTGTGAATCTATTATTCCTCAGGTTGCCTACATTCCTATTTTATTATAATTTCTGTACTTTCAGGGGCAAGATGCAAATAGTATCCAAAAGTATAAGATCTTCTAAGAAATCCCCGTACAGTAAGTGTACTTGCAAAATAGATAATACATGTATTAAATGGCAGTTCGAGTCCCGCTGGAGCCGTTACGATTGTGCCCTTAGGCAAGGCATTTAAATTCCACGTTGCCTCTTCTCTCTCCCTCGTGGTGATGAATTCCATCAGGAATGAGGTCTCGAGAGTGATTAATATAAGTTGAAAGAACTTGTTTCGCAATCGAGCTAAAATAAATTTGTATAAACTAAATGGCATTGTGGTAGCTGAGCATTTTTTGCATTGTGGTAGCTGAGCGTTGCATTGTGGTAGCTGAGCGTTGCATTGTGGTAGCTGAGCATTGCATTGTGGTAGCTGAGCGTTGCATTGTGGTAGCTGAGCGTTGCATTGTAGTAGCTGAGCGTTGCATTGTGGTAGCTGAGCGTTGCATTGTGGTAGCTGAGCGTTGCATTGTGGTAGCTGAGTGTTGCATTGGAGCAGCTGAGCGTTGCATTGTGGTAGCTGAGCATTGCATTGTGGTAGCTGAGCGTTGCATTGTGGTAGCTGAGCATTGCATTGTGGTAGCTGAGCGTTGCATTGTGGTAGCTGAGCGTTGCATTGGAGCAGCTGAGCGTTGCATTGTGGTAGCTGAGCGTTGCATTGTGGTAGCTGAGCGTTGCATTGTGGTAGCTGAGCATTGCATTGTGGTAGCTGAGCGTTACATTGTGGTAGCTGAGCGTTGCATTGTAGTAGCTGAGCGTTGCATTGTGGTAGCTGAGCGTTGCATTGTGGTAGCTGAGCGTTGCATTGTGGTAGCTGAGCGTTGCATTGTAGCAGCTGAGCGTTGCATTGTGGTAGCTGAGCATTGCATTGTGGTAGCTGAGCGTTGCATTGTGGCAGCTGAGCGGTTAAAGTTGTTGACTTCAAATTACTTGCTCCTCACTGCTGTAGGTTCGAATACAACCGGTGGTGTCGAATTCTTTCATGTGAGAAGCTATCCAGACAGGTTGTGGATGGGCGATGGTTCTACCCGGGTGCCCATCCGTGCTTGAAATACTGTGGTCTTCATCCAATAGTAGTTGGAGAGTCGCCATATGACATAAGCTGTTGGTGTGACTTTAAACCCCAAAAACCCCGGCTGTCCGATTAACGCAGTGGTTAGCGCGCTCGCTTCTCACCAATGCAACCCGTGTTCGATCCTCGGACCGGGAAGTATGTGAGATGGTACGGTGATCGCCAGATCAGACAGGTGGGTTTTCTCCGGGTACTCTGGTTTCCTTCTACATGAATGACCACACATACGCTTCCATCCGTGCCAATGAGAGTGATTAATATAAGTTGTTAAAACTTCATAATAGCTTCACAATCGTTGTAAAATAAATAAACTTTAAACTTTTTAAACATTGAATTGAGACATATTGTAAGCAACACTTTATTCTGTCTACTATAGGAGTATTTATGCAGATTTATTGTACGAAGATTTGTATAGGAAATATTGATGTCCGTAATGGGCTTTGATAAATAAAAAAAAACTACATAACTAGGGACCTTGTACTATCTTTGCATCGCTTGACCGTCCTCTCCTCTGTCTACAGGTCTGATAGCCTTCGACACTGAATACCAAGATCCTGAGATGTTTGTGTCCGGCACACCAAAGTCAGACATACGTCCAACCATCAGACCAGGCAGTAAGTCAGGCTCATTTGTACTGAAACAGCCAGGCGCGAATACCAAGACGCCACTAGGCCAAGTTTGCAGTAACCAGGATGGTAGAGGGTCTTACGATAAGATGCCACTCACCACTAGAGAGGTAAGGCTGAATTCTCATTCCCACCCATATAAAATCATCTTTATAAGCCATTTAGGCATGTAAATACACCTTTGATTAGCCAGTTAGGCATATAAACACAACCTTGATAAGCCATTTAGGCATGTAAACACAACCTTGATAAGCCATTTAGGCATGTAAATACAACCTTGATAAGCCATTTAGGCATGTAAACACAACCTGGATAAGCCATTTAGGCATGTAAATACAACCTTGATAAGCCATTTAGGCATGTAAACACAACCTTGGTAAGCCATTTAGGCATGTAAACACAACCTTGATAAGCCATTTATGCATGTAAACACAACCTTGATAAGCCATTTAGGCATGTAAACACAACCTTGGTAAGCCATTTAGGCATGTAAACACAACCTTGGTAAGCCATTTAGGCATGTAAACACAACCTTGGTAAGCCATTTAGGCATGTAAACACAACCTTGGTAAGCCATTTAGGCATGTAAACACAACCTTGGTAAGCCATTTAGGCATGTAAACACAACCTTGGTAAGCCATTTAGGCATGTAAACACAACCTTGGTAAGCCATTTAGGCATGTAAAGCAACCTTGGTAAGCCATTTAGGCATGTAAACACAACCTTGATAAGCCATTTAGGCATGTAAGCACAACCAGATACTAGATACATTGATTTCAGCTCGCTAGATCAACCAAAGTGGATGGACGAGCACCTCAGCCCCTACCCACACCGGGGAGCAGTAGTCAGCCGGTACCTCCTCCACGTAGACCCCCTGTCATGGGACAGACGGGGCTCATGCAGGGATCCCAGAGAGCCCTTCCCAGGCAGCCTAGTGCTGACAGTGCCCCACCAGTACCCCCTAAGCAGAGACCTTCCATTTCAGGGGTATGTGTACTTTATATGCATGTATTAGGCTGTAATGAAATATGACACGACTTTTAAAAATCACAATTTTGTTTCGTTTCTTCATAGACTGTAATGGAATATGACATGACTTAAATTCACAATTTTGTTTCGTTTCTTCGTAGACTGTAATGGAATATGACATGACTTTTAAGATCACAATTTTGTTTCGTTTCTTCGTAGACTGTAATGTAGTACACAAACAACTTCCGAATGAGATCAGGCATGTTTTGAAGATTTAAAGAAGTTTACATAAGGAATATTTACATCGCTATTGCATTTCCTTCAATGAATGTATACCACGTCCATGTTCCTATGAATTTTCTCACTAATGATATGCAGCTGGCATGTGCACACGAAGTTACGGTCATGCGAATTCACAGTGTTAGGCAGAGTTTCTCACAAAAAACAGCATGTCTTATGGTTCACGCTGTTCCAAGGATCAACTATTTACCAGGTCCGGCACACGGCAAGTTGCTAATCTGGTACATTTTAAATACAAAGCGTAATTTGTTTTACTTTGTGTCATTGAAAAAGAATAATTAATGTAAATATAAGTAATGCATCTCGGGTTAATAGTTTTGATCGGAGTATGAACTATTCAGCCTCAACACACTTTATGCACGCCCAATGACTTTCATACCCAGATGAAAACTATTAACCCGCAATTCATTCCTTAATTAAAGTGATGATTTTGATGTTCATGGATGTATGAACTACATTGGGCATTGGGGAACCTGCCTACTGTGTTATCCGGACCCTTATTTCTGTATTTCTGGGAAATTTGTATTACTAAAGTATGGTGCATGTGGTATTTTCAAAGGTGGGAAAGTGTTATTGAATATTCTAATAATTTGAGAGAAAGAAAAAATCACCACTATCGGCCGGGGGGGGGGGCTAGCATGGCCTTGATATATAAGTATGCACCATTACAATAGGGGGTACGGGGCTATCCGCCCTCTATAGAAAATGTTGAAGTATATATTGCGGCAACTGCATTCTGAGACATTCTAAAGCATGTGTTGCGTGGAATAATGAACACATTGTTGCAGTTCTGAAAAGCTTCTATTATCAATTAAAAAGAAATGAAATACCAACCTATTTTCATATACGATGGGTTCGCCGCACATCAGTCACCTCCACCGCCTTACGCTTAATTTTGTTATTGCATTTTTCATTTTTATGTGTTTGAAGAAAATGTAGAGGCATATGCCACTACCTTACATGCTTGCCTATGATGCGATTTCGCCTATAAGATGACCCCCCCCCCCCATATAAGACGACCCCCACCTACTTTGGTCATGAAATCTGTGTGTTTTGGCATGCATATAAAACACGTTTTAGAGTCTCATCTGAAAGGCTGTTTACTGTATATTATTATGGTCAGACAGGGGAACGAACCTGCGACCCCTGAAATCACTGTCCAATGTGTTTGCCACTTGACTACTGACCTGTTTTCAATCATCCCTCTATTAAATATTTATATGTAATAGTTTTTCTTATTAGCTACGTGATTGTAAGTTTATTTTATCTGTGGGTGTTAGATTGCGCTACGTTTTTGGGTACTGGTTTCTACAAGTTGCTATTGTTTTTAGCTGTGAACTTGTTTGTTCAAAGTATATACAGTGTTTGTGGCAACCGACTTTTGTCGGAAAAAATTAGATTTCTAGCCATTTTGCATTAATCTGTCAGACTTGAAAGAAATATTTGGTCTTTGGAAAAATATTCTGCGTGTTAAATTGTATGTAAACATTGGCAGAGCGGGGATCATCGAGACCTCCGTTAGTACATAGCCACACATTTTATTTTAACTAGAAAAGCATATTCTCGACCTTTCGCGTTGTTTCTCACAACCTGAGATTTGCATTCTGTTGCTATTTTTCTCGTAGTTCTATTTTGTGGAAAATGGTGATGCATTACCGGTATCTCAGAAGATCTTTTGAAAACCCCAGATCCCAATGTGGAGAAATTTGGTGATTAGTTGATACACATTTATTTTAGCTCGATTGCGAAACAAGTTCTTGCGACTTATATTAATCACTCTCGAGTCCTCATTCCTGATGGAATCCATCACCACGGGGGAGAAAGAAGTGGCAACATGGAATTTAAATACCTTGTCTAAGGGCACAATCGTAACGGCTCCAGCGGGGCTCGAACTCCGGGCCTTTCGCACCTGAAGTGAACCCGCATCCACTGCGCTATCACGACTTCCACAAATGAGGAAGAGAGACGAAGCAACAAGAGACAAATCTCGTGCACAAATTTGGTGATTGGATTGTAAAGAAGGAAACATTTAGCGTCACATGACATGTTTGCAAATCGAATCTATGCATTACAGAGAGAGAATAGGCGCTCACCAGACATACATAGTTTGTCGCTCCCAAACCGCGGCCATGAAAGTTGGATTTTTAGAAATTCTCTGTTACAAACACTGTATAAAATTATAGTTGTGGTCATACGATATTCACTTGTGTTAGCTTGTTAGAATGCACTATGTTTTGGGTACTGGTTTCTACATGTTGCTATTGACTTTAGCTGCATGATTGTTAGTTGATACTACATGTAAGTACAAAGTTACTTGGAAGTCATGATAGCGCAGTGGTAGCGCATTCCCTTCATGTGTGAAAGGCCCGCAGTTCGAGCCCCGCTGGAGCTATTATGATTGTGCCCTTAGGCAAGCAAGGCATTTAAATTCCACGTTGCCTCTTCTCTCTCCCTCGTGGCGATGGATTCTATCAGGAATGAGGTCTCAATAGTGATTAATATAAGTTGTAAGAACTTGTTTCGCAATCGAGCTAAAATAAATTTGTATAAACTAAGCCACTCAAACAATCAAACTGCATTATGTGTGTTTATGTGTGTTTGACTATCAGTGTATGTTGCATTGGTAATCAAGAAGCTTATAAAAGTATGTAGGTTAGGAATTAAAGGTAATTAACCCTTTCAACACCACAGACCTCTAAATAGGCTTACGAAAAGTGTAGATCCAGATGAGCCGGCTCGTGACGAGCCGTCTCATCAGGATCTGCACTTTTTGCCAGTGATATGACTATTTTTATACATAATTACCCATTTTGATAAATGAACTTGTCCAAATGTGATTTTCTGATTCATTTATTGGTTTATGAATATCATGGACCAGTCCATGTGAGTTACTTGGTGTTGAATGGGTTAATCACTGTATATAAATTCCTTTAATGTTTGAGCTACACATGTACATTTGTAACAGATGTACATGTACAGCCTGTTTATTTTTTCAAGTAAACTTGACAATTACAAATACATATTTAACATAGACAGTCTACATCCGCTATGTCGAAGTCTTGTTTTGGTCATTCTATCAGGAATGAGGTCTCAAGAGGGATTAATATAAGTTGTAAAAACTTGTTTCGCAATCGAGCTAAAATAAATTTGTAATAAACTAAGTACATAGTTTTTGTCATTCGATATTCATTTTACCAGTTTAGTTGTGTTAGTTATGTTTTGGGTCTCTTGTTTCTACCAGTTTCTTTGGTCATTCATTTTTACATTCTCGGCATTGGTATGATAAGATAAGATAAGATAATATATAATTTGAGTCGACAAGATATAAATTATAACATTTTAACATAAGTAAGATTAGTATATACAAATTTATATTAGCTCGATTGCGAAACAAGTTCTTGATACATTTGTTTAAAAGTTCTTGAGACCTCATTCCTGATGGAATCCATCGCCATGAGGGAAGAGAGAAGAGACAATATCGATTTAAGTGCCTTGTCTAAGGGCAAAGTTGTAGCGGCTACAGCTGGGCAAGAACTCTGGGCCTTTCACACCTGAAGCGAACATGCTACCACTTCAATATCACGACATAGCATAAGTTAACAGAAGTTCTGAGGAGTTTTTCAACCAACTATACAATCATAAATTAACGCCATGAAAATGTGAGTCGAATGCGGAGAACTATTACCTTGTTTTCGTGCACCAAATCTACAGATGTGACGTAGCTTAGCCATACTGAAAATAGGCCACGTTTGTTGCTATAATTGGATTCTATTTTGCTGTCCGATTAACGCAGTGGTTAGCGCTCTCGCTTCTCACCAATGCAACCCGGGTTCGATCCTCAGACTGGGAAGTATGTGAGATGGTACGGTGGTCACCAGATAGGACAGGACTGGTGGGTTTTCTCCGGGTACTTCGGTTTCCTCCCACACGAATGACCACATATACGCTTTCATCCGCGCCAACGAGAGTGATTAATATAAGTTGTTAGAACTTGCTTCGCCATCGTTGTAAAATAAATAACTTTAAGTCTATTCTTTTTTGCGTTTCATTACATTGCATTCAATGTTTTGTTTGTGCCTTATCTGCATCACATGTAATTATCATGCTATGCTTGGGTACTGACCTATATATCTGAGTATATCCGAGTGTACTGACCTATATATCTGAGTATATCCGAGTATACTGACCTATATATCTGAGTATATCCGAGTGTACTGACCTATATATCTGAGTATATCCGAGTGTACTGACCTATAATTATATCTGAGTATATCCGAGTGTACTGACCTATAATTATATCTGAGTATATCCGAGTGTACTGACCTATAATTATATCTGAGTATATCCGAGTGTACTGACCTATATATCTGAGTATATCCGAGTGTACTGACCTATATATCTGAGTATATCCGAGTGTACTGACCTATATATCTGAGTATATCCGAGTGTACTGACCTATATATCTGAGTATATCCGAGTGTACTGGCCTATATATCTGAGTATATCCGAGTGTACTGACCTATATATCTGAGTATATCCGAGTGTACTGACCTATATATCTGAGTATATCCGAGTGTACTGACCTATATATCTGAGTATATCCGAGTGTACTGACCTATATATCTGAGTATATCCGAGTGTACTGGCCTATATATCTGAGTATATCCGAGTGTACTGACCTATATATCTGAGTATATCCGAGTGTACTGACCTATAATTATATCTGAGTATATCCGAGTGTACTGACCTATAATTATATCTGAGTATATCCGAGTGTACTGACCTATAATTATATCTGAGTATATCCGAGTGTACTGACCTATAATTATATCTGAGTATATCCGAGTGTACTGACCTATAATTATATCTGAGTATATCCGAGTGTACTGACCTATATATCTGAGTATATCCGAGTGTACTGGCCTATATATCTGAGTATATCCGAGTGTACTGACCTATAATTATATCTGAGTATATCCGAGTGTACTGACCTATATATCTGAGTATATCCGAGTGTACTGACCTATATATCTGAGTATATCCGAGTGTACTGACCTATATATCTGAGTATATCCGAGTGTACTGACCTATATATCTGAGTATATCCGAGTGTACTGACCTATATATCTGAGTATATCCGAGTGTACTGACCTGTACATCCCAGTATATCCGAGTGTACTGACCTATATATCTGAGTATATCCGAGTGTACTGACCTATATATCTGAGTATATCCGAGTGTACTGACCTATATATCTGAGTATATCTGAGTGTACTGACCTGTATATCCCAGTATATCCGAGTGTACTGACCTGTACATCCCAGTATATCTGAGTGTACTGACCTGTATACCCAAGTGTACTGGCCTGTACATCCCAGTATATCCGATTGTACTGACCTGTACATCCCAGTGTACTGACCTGTACATCCCAGTATATCCGAGTGTACTGACCTGTACATCCCAGTATATCCGAGTGTACTGACCTGTATACCCAAGTGTACTGGCCTGTACATCCCAGTATATCCGATTGTACTGACCTGTACATCCCAGTATATCCGAGAGTATGGGCCTGTACATCCCAGTATATCCGAGTGTACTGGCCTGTACATCCCAGTATATCCGAGTGTATGGGCCTGTACATCCCAGTATATCCGAGTGTACTGACCTGTACATCCCAGTATATCCGAGTGTACTGACCTGTACATCCCAGTATATCCAAGTGTACGGGCCTGTACATCCCAGTATATCCGAGTGTACGGGCCTGTACATCCCAGTATATCCGAGTGTACTGACCTGTACATCCCAGTATATCCGAGTGTACGGGCCTGTACATCCCAGTATATCTGAGTGTACTGACCTGTACATCCCAGTATATCCGAGTGTACGGGCCTGTACATCCCAGTATGCCTGAGTGTACTGACCTGTACATCCCAGTATATCCTAGTGTACGGACCTGTACATCCCAGTATGCCTGAATGTACGGGCCTGTACATCCCAGTATATCTGAGTGTACTGACCTGTACATACCAGTATGCCTGAGTGTACTGACCTGTACATCCCAGTATATCCTAGTGTACGGACCTGTACATCCCAGTATGCCTGAATGTACGGGCCTGTACATCCCAGTATATCCGAGTGTACTGGCCTGTACATCCCAGTATATCCGAGTGTACGGGCCTGTACATCCCAGTATATCCGAGTGTACTGACCTGTACATCCCAGTATATCCGAGTGTACTGACCTGTACATCCCAGTATATCCGAGTGTACTGGCCTGTACATCCCAGTATATCCGAGTGTACTGACCTGTACATCCCAGTATATCCGAGTGTACTGACCTGTACATCCCAGTATATCCGAGTGTACTGACCTGTACATCCCAGTATATCTGAGTGTACAGGCCTGTATATGGAACACTTAGTTTATGGGAATTTAGGCATCCCTGCTATCCCTGCGGTTTAGGCATCCCTGCTATCCCTGCAGTTTAGGCATCCCTGCTATCCCTGCAGTTTAGGCATCCCTGCTATCCCTGCAGTTTAGGCATCCCTGCTATCCATGCAGTTTAGGCATCCCTGCTATCCCTGCGGTTTAGACATCCCTGCTATCCCTGCAGTTTAGGCATCCCTGCTATCCCTGCGGTTTAGGCATCCCTGCTATCCCTGCGGTTTAGGCATCCCTGCTATCCCTGCGGTTTAGGCATCCCTGCTATCCCTGCAGTTTAGGCATCCCTGCTATCCCTGCGGTTTAGGCATCCCTGCTATCCCTGTGGATTAGGCATCCCTGCTATCCCTGCGGTTTAGGCATCCCTGCTATCCCTGCGGTTTAGACATCCCTGCTATCCCTGTGGATTAGGCATCCCTGCTATCCCTGCGGTTTAGACATCCCTGCTATCCCTGCAGTTTAGGCATCCCTGCTATCCCTGTGGATTAGGCATCCCTGCTATCCCTGCAGTTTATGCATCCCTGCTATCCCTGCGGTTTAGGCATCCCTGCTATCCCTGCAGTTTAGGCATCCCTGCTATCCCTGCGGTTTAGGCATCCCTGCTATCCCTGCAGTTTAGGCATCCCTGCTATCCCTGCAGTTTAGGCATCCCTGCTATCCCTGCGGTTTAGGCATCCCTGCTATCTCTGCAGTTTAGGCATCCCTGCGGTTTAGGCATCCCTGCTATCCCTGCGGTTTAGGCATCCCTGCTATCCCTGCAGTTTAGGCATCCCTGCGGTTTAGGCATCCCTGCTATCCCTGCAGTTTAGGCATCCCTGCGGTTTAGGCATCCTTGCTATCCCTGCGGTTTAGGCATCCTTGCTATCCCTGCGGTTTAGGCATCCCTGCTATCCCTGCGGTTTAGGCATCCCTGCTATCCCTGCGGTTTAGGCATCCCTGCTATCCCTGCAGTTTAGGCATCCCTGCGGTTTAGGCATCCCTGCTATCCCTGCGGTTTAGACATCCCTGCTATCCCTGCGGTTTAGGCATCCCTGCTATCTCTGTGGTTTAGGCATCCCTGCAGTTTAGGCATCCCTGCTATCCCTGCAGTTTAGGCATCCCTGCTATCCCTGCGGTTTAGGCATCCCTGCTATCTCTGTGGTTTAGGCATCCCTGCAGTTTAGGCATCCCTGCTATCCCTGCAGTTTAGGCATCCCTGCTATCCCTGCGGTTTAGGCATCCCTGCTATCCCTGCGGTTTAGGCATCCCTGCTATCCCTGCGGTTTAGGCATCCCTGCGGTTTAGGCATCCCTGCTATCTCTGCGGTTTAGGCATCCCTGCGGTTTAGGCATCCCTGCTATCCCTGCGGTTTGGTTCCTGCTATCCCTGCGGTTTGGTTCCTGCTATCCCTGCAGTTTGGTTATGTGTATTTATTGTGCGAATTCAATATAAAATAACGTATCACAGTCTAGAACCTATTAAATTTTAGTATCGCATAGACGAAAAGACGAATTATTAATAGATACACAATGATAATATGAAACGTTTCGATATCATCGATCACAAATGCGAACAAACACTGCAATATTACATTATCTGAAGTAGCATCATTTTGCTGCTTCCTCGTGCCAGATACCAGACGATTGACCAATCAGAAATTGTAAAAATATATTAATAAGCACGGGTTATAATACAGGATCTTCATTGTTCGACAGTTCAGACACTGAGTTCGAGCCCCGCTGGAGCCGTTATGATTGTGCCCTTAGGCAAGGCATTTAAATTCCACGTTGCCTCTTCTCTCTCACTTGTAGCGATGGATTCCATTAGGAATGAGGTCTCGAGAGTGATTAGTATTAGTTGTAAGAACTTGTTGCGCAATTGGGCTAAAATAAATTGGTATAAACTGGCAATTTCATCCTTATAAAAGTATAAACTTTATTTACAACGATTGCGAAACAAGCTTTAACTACTATTAATCAGACTTGCTGATGCGGATGAAATCGTATATGTGATCATTCGTGTGTGAGAAAACCGGAATACCGAGAAATCCCACCTGTCCGATCTGGCGACCACCGTACCATCTCACATACTTCCCAATCCGAGGATCAAACCCGGATATTGCGCACGGTGAGAAGTGGTCGTGCGAATCTGACAGCCGTATATAATGTAACCAATGAAACGTTTTTTTTCGACAGACTATTATTTCTTTAACTCAGGCATTTTATTTTTTCGTAGCGTAAAAACGTGTTTTTGCTCATCTGTGTACAGTCAAACCTGTCTTAAGCAGCCAGCCAAGGGAGTCAGAGAAAGTGGCTGCTTAGTACAGGGGGCTGCTTAATAGAGGTCAAATATATAGTAAAACAACCGATAAGGAATCTGGAAACTGGCTGCTTAATACAGGCTGGCTGCTTAATGGAGGTGACCACTAACACAGGTTTGGCTGTGTATTGTTTGCAGCCATCGACATCAGTGATCGGTGGTATCGACATGTTACGTTTAATCTAAGATAATATACTGATATTGCTCTGTTTAACCCTTTCCTTCATAGAGATTTAGAGGTTAATATACTATTATATCTCCATACAAACGACAGCCATTTAGTTATCATGCAATGGATAAGTAGTCACCATATCTATCCCACCTCCATAGATATTACTGGGACTACATGAGATTCTGACCATTATTATGAACATTGGTTTGGCTACTACATTGACAATGTATGTCGTATTGGTAATGGCGTCAATAGGTGCTTCTATGAGGGAAAGGGTTAAGATCGTCTGACCAAAGTATATTTTTAATACGAGGGTAAGATGAAATGATTACTCTATTTATTTTAGGATCAGCCAACCAAAGATGAGGATGTAAAACGACCGCTGAGCGTCGAAGAATGGCTCGCACAACTGAATCTTTCATTTTACGAGCAGAATTTCATCTCAAACGGCTGGGAGAGTCTGCTGTATCTGAACGAACTCACTCTCAATGACCTGAACAACATGGGCGTAGAGATACCCGAACATCAACTCAAGATAGTGCAGAGCATCAGAGAACTGAATAAAGTGTGATTTCTTTCAGTGACCATACCTATCTACAGTCAAACCTGTCTGTAAAGAGAGACCGCCAATCACATACAGTGGTTGTTGTTGACACCCAGGGTTTCCGCTGTCGGTCGCCAATGGTGCCAATTGCGTCAAAAAACAAATATTTGTGCTATATTAGCGAAAATATTTGGCGCAATTATATTTTTATTTTTAATTTTTTATTTTTGGCACATGTTTTGTCAAATACATGACTTCAAATATTTATTTGTGAACTATATGGCTCATAGTAACTATAATGTTTTTTAATTGGCTCAAGTGTTTTTCAATTGGCGACAGAAGTGGCGCAGACAAACATTCAGATAGAGGGAACCCTGGACACCCAGGCCACAAGGTTATGAAACATATTTCAATTTTTCAAACTCGACCTCAAGTGATTTGATTGGTTGATTCTGAATGTATACTCTCAGCTGAATGAATCAGAAGCTTGAGACTGAGTTTGAGATTAGAGAACGGTTTTTAATTTGTATAAAATAACCTCCGTATATTCCTAGGTTATAAAAGTTTTATAACCTATGAAAATACGGAGGTTATTTTATACAAATTTATTTTAGCTCAATTGAAACAAGTTCTTATATTAATCACTCTCTCGACCCTCATTCCTGATGGAATCCATCGCCACGAGGGAGAGAGAAAAGGCATGGAATTTAAATGCCTTGCCTAAGGGCACAATCGTAACGGCTCCAGCGGGGCTCGAACTCCGGTTCTTTCGCACCTAATGTGAACGCGCTACCACTGTGCGGAGGTTAAAATGCATTGATAATCATATGTTGGAAGATAACAACGTTGGTCTGTTAGAGACGGGTTTGACTGCATATGTATACAGAAACTCTTGCCTGTTTCACGAAATACCTCCTTAATCTATTACTATTGTTCTGTGGGGTAAAATAAAAACTGTTTGCGTCAAATTTAAATCATTATAATGCCGAAAGTAACAGGTGCAGGTGCCACAGACGGATCTGTAGTCCAGTGGTTAACACGCTGGACTGGTAATCCAGGGATCACAGGTTCGATCCCCCGTCTGACCCTAATAAAATTAACAGTCTTTCAGATGGGACATTAAACCGAGGTCTTGTGCCGGTGCTTTACACCATGCACGTAAAAGAACCAGAGGAGACTTTGGAATGGGTCTCTGTCTGTATCATTGCACTATCCTCCCAAATCTAAAATGACTAATCTCTTCAGGAGGCGTCGCTCATATGGGTAACCAGTAAATAAACGTAAAACACACACAGTGGAGGTGCCTGTTTGTAGTACGGTGCAGGCCACCAAAAAATATTCATCAAGCAAAAAAACCATATATATCCCATAAGTGGAATTAAAATGGAAGGTAGGGTGGGATATGTGTACCATAAACATATATATCCCATAAGTGGAATTAAAATGGAAGGTAGGGTGGGATGTGGGTACCATAAACATATATGCCCATAAGTGGAATTAAAATGGAAGGTAGGGTGGGATATGGGTACCATAAACATATATGCCCATAAGTGGAATTAAAATGGAAGGTAGGGTGGGATATGGGTACCATAAACATATTTCAATAGTTCTCATCTACGCAAAATGATCGTGCCAACTAGCATGTATGTCCACCCCTTAGTATAGTCCGGTTGCTGGATTACCCACAATAATTCCCATGGTATAGTTTCACCTCTATGTTTAACCGTTAAAATGCCAAATAAATTGGAAGGAATATACAAGCAGTATAGATCCAGATCAGCCACGGCGTAAGTCTGATTAGGATCTGTGTTTTTTTATATTCAGCCAAGTGTTTTAGCTCCACTATCCGAATAGCAAACAGCATAGAGCCTGATCAGACGTGGCGTTGTGTCATTGCTGATTTGGCTCTATGCTGTTTGAAAAAGCAACTTAAAATTGCTAATTTAGGCCAATTTTGAGGTTTTGAAAGACTTGAGGTATTTTGTGATACAGGCTTTGTTGCTTATATAACAGTACATACATATAATCTAAGACGTACACCACACAAGCCAAGATGTACCCACACAAACCAAGACGTACCCACTCAAACCAATACGTACCCACTCAAACCAATACGTACCCAAATAATCTTAAGACGGACCCACACAAACTAAGACGTACCCACACAAACCAAGATGTACCCACATAATCTAAGACATACCCACACAAACCAAGACGTACCCACACAAACCAAAATGTACCCACATAATCTAAGACATACCCACACAAACCAAGACATACCCACACAAACCAAGATGTACCCACTACCCACACAAACCAAGATGTACCCACATAATCTAAGACATACCTACACAAACCAAGACATACCCACAAACCAAGACATACCCACACAAACCAAGATGTACCCACATAATCTAAGACATACCCACGCAAACCAAGACGTACCCACACAAACCAAGATGTACCCACATAATCTAAGACATACCCACACAAACCAAGACGTACCCACACAAACCAAGATGTACCCACATAATCTAAGACATACCCACACAAACCAAGACGTACCCACACAAACCAAGATGTACCCACATAATCTAAGACATACCCACACAAACCAAGACGTACCCACACAAACCAAGATGTACCCACATAATCTAAGACATACCCACACAAACCAAGACGTACCCACACAAACCAAGATGTACCCACATAATCTAAGACATACCCACACAAACCAAGATGTACCTACATAATCTAAGACATACCCACACAAACCAAGATGTACCCACATAATCTAAGAAATACCCACATAAACCAAGACGTACCCACACAAACCATAGATGTACCCACACAAACGAAGACGTACCCACATAATCTAAGACATACATACCCACACAAACCAAATGTACCCACATAATCCAATACCCACGTTGCCCATGTGTGTCTTGTTTGAGTTTATATAGGTCTATCTGGCCGAAGGCATTGTAAACAAAGGACCGAAGGTGGATCACCCATTCAGGTTTGACTCTGACGTGTACCATTCACGTTTGAAATATTTTACAGATGTGGGTAACTGTTTTGTGAAAGCAATTTGTCACGTTCGACTTCAATTTAAAATCTGCAGCTATTATTAGTTTATACCAATTTATGTTAGCTCGGTTGCGAAACAAGTTCCTACAACTTTCACTGTCGAGACCTCATTCCTGATGGAATCAATCGCCACGGGGAATTAAAAGGATTTAGGGTGCATCTTCTATAGCTTATAATCAAATGACAAAAATATTTTCAGGGAGTGTCGCCCCAATGTTTTCAGGTGCTGCGATAAATAATCTTAACAATATATATAATGTATATACATAATGTACCGTGTGTTTTATATCAGCTTTTAACATCTGGCTCTACATAATAATCCAGTTTATAAACCCTTTGCACACTAGCGGCACATAAAATCACTTTTGCAAACAGCATAGAGCCAGATCAGACGGAACAAAAAGTTCCGTCTGATCAGACTCTATGTTGTTTGTTATTCGGATAGTGGAGCTAAAACACTTGGCTGAATTGCAAACAACATAGATCCTGATCAGACGTGGCGTTGCGCCGCTGCTGATCTGAATCTATGTTGTTCGCAAATGTGATTTTATTTACTCGGCAGGCAAAGGGTTAAACAATCACAGGAGCTTGCAATGTTATTCATGAAGCACCAAACCCTGTGCATCTATCCTACATCGCCTCTGTGGTCGAGTGGTTAATGTCGCTGACTTGTATACCACTGTAACCTATCATCACTGATGGTCACGGTTTCGAGCCTTGCTCAGACCGTGTCTCATTTATATGAAAAAAGTTGGCAGTTTCTTACGGAGGTTGGTGCACCCAAGTACTGGTTAACCTCCATAGCCTGTCCAGGAAAGGTGTTGGCAGTTAAACTGCCCGCCGGCGATATAGCCCAAAATTGTGCTAATGCCAGCGTAAAAACCCGAATAAACAAACAAACAAAACATACTAGCCTACATCCTCCCTCTATATGAATAATTTATATTTTTACTACTGTATATAGTGGGTGGATTATAGGATAGAGGTACAGGGACTTGGTGCTCTTCTAGATAAAATATCAAACTCCTGTGGATTAATCAATCTGCGCTTAACACAACCTTCTCTGCTGTTGTTTATACACACACCCTGTACTCAATCATTAACCCGTTCCCACCTAGAACATGCGCTGCTCGTATACAAGTAGTTTGGTGGTACTGGGTTAATATACTTGTATATATCCAGATTTATGTACTACCCAAATATTTACAAAGAATTTTTGATATAACAATATTTATGTACATGTATTTCCCAAATACTTACAAAGAATTGTTATCAGATTTTTACATTGTACTAGTGTGCAAATGTCTCAGATTTTTGTTTTATACTAGTGTGCAAATGTCTCAGATTTTTGTTTTATACTAGTGTGCAAATATCTCAGATTTTTGTTTTATACTAGTGTGCAAATATCTCAGATTTTTGTTTTATACTAGTGTGCAAATATCTCAGATTTTTGTTTTATACTAGTGTGCAAATATCTCAGATTTTTGTTTTGTACTAGTGTGCAAATATCTCAGATTTTTTTGTGCTTCATTTGCACAATCTTTTTTGTGCTTGTTGCCATGGCGAGGTACATGTAGTAGAGTGGACAAATTTCTCGTTGCTAGGCGATGCGGCATGGCAAATTTTTTTGAAACTTATTTAATTATTTGATTGCATATACATATATGTACTTATTTACTTATTGTGTAAATTAAATTTTAAAAAAAGGACTGAAAGAGTACATCGAAATTTGCTCATTACAATGTATTAACCCATTTCATTCTGGATACATTTAAAGGCTTTTGCAAACAACATAGATCCAGATCAGCCGCAGCGTAACGCTGCGTGCTGATCAGGATCTATGTTGTTTGCTACATAGCCAAGTGCCTTAGCAAGATGATCTGAATAGCAAACAGCATAGAGCCTGATCAGACGGCATGTTCCGTGGCGGCTGATCTGGCTCTATGTTCTTTGCAAATACTGTTTGAACGGTATCCAGAATGAAATTGGTTAATTAGATAGTGTAATATTAACTTAACCCTTTCAACACCACAGACCTCTAAATTGGCTTACAAAAAAGTGTAGATCCAGATGAGCCGGCTTGTGACGAGCCGTCTCATCAGGATCTGCACTTTTTGCCAGTGATATGACTATTTTTATACATAATTACCCATTTTGATAAATGAACTTGTCCAAATGTGATTTTCTGATTCATTTATTGGTTTATGAATATCATGGACCAGTCCATGTGAGTTACTTGGTGTTGAATGGGTTAACTTACATTTACTCATAATTATGTGTAAATTCTGTCTATACCATCCATACTCCCCTATTAGGCGATCTCGCCTATAAAGATGACCTACTTTGGTCCTGAATTTTGTAGGTTGTGGCACGCACTGGTATATAAGACGTGTTGATAAAATTGACACCAGACCATGTATAAATTGCATGTTTGCATAAAGTGCTTTCTTTTCTAAAAAGTAATTACGGATACCACAATACTCAATACAATACTCAAGTATCAAACGGGAAGCCATTTTGAGACCATAATCAGGTTGTAAAGAAGCGTCTTATAGGCGAGTATGGGTGGTACTTATATAAAGCTTGGGAGAACGTAGCCAAGCCGTAATGTCTCCTTTTGTTTTTCTTCTTCAAAGTGGCAGATTAACCCATTTCATTCTGGATACTGTTCAAACAGTATTTGCAAAGAACATAGAGCCAGATCAACTGCCACAGAACGTTCCGTCTGATCAGGCGCTATGCTGTTTGCTATTCAGATGATCTTACTAAGACACTTGGCTATGTAGCAAACAACATAGATCCTGATCAGCATGCAGCGTCACGCTGCAGCTGATTGGATCTATGTTGTTTGCAAAAGCCTTTAAATGTATCCAGAATGAAATGGGTTAAGCTATAATATGTATGCTAATCTAGCGTTAACTGTAATAAACCTCAAGTTATTGGTAATTTTGTGAATAAATATCACAAAAGGAAGGTATTCTGATTAGCGCAGTGGTTATCGAACTCGCTTCTCGCCAACACAACCCAGGTTCAAACCTCGGACCAGGAAGTATGTGAGATGGTACGGTGGTCGCCAGATCGGACAGATGGGTTTTATCTGATCTGGTTTCCTCCTGCATGAAGGACCACATTTATGCTTGCATCCGCGTCAACAAGACTAATTCATATTAATTGTTAAAGTTTTTTTCACAAAATTAGTTGTTAAAAAACTTTTTTATTTTAAAGGGAGGTAATTTATATATAATAATTTCTCAAAAACCAGTTCATACATGTATGTCTGCATGTATGTATGTTCCATTAATGTCAAACCCCTTGCGGGGACCTAGACATATGAACTGAATATTTTAGTCCTTAAAATCTGACTAATTTCTGAACATTTTAGTTTAAAATCTGACTAATTTCTGAACATTTTAGTTTAGTTTAAAATCTGACTAATTTCTGAACATTTTAGTTTAAAATCTGACTAATTTCTGAACATTTTAGTTTAGTTTAAAATCTGACTAATTTCTGAACATTTTAGTTTAAAATCTGACTAATTTATTATTGAAAAATGGCACTTATAAGCCCGTCATCATTGATTGGTAATTTGGTACAGACAGATCTGTAGTCCAGTGGTAACACGCTGGAATGGTAATCCAGGAATCGCAGGTTCGATCCCCCGTCTGACCCTAATAAAATTAACAGTCTTTCAGATGGGACGTTAAACCGAGGTCTCGCTTTACACCGTGCACGTAAAAGAACCAGAGGAGATTCTGGAATGGGTCTCTGTCTTTATCATTGTACTATCCTCCAAAAATCTAAAATGACTAAACTCTTCATGAGGCGTCGCTCATATGGCAATCGGTAGCGACAATTAATAAGCGTAAAACACACACAATTGGTAATTTTCAGCTCCATCGAATATCTTAATATCTCGATGTGCAGCCCATTCAAGGTCCGCTCAGACAGAGGCTTTATGAAGATAGGATAGGTAGAATAGTTTGCTACTGTTTTAATTGATTAGGTTCAGCAGAAGAGTTATCTCATAGTTGCTGGCATTAACCCATTCCCACCTTGCAGCACCACTAATTGTATGCTTGTAAGGGTTGTAGGGTTAAATTGTTTCATGTCAGTTTTTTTGTTTCATGTCAAGTCAGTTTTTACGTTCACTATTTATACACATGATAATAAGATGGGAGAATTTTCCTTCAAGTGAAGGCGACGTGGCCAGGAAAAAAGTGACAATTTCGCCCACTTCACCCCCAAAGTTGAGCCCTGCTCTTCCAGGTTAAGCTAAATGGCTCGTAGGAATAGTTTATGCAAATTTCACCAAATGATCTTAAAACATTAGATTAATTGCCCTTGAGACCTCATTAAAAATGAAATCATTGCCACTAGGGAGAGAGCTGGCATTGTGAATTGAAGTGCCTTGCCTAAGGTCACCAGCACCGTGGTTCTTGTGGGACTAATACCCGCAACCCATCTGTTATGAGGCAGACGCCATGTTGTTTACACCACAGAGGTTTTCATGGACAATAAGGAAGGTAGCTGTTATTAATGGCGCCATTAACACTATTAGATTATTCAGTAGGAATGAAAATTTGGTTACGTATAAAAGTTTTATTTTGTTCTGCCATTTTTTCACCATATTTTATATGCAAATGTATTAGTGCACTCAGAGCTTTGTTTATCTTCGATCTGTTTAATGTCTATTAATTCCAGAATCATCTGTAATGAGATTCTTGTACGTTTTTCATTGAATTTACACTCCTCTTTAATGTCAGAACACTACAAATATTTACTTGCTGGTAGTTGTTGTTTTACTCTTTTGTGTATTTTCCTTACTTTCTGTGTATTTTCCTTACTTTCAGTTACAATTTTAATGATGTAAGCTGGTTTTTGTACAACACTGCTGTCATTTTGCAGACCTATTTATATAATAAAATATTTTCATACATCTGTTAAAATGTCTTCTTTCACAAGTTGCTATAGCAGACGACAGTGAGACGTAGCGTGGATATGGACGTAAGTACAAGGGTTTTATTGGCTAAACACAAGAGGATGATCAAGGTGTTCAAGCACAGACCTGCCTGAATTGTGTCATTGTCTGAGATTTTTGAAATCAGAAAAGTTTGCGCGCGGCGAAAACTATTCGAAATGACAAAACATTCGCGGCGAACAATAAACCTGAAGTTTCTGCCGCTTTCGGAAAAGCACAAATGCAGATTCAAACATTCTTGCATAAAAGCCATTTAATAAATCCAGGGATATAAAACTAATTTGAATGTGCACTAAATACTGCTGTATTGTAAACATGTGAAAAGTGCACCCATGTATTCGCAGTAAAGCCGCTAACAATGAAAACGGCAATAATTTTTAGTTTTTAATGCCAACAATCAACACCTATGCCAGTAAGCCAACAAGCAAATGCTAATGTTGGCAATTTCCAGAGAAATGGCTGGCCTGCAGACCTAGGCAATCAAACGGGGGACATTCATTCTAGAACCAAAAAGTAGGTGAAATATATGATATAATCGGAAGATAAGTTTAGACGTTACGAGGATATTTTAAGATCCTCTGGGATAATGACAGCCATTTTGTGACACCATCGTTATTATTTATTTTGTTACGAGATAATTGTTAGTAATATTAGTGATATTTTAATTATTTAATTAAAGCATTAAAATGATCCATAATTATGGTATTAAAATAGTTTGGACATAAATTCCATATTAATTTTGATATAAACGCCAAAAGTCTTCTTATCCAAAACAACCCTGTTTATCTTCTTAGATGGATTTTATAATATTCGTAACTTTTATATTGTCCAATTGAATATGCACATGTCTGGGCGGTCTGGTCTCTATATCATATACAGTTTATATTGTCCGATTGAATATGCACATGTCTGGGCGGTCTCTATCATATACAGTTTATATTGTCTGATTGAATATGTCTGGGCGGTCTCTATATCATATACAGTTTATATTGTCCGATTGAATATGCACATGTCTGGGCTGTCTCTATCATATACAGTTTATATTGTCTGATTGAATATGTCTGGGCGGTCTCTATATCATATACAGTTTATATTGTCCGATTGAATATGCACATGTCTGGGCGGTCTCTATATCATATACAGTTTATATTGTCCGATTGAATATGCACATGTCTGGGCGGTCTCTATATCATATACAGTTTATATTGTCCAATTGAATATGCACATGTCTGGGCGGTCTCTATATCATATACAGAGTTTTAGAATATTAGATAATATTTTACTAGTGAAAACGTTTTGGGACTGAATCCGTCGTGACATCATTAATGTTTTTAACATTGTCTAAGCACGCCGTATTCGCTCATGGTTGCATCGCTTTCTATCGTTTTTCAGCATGAAATAAAAAGAAAATTTGTTGAAGTGATTGATCAAATCAAATTTCAATTATGAACATAGAAAACTATTATGACTCTTGGCTAGCTGATAATAATGCTTTCATTTCAATCTGGAGGTCTGCCTCTGTGGTCCAGTGGTTAAGGTCGCTGACTTGTATACCACTGTAACCTATCATCACTGATGGTCACTAGTTCGAGCCGCGCTCAGACTGCGTCTCATTCATATGAAAAAGTTGGCAGTTTCTTACGGAGGTTGGTGCACCCAAGTACTGGTTAACCACTGGAGCCTGCCCAGGAAAGGTGTTGTTAGGTAAACTGCCCGCTGGCGATATAGCCCAAACTGGTGCTGATGCAGGCGTAAAACCCGAAACGTGCATTATGTAAACATTACTGCTAGCTTAGTGCTTAATGTTTGCACAATGCGATATTCTCTTGTATGTTATAATATTGTTTGATGTTCTTGTTTGTTTCATAACGTTTGATATTGTTTGTATGCTTAAAATAATGGATGTCTTCCGAAACTCCAATCTTTGCAATACGTTTGATGTCCTTTGTATGTTCTCACTATGAAATGTCTTTATGTTTGCATCATTTTATGTCCTTTGTATGTTTGTAATATCCTATGTGTTTCTTTTTGAATGTTATATACTCTTCAGAAATGGAGGAAATAAAGATGATATATATATATATATCTATTCATCCAGTTGATATCTTTTGGCTTGCCATGTTAGCGTCTCAGTGGCATAATGGTTACGATGCGGCCTACCGAACGAGTGGTCAAAGGTTAGAACCTTGTCAGGGGGTTCGTTCTGATTTGGACGGTTGGTAAGGCACCAGCTAGTTACATAATGGTTACCGAGCAGCCTGGCACCAGCTAATTACATAATGGTTACCGATCAGCCTGGCACCAGCTAGTTACATAATGGTTACCGATCAGCCTGGCACCAGCTAGTTACATAATGGTTACCGATCAGCCTGGCATTTGGCCTTGAGGAAGGTACTGGTGTTCATAAAAAAGATGTCTCTTAATTCAGTAATTGCCGGCCCTTTAACCCTTTCCTTCATAGAGGTTTAGGGTAATATACTATTATTATGAAATGCTATTAAATAGTGGTGACACTATAATAAACAAACACTTTATAATAACAGCCGTTTCAGAAATCTGGAAGCAGGCCACGTAATGCAGATCAGCTGTTGTATAAAGCTGACTTCTAACACTATTAACATTATACCTTTTAAAATATCGCTAATAACTCGTGCTTTGTGTGATTTACATTATTTCTGTAATATTTACTTTGTATATTTATCCTCATATCCCTGTTAAAGTCCCTTTTATATATTTCTTGAAATGGAAAAATTAAATTTATGATTTGAGAACCTTCAAAATTTATAATATTATAATTTGGTTAAAATCTGAATAAATTATTATTGAAATTATGAGATTTCAGTCATAATTTCCGATTATCAGCTCATTACAATATCTCGGTATGTAGCACATTCCTAGTGAATTCACATATGGGACTTTAACAATGATAACTGCATGACACTATATTAACCAGTTTAACTGCATGGAGTGAAACAGCCGAAAAGTGATTTTATAACTTTAAGTGACTAAGATCATATCATGATACATTAGTTTGTTCATATTATCAAAACCCGTGGAGCCCCAGTCTTTTGTTCATATCAAAACCCGTGGAGCCCCAGTCTTTTGTTCATATTATCAAAACCTGTGGAGCCCCAGTCTTTTGTTCATATTATCAAAACCTGTGGAGCCCCAGTCTTTTGTTCATATTATCAAAACCTGTGGGCCCCAGTCTTTTGTTCATATTATCAAAACCTGTGGAGCCCCAGCCTTTTGTTCATATTATCAAAACCTGTGGAGCCCCAGTCTTTTGTTCATATTATCAAAACCTGTGGAGCCCCAGTCTCTTTTCATCTCAAAACCCATGGACCCCCAGTCTTTTTTTCATATTATCGAAACCTTTGGAGCCATATTTTTTAGACCAATAAATTAATTAGAAAATTACATTTGGATCAGTTCATTTATCAAAATGGGTAATTTTGTCTAAAAATAGTAAAATTACTGGCACAAAATGCAGATCCTGATGAGATAGCTCGTCACTGGATCAACACTTCTTGCAAACCTATTTAGATGTCTGTAGTGTTGAAAGGGTTAACCCATTCAACACCAAGTAACTCACATGGACTGGTCCATGATATTCATAAACCAATAAATGAATCAGAAAATCACATTTGGACAAGTTCATTTATCAAAATGGGTAATTATGTCTAAAAATAGTCATATCACTGGCAAAAAGTGCAGATCCTGATGAGACGGCTCGTCACGAGCCGGCTCGTCACGAGCCGGCTCATCTGGATCTACACTTTTTGTAAGCCTATTTAGAGGTCTGTAGTGTTGAAAGGGTTAATATACCTATAATATGAATAGATAAATGGATTTCCGTGGGCAGGTGAAGCTGACTGTACTGTATTATGATTGTTAACGTTATCTATCTAACAGGATACACCCATGCCAAATTACATGACACTGGTTCCTAATGATTCCAAGCAGACTCAGCTCCCCAGAGGAGAACCAGTCAAAGTAAGTAGTTGGAGTCTGTATGCTAGAATGTAACTGGAATGATAACTCTTGTAAAGTAATTGTAGTTTGGCTGATGGAATGATGACTGTGTAAAGGAATTGTAGCTTGGTTGATGGAATGATGACTGTGTAAAGGAATTGTAGCTTGGTTGATGGAATGATGACTGTGTAAAGGAATTGTAGCTTGGTTGATGGAATGATGATGCTTGTAAAGTAATTGTAGCTTGGTTGATGGAATGGTGTCTCTTGTAAAGTAATTGTAGCTTGATTGATGGAATGGTGTCTCTTGTAAAGTAATTGTAGTTTGGCTGATGGAATGATGACTTTTGTAAAGTAATTGTAGCTTGATTGATGGAATGATGACTTTTGTAAAGTAATTGTAGCTTGTTTGATGGAATGGTGAATGTGTAAAGTAATTGTAGCTTGTTTGGTGGAATGATGACTTATAAAGTAATTGTAGCTTGATTGATGGAATGTTGTCTTGTAAAGTAATTGTAGCTTGTTTGATGGAATGTTGTCTTGTAAAGTAATTGTAGCTTGATTGATGGAATGATGACCTTTGTAAAGTAAGTGTAGCTTGTTTGATGGAATGATGACTGTGTAAAGTAATTGTAGCTTGATTGATGGAATGATGACTGTAAAGTAATTGTAGCTTGATTGATGGAATGATGTCTCTTGTAAAGTAATTGTAGTTTGGCTGATGGAATGATGACTTTGTAAAGTAATTGTAGTTTGGCTGATGGAATGATGACTTTGTAAAGTAATTGTAGTTTGGCTGATAGAATGATGACTTGTAAAGTAATTGTGGCTTGATTGAATGGAATGATGACTTGTAAAGTAATTGTGGCTTGATTGAAGGGATGGTGTCTCTTGTAAAGTAATAATAGCTTGATTGATGGAATGATGTCTCTTGTAAAGTAATTGTAGCTTGATTGATGACTGTGTAAAGTAATTGTGGCTTGATTGATGGAATGATGACTGTGTAAAGTAAGTGTAGCTTGATTGATGGAATGATGTATGTGTAAAGTAATTGTAGCTTGATTGATGGAATGATGACTTGTGAAGTAATTGTAGCTTGATTGATGGAATGATGACTGTGTAAAGTAATTGTAGCTTGATTGATGGAATGATGACTGTGCAAAGTAACTGTAGCTTGATTGATGGAATGATGTCTGTGTAAAGTAATTGTAGCTTGATTGATGGAATGACAACTTGTAAAGTAATTGTAGCTTGATTGATGGAATGATGACTTCTGTAAAGTAATTGTAGCTTGATTGATGGAATGATGACTTGTAAAGTAATTGTAGCTTGATTGATGGAATGATGTCTGTGTAAAGTAATTGTAGCTTGATTGATGGAATGATGTCTGTGTAAAGTAATTGTAGCTTGATTGATGGAATGATGTCTGTGTAAAGTAATTGTAGCTTGATTGATGGAATGATGACTTGTAAAGTAATTGTAGCTTGATTGATGGAATGATGTGTAAAGTAATTGTAGCTTGATTGATGGAATGATGACTTGTAAAGTAATTGTAGCTTGATTGATGGAATGATGACTTGTAAAGTAATTGTAGCTTGATTGATGGAATGATGACTTGTAAAGTAATTGTAGCTTGATTGATGGAATGATGACTTTGTAAAGTAATTGTAGCTTGATTGATGGAATGATGACTGTAAAGTAATTGTAGCTTGATTGATGGAATGATGACTTTGTAAAGTAATTGTAGCTTGATTGATGGAATGATGACTTCTGTAAAGTAATTGTAGCTTGATTGATGGAATGATGACTTGTAAAGTAATTGTAGCTTGATTGATGGAATGATGACTTGTAAAGTAATTGTAGCTTGATTGATGGAATGATGACTTGTAAAGTAATTGTAGCTTGATTGATGGAATGATGACTTCTGTAAAGTAATTGTAGCTTGATTGATGGAATGATGACTTGTAAAGTAATTGTAGCTTGATTGATGGAATGATGACTTGTAAAGTAATTGTAGCTTGATTGATGGAATGATGACTTGTAAAGTAATTGTAGCTTGATTGATGGAATGATGACTTGTAAAGTAATTGTAGCTTGATTGATGGAATGATGACTTGTAAAGTAATTGTAGCTTGATTGATGGAATGATGACTTCTGTAAAGTAATTGTAGCTTGATTGGTGGAATGACGACTTGTAAAGTAATTGTAGCTTGATTGATGGAATGATGACTTCTGTAAAGTAATTGTAGCTTGATTGGTGGAATGACGACTTGTAAAGTAATTGTAGCTTGATTGATGGAATGATGACTTGTAAAGTAATTGTAGCTTGATTGATGGAATGATGACTTGTAAAGTAATTGTAGCTTGATTGATGGAATGATGACTTGTAAAGTAATTGTAGCTTGATTGATGGAATGATGACTTGTAAAGTAATTGTAGCTTGATTGATGGAATGATGACTTGTAAAGTAATTGTAGATGGAATGATGACTTCTGTAAAGTAATTGTAGCTTGATTGGTGGAATGACGACTTGTAAAGTAATTGTAGCTTGATTGATGGAATGATGACTTGTAAAGTAATTGTAGCTTGATTGATGGAATGATGACTTGTAAAGTAATTGTAGCTTGATTGATGGAATGATGACTTGTAAAGTAATTGTAGCTTGATTGATGGAATGATGACTTGTAAAGTAATTGTAGCTTGATTGATGGAATGATGACTTCTGTAAAGTAATTGTAGCTTGATTGATGGAATGATGACTTGTAAAGTAATTGTAGATGGAATGATGACTTCTGTAAAGTAATTGTAGCTTGATTGGTGGAATGACGACTTCTGTAAAGTAATTGTAGCTTGATTGATGGAATGATGACTTGTAAAGTAATTGTAGCTTGATTGGTGGAATGATGACTTGTAAAGTAATTGTAGCTTGATTGATGGAATGATGACTTCTGTAAAGTAATTGTAGCTTGATTGATGGAATGATGACTTCTGTAAAGTAATTGTAGCTTGATTGATGGAATGACGACTTGTAAAGTAATTGTAGCTTGATTGGTGGAATGATGACTTGTAAAGTAATTGTAGCTTGATTGGTGGAATGACGACTTGTAAAGTAATTGTAGCTTGATTGATGGAATGATGACTTGTAAAGTAATTGTAGCTTGATTGATGGAATGATGACTGTGTAAAGTAATTGTAGCTTGATTGGTGGAATGACGACTTGTAAAGTAATTGTAGCTTGATTGGTGGAATGACGACTTGTAAAGTAATTGTAGCTTGATTGATGGAATGATGACTTCTGTAAAGTAATTGTAGCTTGATTGATGGAATGATGACTTCTGTAAAGTAATTGTAGCTTGATTGATGGAATGATGACTTCTGTAAAGTAATTGTAGCTTGATTGATGGAATGATGACTTCTGTAAAGTAATTGTAGCTTGATTGATGGAATGACGACTTGTAAAGTAATTGTAGCTTGATTGATGGAATGATGACTTGTAAAGTAATTGTAGCTTGATTGATGGAATGATGACTTGTAAAGTAATTGTAGCTTGATTGATGGAATGATGACTTGTAAAGTAATTGTAGCTTGATTGATGGAATGATGACTTGTAAAGTAATTGTAGCTTGATTGATGGAATGATGACTTGTAAAGTAATTGTAGCTTGATTGATGGAATGATGACTTGTAAAGTAATTGTAGCTTGATTGATGGAATGATGACTTCTGTAAAGTAATTGTAGCTTGATTGATGGAATGATGACTTGTAAAGTAATTGTAGCTTGATTGATGGAATGATGACTTGTAAAGTAATTGTAGCTTGATTGATGGAATGATGACTTGTAAAGTAATTGTAGCTTGATTGATGGAATGATGACTTGTAAAGTAATTGTAGCTTGATTGATGGAATGATGACTTGTAAAGTAATTGTAGCTTGATTGATGGAATGACGACTTGTAAAGTAATTGTAGCTTGATTGGGAATGATGACTTGTAAAGTAATTGTAGCTTGATTGGTGGAATGACGACTTGTAAAGTAATTGTAGCTTGATTGATGGAATGATGACTTGTAAAGTAATTGTAGCTTGATTGATGGAATGATGTCTGTGTAAAGTAATTGTAGCTTGATTGGTGGAATGACGACTTGTAAAGTAATTGTAGCTTGATTGGTGGAATGACGACTTGTAAAGTAATTGTAGCTTGATTGATGGAATGATGACTTCTGTAAAGTAATTGTAGCTTGATTGATGGAATGATGACTTCTGTAAAGTAATTGTAGCTTGATTGATGGAATGATGACTTGTAAAGTAATTGTAGCTTGATTGATGGAATGATGACTTCTGTAAAGTAATTGTAGCTTGATTGGTGGAATGACGACTTCTGTAAAGTAATTGTAGCTTGATTGATGGAATGATGACTTGTAAAGTAAGTGTAGCTTGATTGGTGGAATGATGACTTGTAAAGTAATTGTAGCTTGATTGATGGAATGATGACTTCTGTAAAGTAATTGTAGCTTGATTGATGGAATGATGACTTCTGTAAAGTAATTGTAGCTTGATTGATGGAATGATGACTTCTGTAAAGTAATTGTAGCTTGATTGATGGAATGACGACTTGTAAAGTAATTGTAGCTTGATTGGTGGAATGATGACTTGTAAAGTAATTGTAGCTTGATTGGTGGAATGACGACTTGTAAAGTAATTGTAGCTTGATTGATGGAATGATGACTTGTAAAGTAATTGTAGCTTGATTGATGGAATGATGTCTGTGTAAAGTAATTGTAGCTTGATTGGTGGAATGACGACTTGTATAGTAATTGTAGCTTGATTGGTGGAATGACGACTTGTAAAGTAATTGTAGCTTGATTGATGGAATGATGACTTCTGTAAAGTAATTGTAGCTTGATTGATGGAATGATGACTTCTGTAAAGTAATTGTAGCTTGATTGATGGAATGATGACTTCTGTAAAGTAATTGTAGCTTGATTGATGGAATGACGACTTGTAAAGTAATTGTAGCTTGATTGATGGAATGACGACTTGTAAAGTAATTGTAGCTTGATTGATGGAATGATGACTTCTGTAAATTAATTGTAGCTTGATTGATGGAATGATGACTTCTGTAAAGTAAGTGTAGGTTGATTGATGGAATGATGACTTCTGTAAAGTAAGTGTAGGTTGATTGATGGAATGATGACTTTTGTAAAGTAATTGTAGCTTGATTGATGGAATGATGACTTCTGTAAAGTAAGTGTAGCTTGATTGATGGAATGATGACTTCTGTAAAGTAATTGTAGCTTGATTGATGGAATGATGTTTCTTGTAAAGTAATTGTAGGTTGATTGATGGAATGATAACTTTACTAATAGAGTGGTAGCTTTGTGTGTAAAGTGTAGTGTGGTTGCTCGAATGATGGCTAATAACTGCTTGTGTGCAAGAATGATAACTTTCTATGTAATATAAAGGAAATAATAATAAAACTGTCCTCGTTTACCGTCAACTTATAATTGTTACAAATTCAAAGCTACTAACTGAGTTGCTGAAGGGAATGGACCAGTATTTTTGGAGTCATGGCAGTGTCGTAATGCTGTGTGATATACCGTTACTTTCTGTCTTGTGTGTTTTACGTTTATTTATCGTCTCTACCGGTTGTCCATATGAGCGACGCCTCCTGAAGAGATTAGTCATTTTAGATGTTTGGAGGATAGTGCATGATACAGAGACCCATTCCAGAGTCTCCTCTTGTTCTTTTACGTGCACGGTAAAACGCACTGACACGAGACCTCTGAAAGACTGTTAATTTTATTAAGGTCAGACGGGGGATCGAACCTGCAATCTCTGGATTACCAGTACAACATGATAACCACTGGACTAGCCTGTGAACAGGCGTTGATATCTTTTTCCATCATTAATTGGGCCGTAATGAGTTTCCGATAATATCAATTTGTCAGAAGTAAATTGGTGAAAAATCGACAGACTGGAGCCCAGGCTACCACTTGACTACAGATTCGTCTGTTACTTTCTGTCTTCAGGATTCGAGACCTATGTACCATATCCTGGAAGCTGATGATGCCATTGGTCAAAGTGAAGTCAGTAGTGTTTCATGCGTTATTTATATCTTTGCATGCTGGGTAAAATAAAGGCTATAAATAATTCACGTAATTGTAGCAGATGGAGGGTGGTGCACCAAGTACTGGTTAACCGATGGAGCCTGCCCAGGAAATGGGCTGTCAGATAAACTGCCGGTCGCTCAAATGGGCAACCGGTAGCGACGTTAAATAAACTTGAAGAACAAAAGCAGACGACAATTCATGTTAATGTGTTTTTCTTATTTGTAACTGGAAACTTATATATTCCAAATATTTAGACTTGAAAAATGTGACATTTTACTATCCAGGCATTTTTCAAAATTTCTCGAAATAACAGGGGAAAAAATATGTAGAGGTATTTATAGCACTACTGGAAACTATGGAAATATGTCATGAAATTTCAATAGAATTGTGCTGTAACACCATATATTTGAATGTTATTTAAGAAATAATAAGTATCAACCGTGGTATATCGCAGAATAACCCGAGTTTGAAGTTCTTATGCGTAGAAATATATCACGACGGCCTGAATGATATATTTCTACGCATAAGAACGACAAACGAGGGTTATTCTGCGATATACCACAGTTGATACTTATTATTTCGATTCTAACACGACTTCTAATAATTTTAGACTAGAATCAACGGAATATTTTCTTCAAACGCGGTGCTACACCGCTGCATTTGGCTTTCGAAATTTCCTCCCGCGTAAGGGGTGATGACGTTATTTTTTATGGAAAATATCAATCTAGTGCATAAATGAACAAAAGTTGTAACTGATCAATAATTTTAAATTAACAATGTTCACCGTTAGAGTTATATTACTTATTTTTGTAATGGAGCCTCATGTTTTCTCATATTATCTAATTTTAATAATATTGTATTGCATTTTTTCATACAATACATTACATATATACATACAATACTAAGAACAAATCAGAGATTAATATGTAATTATATGATTGCTGTATACGATATATTTGTTTTGTCAAGGGAAAAAAAGCAAATGGGTTGGGCTACAAGTTATAACAACATTATTTACAGCTCTCCCCGTCACTTCGAACTAAATAAACAATGTTGGATGAACAATTTCTGTAATGTATGATCTCATATTATCGGGTGCACAGGGATTCGGCACGTTTGGGGGTACTAGTATATATATTTAAGTATATACTTAAATATATATATACTAGTACCCCCAATCGTGCCGAATCCCTGTGATCGGGTGTAGGCCTATAACACCGAAAAACAACGATACAAATGAAATCGTAGAATTGTTCTTTTTGTCTTAATTAATAAACATTCTATTTTACCTGCAATAACCAAAAACACAGAACAAATAGCCCGTGTTTATATTATTTTTGACATTATAAAAAATAACCTTCATGCTTTTAATGAAGTCCCGACATAACGGGATTTCCTTAACGAGATATCACGAGAATCGACGATACTCACTTGTTCCAACAAAGCATGGCCCAAGTGTTAACTTGGAGTCATCAAATCCATTCACGTGAAGCAGCTAACCAGTTGGCTTGCGGAAATTCGGTGGTTCTACCTGGTTCGTGCCTGAACTACGGCTTCAGTGGAGGTTCTTCCTCCACCACTACTAGCAGGATAGTCACTATCCTGATATTAAACCTCAATTAAAATTACATTACAGGTGAATTTGGAGGGGTGGTTCTTCCTCCACCACTAATAGCTGGAGTCACTATCCTGATTTTAACCCATTCAACACCAAGTAACTCACATGGACTGGTCCATGATATTCATAAACCAATAAATGAATCAGAAAATCACATTTGGACAAGTTCATTTATCAAAATGGGTAATTATGTCTAAAAATAGTCATATCACTGGCAAAAAGTGCAGATCCTGATGAGACGGCTTGTCACGAGCCGGCTCATCTGGATCTACACTTTTTGTAAGCCTATTTAGAGGTCTGTGGTGTTGAAAGGGTTAAGCCTCAATTAAAATTACATTACAGGTGAATGACAAACCAGCATATGAAATCCTTGAAGAGCCTCTGTACCATGAAATAGAAGTGACTACTGTGGAGGAATGGTTGCTAGCACTCGGTTTCTCATGCTACATAGAAACGTTCCAGGACCATGGTTGGGACAATCTCGTGCTATTTAATCAAATGAAGGCAGGGGACCTTGACAAGATGGGAATCACGAGCGTAATTGACAGATCCATCATACTGGACAGCGTGGAAGATTTCAAAACATGCTGAACATTTGCTGTTAACTCTCGCTATAACGCGGTAGAATACTCATGGAAATAATACATGTTATAATATATCCCAGGATAATCACAATTAAATAATTATTTTTATATATTTTTAATATGCATATTATTAGTGGTATTGAAGATTTCTGAGAATGTTTCAGACATGCTGTGCTAAGCCATATATATTTACAGTGTTACAACCATTTTATGATAAGTCCAAACAATGCTGAATACTTCCGTCGGTCGGGAAACCGTAAACACAGGTTTTCGTTTGTGCCTTGAAAATGTTTCAGATTTGTTGTACTAAGCCATATATATTTACAGTGTTACAACCATTTTATGATAAGTCCAAACAATGCTGAATACTTCCGTCGGTCGGGAAACCGTAAACACAGGTTTTCGTTTGTGCCTTGAAAATGTTTCAGATTTGTTGTACTAAGCCATATATATTTACAGTATTATAACCATTTTATGATAAGTCCAAACAATGCTGAATACTTCCGTCGGTCGGGAAACCGTAAACACAGGTTTTCGTTTGTGCCTTGAAAATGTTTCAGATTTGTTGTACTAAGCCATATATATTTACAGTATTACAACCATTTTATGATAAGTCCAAACAATGCTGAATACTTCCGTCGGTCGGGAAACAGTAAACACAGGTTTTCGTTTGTGCATTGAAAATGTTTCAGATTTGTTGTACTAAGCCATATATATTTACAGTGTTATAACCATTTTATGATAAGTCCAAACAATGCTGAATACTTCCGTCGGTCGGGAAACCGTAAACACAGGTTTTCGTTTGTGCCCTGAAAATGTTTCAGATTTGTTGTACTAAGCCATATATATTTACAGTATTACAACCATTTTATGATAAGTCCAAACAATGCTGAATACTTCCGTCGGTCGGGAAACCGTAAACACAGGTTTTCGTTTGTGCCTTGAAAATGTTTCAGATTTGTTGTACTAAGCCATATATATTTACAGTGTTATAACCATTTTATGATAAGTCCAAACAATGCTGAATACTTCCGTCGGTCGGGAAACCGTAAACACAGGTTTTCGTTTGTGCCTGAAAATGTTTCAGATTTGTTGTACTAAGCCATATATATTTACAGTGTTATAACCATTTTATGATAAGTCCAAACAATGCTGAATACTTCCGTCGGTCGGGAAACCGTAAACACAGGTTTTCGTTTGTGCCCTGAAAATGTTTCAGATTTGTTGTACTAAGCCATATATATTTACAGTATTACAACCATTTTATGATAAGTCCAAACAATGCTGAATACTTCCGTCGGTCGGGAAACCGTAAACACAGGTTTTCGTTTGTGCCCTGAAAATGTTTCAGATTTGTTGTACTAAGCCATATATATTTACAGTGTTATAACCATTTTATGATAAGTCCAAACAATGCTGAATACTTGCGTCGGTCGGGAAACCGTAAACACAGGTTTTCGTTTGTGCCTTGAAAATGTTTTAGATTTGTTGTACTAAGCCATATATATTTACAGTATTACAACCATTTTATGATAAGTCCAAACAATGCTGAATACTTCCGTCGGTCGGGAAACCGTAAACACAGGTTTTCGTTTGTGCCTTGAAAATGTTTCAGATTTGTTGTACTAAGCCATATATATTTACAGTGTTTCAATCATTTTATGATAAGTCCAAACAATGCTGAATACTTCCGTAAATATTTCAAACATTTGAAACCAAAGAGGCAAAAAAAACCCAATGTTTAGTTTCATTAAAAAAATTAATAAGGTCGGTAGAGAATGGGTGGGGGTACCATACTCTTGGGCACATAAATAAATCAGGGTCGGGGGTAAAAACCGAGTCGGTCGGGAAGCCGTAAACACAGGTTTTCGTTTGTGGTCTAATCAAATTTTGAAGACTTGAAGATTTTTACAAATATTTGATGATAACCCCAATACATAATGTTGGATACTAAGTGGTTTTGTTTTATTATAGTGTCACCACTATTGAAAAGGCCTATCACAACTGACCTATGAAACATCAATACTTCTGTCCGGTTAGCGCGCTCGCTTCTCACCAATGCAACCCAGGTTCGATCCTCGGACCGGGAAGTATGTGAGATGGTACGATGTTCGCCATATCGGACAGGTGGGTTTTCTCCGGGTACTCCGGTTTCCTCCCACACGAATGACCACATATACGCTTTCATCCGAGCCAACGAAAATGATTAATATAAGTTGTTAAAACTTGCTTCGCAATCGTTATAATAAATCAAGTATAAAAAAAACTTCTCAAATCACATCCCTGCAACAGGTCAGATACAAAGCTGATAGGTCATCAATAACCAGAATTTAACTTGCTGGCGGCTCACCAATTGGCCATATCAGAATGAACCCCTGGCGAGGTTCGAATCTTCGACCGTATGCTACGTTACGTAGATGGATGTCTTTAAAAACATTACGTCACGGAGACGGTTACTACCTACCATACTGGCTTCACAACTGGCAACTGTGTACGCAAAACGAACTGTTGCAGAGACTGAATACGTAGTGTCAAGTTCGATCCGCAATGAATCGGCTATCGATCATGGATGGGAACTAAGCATTAGGCAATGAGTAGTCGTGTCTGATGGAATCATAGACACGGACCATCGAAGACAAACGGGCGATGCAGTTCGCTTCTGATAATCTACTAGACAACCTAGCCTTTCCGTGAACGCTTTATGCTAACGTTCCGCCATCCCGTTACCCCGTGAATGGTTTGGCGTTGTCCTCTACTTCGGAGATGAATTTGGTTATGTGACGTCTGATTTATCTACAGAATAAATTGGTTGGTTATGACATAATATGTTGTCATAACCTTAACTATGCTGTCATAACCACCAGGTGAACTATCTAAGGACCGGAACCCACATTTTGCCGCCGGGTACATCTGGGATAAGAGCCAACCATGACTCGGTGGTTTCATCATTCCGTGGACGGTATGGCGAATCAACGTATGAAAATCAATGCAGATACGTAATGATCGATCCACCTTCTGTTGTAACTTAGAATATTCATTGACGTAACTAAGAATGCACGTTGAAGGAACCGTAAGAATGCTCGTTGACTCTAATGGCTGTTGTTTCTGATTTATTGTTTCAATGTTCTTTAAATTCCACAAACATGCATTACGGGATGCTTTTTGAAGTGAGTCAAATAGGTTACGCCTTAGATCAGTAGTCCTGAAACCCATATAATGAGTATGGTTTTGATAGTGACGGGGTGTCATTTTTAAACGTGCTTGGATATGGCCTAAAATCGTGCAAGTATAGTGACAAGCTAATAGTGTATCATAATATTCTTTAAAAAAAGGCGTTTTGGTTTTGAACCCGAAACTAGACGCCAAGCGTCTGTGATCTCTTCATGCTGATCGTTGGTAATCAACAATATATTGAAAGATAAGTTTGACATTAATTATCAGCCTAGGGCATATCATGTCTATATATGTGTGACTGTTCGAGGTGTGACCCAGAGGATCGGCTGAGCGGGGAAACTCAGAAACCCGTAAGTTACTCTTGATGATATAGTTATCGGCCGAGGACTGGAACTACTGGATGTTCGCAATATCCTGGACCAGTTGTTCACAATACCCTGGATCAGTTGTTCACACTATCCTGGACAGGTTGTTCTCGAATATCCTTGACCAGTTGTTCACAATATCCTGGACTAGTTGTTCTCAATATCCTGGTCAAGTTGTTGACAATATCCTGGATCAGATGTTCACAATATCTTGGACAAGTGGTTATCAATAAGAACTACTATGGTTTGTCCAAAAAAAAACGTTAGTTTTGTTTTAAAATTAAATAGTAGCTAATTTACTTTCATTGCAATTATTAAGAACTACCGATTATGGTTTGTCAAAAAAGTAACAATTTAGTTTTATTTTAAAATTGTAACTATTTGAAGAACGTGATTTCTGAATACGTTCCGAAATAGCACACATAGGCCTATCTGCAACAACCGTCTGCTGCATGTCATACAGTTCATTAACGCTATTTCTCTAGTTTAACTAGTCAATTTTTATTATTTTATATACATACATTCAAATGTTATTGATATTTGCAGAGCTTTTTATTTAAGAAATAATAAGTATCAACCGTGGTATATCTAGCTGAGTCTAACACGACTTACTTCTAATCATTTTAGACGAGAATCAAAGGAGTATTTTCTTCGAACGCAGTGCTACTCCGCTGCATTTGGCTTTCGAAATTTCCTCCCGCGTAAGGGGTGACGACGTTATTTTTTATGGAAACTATCAATCTAGTGCATAAATGAACAAACTGATCAATAATTTTATTTATTTTGTCAAATAAAACTGTACAGAATAGTAACTGAAACGTTACTTAACAGAAAAACAAGACGGACAAGAGATTATCGGATTCTAAAAAGTATTACTGTCTGGAAGAATGATCCCACTTAGAGAAAATGTGCATCTTTGATGTTGGGAATAACATTTTTCAGTCATATCCAATTTTAGTTTATACAAATTTCGATGGCAAAACAAGTTCTTTCAACTTAATCACTTTCGAGACCTCATTCCTGTTGGAATCCATCGCCATGAAGGGGAGAGAAGGCATGTGGAATTTAAATGCATTGCCTAAAGGCACAATCGTAACGGCTCCAGCGGGACTCGAACTCCGGACCTGTCACACCTGAGGCGAACGCGCATCCACTGCACTATCACGACTTCCAATTTTAAAAGTGGCATATGCAGTTGTAAGCATCTGTACGAATTGTAATATAAAGTATATATTTCTTGAAAGAGAGATCGAGTTTGAAGTGTTTTATGGAAATGTCAATTCTAAAAACATCACCTGGGAGGTACTTTGTTGTGTGATTGGTCACGTTTATGTGTCTGCTATCCTCATTGGTGCCATACTGTATATACCCTGGAGATACTGTGTTGTGCGATTGGTCACGTTTATTTTTCCGTTGTCGACCTAAATGAACATATTCTTATTGGTGCCATACTGTATATACAAGGGAGATAATGTGTTATTTTTCCGTTGTCGACCTAAATGAACATATTCTCATTGGTGTCGTAATGTATATACATGGGAGATAATGTGTTATTTTTCCGTTGTCGACCTAAATGAACATAGTCTCATTGGCGCCATAATGTATATACAAGGGAGATACTGTGTTATTTTTCCATTGTCGACCTAAATGAACATATTTTCATTGGTGCCATAATGTATATACCAGGGGGATACTGCGTTATTTTTCCGTTGTCGACCTAAATGAACATAGTCTCATTGGCGCCATAATGTATATACCAGGGAGATACGGTGTTATTTTTCCGTTGTCGACCTAAATGAACATAGTCTCATTGGCGCCATAATGTATATACAAGGGAGATAATGTGTTATTTTTCCGTTGTCGACCTAAATGAACATAGTCTCATTGGCGCCATAATGTATATACAAGGGAGGTAATGTGTTATTTTTCCGTTGTCGACCTAAATGAACATAGTCTCATTGGCGCCATAATGTATATACAAGGGAGATAATGTGTTATTTTTCCGTTGTCGACCTAAATGAACATAGTCTCATTGGCGCCATTATGTATATACAAGGGAGATACTGTGTTATTTTTCCGTTGTCGACCTAAATGAACATAGTCTCATTGGCGCCATAATGTATATACAAGGGAGATACTGTGTTATTTTTCCGTTGTCGACCTAAATGAACATAGTCTCATTGGCGCCATAATGTATATACCATGGAGATACGGTGTTATTTTTCCGTTGTCGACCTAAATGAACATAGTCTCATTGGCGCCATAATGTATTATAGTTCTACAATTTGTTTTATTACATTTGAAATGTGTTCTGCATCATCTTCTACTAATGTACCCTTGCCCATGCATGTCACTTACTTGTACAATTAACTGTGACTTCGAGTTACTTTGCATCAGTATTCCAGTGGTTAACACGTTGGACACCGAATCAAGGGATCACAGTTTCGAAGTATTTCAGATGTATAGGTATCGTGTTGGGATTTTACACAGATCATGTAAAAGAATGCTCAGAGACTCTGGTATGTGGCTCGGTCTGTATCCTAGCACTATCACCCAAACAATCTAAAATGACTAATGTCTTCATGAGACGCCGCTCACATGGGTGGTAGCGACGATAAATAAACGTAAAACACACACAATTTCCAGTCATACCAACTTTGATTGCGGAAAAAACAATGATCTAGTATTTATATTTATTCTAACATCATTTCTACTTAATTCCAGAAATGAATACGCCCTATTTACAGCTGTATAGAACTTACTCCGACTTTAATAAATAGTTCTCTTATGAATTCAAGTCATTACGCCTCTGCTAGATCCTTGACTATTCACCGTGATATGTCCAAGCCCATATTAATATATGCAGTGTCGAAAGGTATGCAGGACAAGAGGGCCATGAAGACTCTGGATCGCTCACTCGAGTTGAAAAGTTGAAAGTCACTCACTAGAGTTGAAAGTCACTCACTAGAGTTGAAAGGCAATCACTAGAGTTGAAAAGCTGAGTCACTCACTAGAGTTGAAAGTCACTCACTAGAGTTGAAAGTCACTCACTAGAGTTGAAAGGCAATCACTAGAGTTGAAAAGCTGAGTCACTCACTAGAGTTGAAAGTCAATCACTATAGTTGAAAGGCAATCACTAGAGTTGAAAAGCTGAAAGTCACTCACTAGAGTTGAAAGTCAATCACTATAGTTGAAAGGCAATCACTAGAGTTGAAAAGCTGAAAGTCACTCACTAGAGTTGAAAGTCACTCACTAGAGTTGAAAAGCTGAACGTCACTCACTATAGTTGAAAGTCACTCACTACAGTTGAAAGTCAATCACTAGAGTTGAAAGTCAATCACTAGAGTTGAAAGTCACTCACTAGAGTTGAAAGTCAATCACTAGAGTTGAAAAGCTGAAAGTCACTCACTAGAGTTGAAAGTCAATCACTAGAGTTGAAAAGCTGAAAGTCACTCACTAGAGTTGAAAGTCACTCACTAGAGTTGAAAAGCTGAGTCACTCACTAGAGTTGAAAGTCACTCACTAGAGTTGAAAGTCACTCACTAGAGTTGAAAGTCACTCACTAGAGTTGAAAGTCACTCACTAGAGTTGAAAGTCAATCACTAGAGTTGAAAGTCAATCACTAGAGTTGAAAGTCACTCACTAGAGTTGAAAGTCACTCACTAGAGTTGAAAGTCACTCACTAGAGTTGAAAGTCACTCACTAGAGTTGAAAGTCAATCACTAGAGTTGAAAGTCAATCACTAGAGTTGAAAAGCTGAACGTCACTCACTATAGTTGAAAGTCACTCACTACAGTTGAAAGTCAATCACTAGAGTTGAAAGTCAATCACTAGAGTTGAAAGTCACTCACTAGAGTTGAAAGTCACTCACTAGAGTTGAAAGTCAATCACTAGAGTTGAAAAGCTGAAAGTCAATCACTAGAGTTGAAAAGCTGAAAGTCACTCACTAGAGTTGAAAGTCACTCACTAGAGTTGAAAGTCACTCACTAGAGTTGAAAGGTTGAGATAGCTGTACAATATGTTGCTTAACTGTTAATACAGTGTGGACTATGCATTGCAAACTAATAAAGTTCTGGGTATTATGGTTTCTGGGAAATCTGCTGTATTATATAAGTTTATGTGATCTATATCGCGGAGTCAATTATCACCATTTTTAGAAAAGCAAACTTAGTAGCGATCAACTAGATGATGGTACATGCAAACGATCAAAGCTCTGGGCATTGTGGTTTCTGAGAAATGACTTTTAAAGCAACATTACATCGCAAAAAGCAAATCAGATGCATGTTTTCACGTATAAATGCATTGCTATTACAAATTCTTCTGAATACATTCGAACACTAACATTGAATCAATAAACAGTATTTTGTGGTCTACAAACTTTCAAAAGTGAAAGTAGGATTTCATATAACGGTCATCCACGCTCCTGAAATGACATTTGTTTGTCATTGGAGTCAATACTAAACGCGCGATTCGTTTAGAGATAATTTAACTAAGATTAGTCTGAGATATATCTGTACGATAAATCGTGTTATTCAGGATACACGAATTGTATTACGCATGTCGCTTATTTATTTGTTGAAATACTCAGTTTTTAGGCAAATATTGGGGAAAACATTATACCATATAATATGAAATTACATTCTGCAGACATTTGCGTTTTCACAGATGTAGTATCACTTTAAGGTGTCTTACTATGTAAACCAATGTAAATGATTCCGAATTCCATTTGAGACAATGCCCTAGTTTATATTACTTGTATTGCAAAGAAATAAAAGTGTATGATAAGAAACTTTATTTGTGACAGTCATATACAAGGATACTCGTAATTTAGTATATTTTAAGAGAGAATTTACAATATATTAAGAAAGTATTCACAAATCTTAAAGTATTTATATATATGTCAAGAAAGTATTTACGTATGTAAATGCAGTTATTTGTTCAAGAATGAGCAGAAAATGTCGTGACAAGACGTGTATAGTATAAAAAATTACTTTAGCTCGATTGCGAAACAAGTTCTTACAACTTATATTAACCACTCTCGAGACCTCATTCCTGGTGGAATCCATCGCCACGAGGGAGAGAGAAGAGACAACGTGGAAATCAAATGCCTTGCACAATCGTAACGGCTCCAGCGGGGCTCGAACTCCGAACGCGCATCCACTGGGCTATCACACTTCCACTTATATATAGATAGATATACATTAGAATGGAATTATGTCATACAATACAATACAATATAATTATAGCCATAAGCCAGGATTCGACAGTAAAAACACACAATGTAGTATGACTAGAATTTTGAGGCTATATCACTGACGTAGCGTTCTGGCCCTTTATTATATACATGTACATACAATATTGAAAAACATGCCGGTATAAAATTTGGTTTTGAACCCGAAACCACTTGTTCAAACCCCCAAGTGTCTGTGCATAAGTCCAATATTTTACATATACATAGTTCCCGTGTGACGTCATCATTCCTACTGTGGCTGCCATTTTGAATGGCAAAGTTGATCAGATATTATATATAATATATAGTAGAGTGATTTTGTTTTCTTCATAAAATATTTATTTTTCATCCCATCACCGTGGTTCATATCATTTCACAAATTTCATATCAATAACGAATACATAATAATTTACCTGTATATTAATATTTCAACTGTGAAAATAGACTTTCAAAAATAGGTGCAAGTTAAGTTCTTATAATTTATAATCTATACATCACTGTCAAAACATAAATTAATATTTAAAAAGTACAATTTAATACCTTTAAAATCATACCAAATTTTATATTAAGAAACCAAAATTAATAAAGTTATTGCAATTAAAGAATTACTAGTATAATCATGAAATTGCCGTTAATAAAATGGCTGCCAAGATAAGATCTATCAGTGTTTTTGACTGCTGTGGGAACTATGTATTGGATCGTGTGTGGCTTATATCCTATACATAGGCATTGGTTTGTTTCCTCATTTCAAGACGATCATCAAATACTAGATTAGGGACTACATGTACAGGGTGTTGTTTAATAATAGATAGATAGATAATTTTCAAATTCAGTAAGCCAGAGGCCCATGTGAAAACACAACACACATAAACATAGATATAATACAATGACGCAACAAGAAGACAATGAAACAAACACAAGGAATAAAATATACATTCAATCATAAATCAAGGCATTAATGTGTGTAGTGGCTATATAGATAATCATTATCATTTAAAGAATCGTGCGTACAACGCCCAAAATATACGTGTACATAGTCATACGGAGGTGTTTAACTATACAACCACCTAGTTAGGTATTATCTGTATTGATATAACATATACATATAATAATATCAAATCCCATTACGGCCATCAATATCTTCTATACAAATCTCCGTACAATAAATTTGCATATATACTTGTACTGTAGACAGAAGTTTTGCTTAAAATATATGTCTCAATTCAATGTTTAAAAAGTTTAAAGTTTATTTATTTTACGATTGCGATTATTATTAATCACTCTCGTTGGCGAGGACGGAAGCGTATGTGTGGTCATTCGTGTGGGAGGAAACCGGAGTCCCCGGAGAAAACCCACCTGTCCGATCTGGCGACCACCGTACCATCTCACATACTTCCCGGTCAGAGAATCGAACCCAGGTTGCATTGGTGAGAAGCGAGCGCGCTAACCACTGTGCTAATCGGAGAGCCCAGTCTCAATTCAATTCCATCTTTATCAACAATATGTATATATGTTTGCCTTTGGCTATATATAGAATGTGTCTGTATCTTAAAAACTACCCATCTTGCAATGCTAACATATAATAGTAAACACACTGTTTGTATGTAGGTATGTATGTATAATGTATAGTTTATACAAATTTATATTAGCTCGATTGGGAAGCAAGTTCCTACAACTTAGCTAAATCGCTCTCGAGACCTCATTTCCGATGGAAGCCATCGCCACGAGGTAGAGAGAAGAGGCAACATGTAATTTAAGTGCATTGCATATGGCTACAAGCGTAACGGCTACTACGGCGAACTCGCTATAACTGGTTGATTACGGTTGTTTATCTGATGTCATTCCGACACATTCTTCTCCCGTATCGTAGCCACGATGAGATGCTTTGTATTGGACGTAAATCTGGACACAAAGACCTATGAATACTAGGCAACACAGGGCTCCACCAAAGCCTAGCAACAGCAGAGAATATGGCAGACGTAATTTGAAATAGTCGTCCTCCGTCTGTTTCCATATGTCATATTCCGTGTTTACATCATCTGTAAATGAACCGACTGTCACAAGTGCAAGAATTCCTGAAAGAAATTGAGTTTTATATTTGTTACCTGACAAATGGCATGCAATTCTAAATATCCTGGACCAGTTGTTCTCAATATCCTGGCCCAGTTGTTCGCAATATCCTGAACCAGATCAATATCCTGGACCAGTTCTTCTCAATATCCTGGACCAGTTCTTCTTAATATCCTGGACCCGTTGTTCTTAATATCCTGGCCCAGTTGTTCTCAATATCCTGGACCAGTTGTTCTCAATATCCTGGACCAGTTGTTCTCAATATCCTGGCCCAGTTGTTATCAATATCATGGCCCAGTTGTTCACAATATCCTGGACCAGTTGTTCTCAATATCCTGGACCAATTGTTCACAATATCCTGGCCCAGTTGTTCAACTTCCTTGCAAAGTTTCCCTACTGGAGATCTTTTAATTGAAACTATTAAACAAATAACATGTACAGTGAAAATGTCAGCTTTATCCAGTTAGGATATTAAGTGGACAGGCATCACATAAATGACAGAACATGAGGCAAAGAGAACCTAGCAGACAGTCCGCGAGGCAAAGAGAAACTGACAGACAGTCTGTGATACAAAGTATATCTAACAGACAGTATGTGAGACAAAGAGTAACTGACAGACAGTATACGAGACAAAGAGTAACTGACAGACAGACAGTATGTGAGAAAAAGAGTAACTGACAGACAGTATGTGAGAAAAAGAGTAACTGACAGACAGTATGTGAGAAAAAGAGTAACTGACAGACAGTATGCGAGAAAAAGAGTAACTGACAGACAGTATGTGAGCAAAAGAGTAACTGACAGACAGTATGCGAGAAAATGAGTATCTGACAGACAGTATGCGAGACAAAGAGTAACTGACAAAAAAACAGTATGTGAGACAAAGAGTAACTGACAGACAGTATGTGAGAAAAAGAGTAACTGACAGACAGTATGTGAGAAAAAGAGTAACTGACACAGTATGCGAAAAAATGAGTATCTGACAGACAGTGTGCGAGACAAAGAGTAACTGACAAAAAAACAGTATGTGAGACAAAGAGTAACTGACAGACAGTATGTGAGAAAAAGAGTAACTGACAGACAGTCTGTGAGACAATGAGTATCTGACAGACAGTCTGTGAGACAATGAGTATTTGACAGACAGTCTGTGAGACAATGAGTATCTGACAGACAGTATGTGAGACAACAGGTAACTGACAGGCAGTCTGTGAGACAACAAGTAACTGACAGACAGTATGCGAGACAATGAGTATCTGACAGACAGTATGTGAGACAATGAGTATCTGACAGACAGTATGTGAGACAAAGAGTAACTGACAGACAGTATGCGAGACAATGAGTATCTGACAGACAGTATGTGAGACAAAGAGTAACTGACATACATTGTGTGAGGCAAAGACTAACTGACAGACAGTTTGTGAGACAATGAGTATCTGACAGACAGTATGTGAGGTAAAGAGTAACTTGAGAGACATTATGTAAGGTAACAACTAATTGGCAGACAGTTTGTAGCAAATCTTTGAACAAAATTATACTAAACCTGAAAATGGTATGCTGAAAGCTGGACGGAAGTGACTAGACAGGACTGCATCATGTTTCTCAATGATTCAGTGGAAACCAACTATGCATCCGGCACAAAACAATTGTCTATACAGTGAAATGTTCATACAACGAAATACTCAAATCCATTATAAACAACTGTAACTTATTGAATCAACTTTTCACAGTAAAGATAGTTTTGTTTTATCAGGTTACTTAGTATAGGGTGAAACAATTGATGAAATTCTTACCAGAAATGGGTAGCAACAGCGCTGCAGTATATTTATAGGTTGTGTCCATTTGACGACGCATGCGGTATAAGTAGTGAATCAAAAGTCCGGCGGAGGCTATACTACAAAACACTGCTACCGTCGCCATTAACTGGTAATTCTTAAAGTCTTTTTTCTCTTCTGTAAAAGAAGGTAACAATGTTGGAATAGAACAAGTGTTTCCGTAAAGAAATCCAACCTAATAGTTTCTAATGTAGAGTGGCGTGCGTGGTCCAGTGGTAGAGCATCTGATTTGGAATCGAATGCCCCGGGTTCGATACTCGACCGCGTGTGTAGTGTCATTGAGCAAGACACCCCACACACATTGTTTAGTACTGGTTAACCGCTTAGGTCAGCTAAACCTACGCAGGTGTTGTTCTTTCGGCTTTGTCTGTAGCTCCGTTTCTCAATCATAGAAGACAATATCATAATTCAATTCCAGTGTTCACTGTGTATATATATGGATTTGCACTCGGTGACTTAAGAAGACTAAATTTTCGCAAATGTAATTAGCATTTTTATATATATGTTTCCAAAATATATGTATAGCGTAAGTCTAGAAGCGTGACCAATTGCACTATAGATTGACTATTAAAAGTGATGATTGTATCACTAGAACTGCGTCTAGTCAGTTACATTTGAATGGTTATAAGTCAGTTGATAGAGTGACTATAATCTAATACTAATAAGGCTATATTCATGTTAGTCGTGAACATGACCAGACGGTATGAATGATGCAAACTTTTGTCTGTAACATTCTTATAACAACCTCCACCAAGTTGTTGCACATGTTGTGTAAAACTAGGTCACTAGGTAATGGATTTAAGGGAACCCGTTAAACAACGTCTCTTGAATCAATGGTAGGAATATATTGGCACATTTGGTCAGTGGCATATATACAACAACCTCTACCAAGTGTGTACAAATGGAATACCAAAAGACCAATATATAGGTCATTAGGTCACCACAAAACGGAGACATATAAACAATGTCCACGAACCAATGGTAAGACTGATACCAACTTCTACTATGTATGTTAACGTGTGGTGAGTCTGGCTACTAACTAGGTCACAGCTTCTACGATATATGTTAAGGTGTGGTGAGTCTGGCCAATAACTAGGTCACAGCTTCTACTATATATGTTAACGTGTGGTTTGTCTGGCCAATAACTAGGCCACAGTTTCTACTATATATGTTAACGTGTGGTGAGTCTAGCCAATAACTAGGTCACAGCTTCTACAATATATGTTAACATGTGGTGAGTCTAGCCAATAACTAGGTCACAGCTTCTACTATATATGTTAAGGTGTGGCGAGTCTAGCCAATAACTAGGTCACAGCTTCTACGGTATATGTTAAGGTGTGGTGAGTCTGGCCAATAACTAGGTCACAGCTTCTACTATATATGTTAACGTGTGGTGAGTCTGGCCAATAACTAGGTCACAGCTTCTACTATATATGTTAAGGTGTGGTGAGTCTAGCCAATAACTAGGTCACAGCTTCTACAATATATGTTAAGGTGTGGTGAGTCTGGCCAATAACTAGGTCACAGCTTCTACTATATATGGTAACGTGTGGTTTGTCTGGCCAATAACTAGGCCACAGTTTCTACTATATATGTTAACGTGTGGTGAGTCTAGCCAATAACTAGGTCACAGCTTCTACTATATATGTTAACGTGTGGTGAGTCTTGCCAATAACTAGGCCACAGTTTCTACTATGTATGCTACGGTGTGGTGAGTCTGGCCAATAACTAGGTCACAGCTTCTACTATATATGTTAACGTGTGGTGAGTCTGGCTACTAACTAGGTCACAGCTTTTACTATATATGTTAACGTGTGGTGAGTCTGGCCAATAACTAGGTCACAGCTTGAACGATATATGTTAAGGTGCGGTGAGTCTGGCCAATAACTAGGTCACAGCTTCTACTATATATGTTACCATGTGGTGAGTCTGGCCAATAACTAGGTCACAGCTTCTACTATATATGTTAAGGTGTGGTGAGTCTGGCCAATAACTAGGTCACAGCTTCTACTATATATGTTAACGTGTGGTTTGTCTGGCCAATAACTAGGCCACAGTTTCTACTATATATGTTAACGTGTGGTGAGTCTAGCCAATAACTAGGTCACAGGTTCTATGATATATGTTAATGTGTGGTGAGTCTGGCCAAGAACTAGGTCACAGCTTCTACTACATATGTTAATGTGTGGTGAGTCTAGCCAAGAACTAGGTCACAGCTTCTACGATATATGTTAAGGTGTGGTGAGTCTGGCCAATAACTAGGTCACAGCTTCTACTATATATGTTAAGGTGTGGTGAGTCTAGCCAATAACTAGGTCACAGCTTCTACGATATATGTTAAGGTGTGGTGAGTCTGGCCAATAACTAGGTCACAGCTTCTACTATATATGTTAACATGTGGTTTGTCTGGCCAATAACTAGGCCACAGTTTCTACTATATATGTTAACGTGTGGTTTGTCTGGCCAATAACTAGGCCACAGTTTCTACTATATATGTTAAGGTGTGGTGAGTCTAGCCAATAACTAGGTCACAGCTTCTACTATATATGTTAAGGTGTGGTGAGCCTGGCCAATAACTAGGCCACAGTTTCTACTATGTATGTTACGGTGTGGTGAGTCTGGCCAATAACTAGGTCACAGCTTCTACTATATATGTTAACGTGTGGTGAGTCTGGCTACTAACTAGGTCACAGCTTTTACTATATATGTTAACGTGTGGTGAGTCTGCCAATAACTAGGTCACAGCTTCTACATATATGTTAAGGTGTGGTGAGTCTGGCCAATAACTAGGTCACAGCTTCTACTATATATGTTACCATGTGGTGAGTCTGGCCAATAACTAGGTCACAGCTTCTACTATATATGTTAACGTGTGGCGAGTCTGGCCAATAACTAGGTCACAGCCTCTACTATATATGTTAACGGGTGGCGAGTCTGGCCAATAACTAGGTCACAGCTTCTACTACATATGTTAACATGTGGTGAGTCTAGCCAATAACTAGGTCACAGGTTCTATGATATATGTTAATGTGTGGTGAGTCTGGCCAAGAACTAGGTCACAGCTTCTACTACATATGTTAATGTGTGGTGAGTCTAGCCAAGAACTAGGTCACAGCTTCTACGATATATGTTAAGGTGTGGTGAGTCTGGCCAATAACTAGGTCACAGCTTCTACTATATATGTTAAGGTGTGGTGAGTCTAGCCAATAACTAGGTCACAGCTTCTACGATATATGTTAATGTGTGGTGAGTCTGGCCAAGAACTAGGTCACAGCTTCTACTACATATGTTAATGTGTGGTGAGTCTAGCCAATAACTAGGTCACAGCTTCTACGATATATGTTAAGGTGTGGTGAGTCTGGCCAATAACTAGGTCACAGCTTCTACTATATATGTTAAGGTGTGGTGAGTCTGGCCAATAACTAGGTCACAGTTCTACTATATATGTTAAGTGTGGTGAGTCTGGCCAATAACTAGGTCACAGCTTCTACTATATATGTTAAGTGTGGTGAGTCTGCCAATAACTAGGTCACAGCTTCTACGATATATGTTAAGGTGTGGTGAGTCTGGCCAATAACTAGGTCACAGCTTCTACTATATATGTTAACGTGTGGTGAGTCTGGCCAATAACTAGGTCACAGCTTCTACTATATATGTTAAGTGTGGCGAGTCTGGCCAATAACTAGGTCACAGCTTCTACTACATATGTTAACATGTGGTGAGTCTAGCCAATAACTAGGTCACAGCTTCTACGATATATGTTAAGGTGTGGTGAGTCTGACCAATAACTAGGTCACAGCTTCTACTATATATGTTAATGTGTGGTGAGTCTGGCCAATAACTAGGTCACAGCTTCTACTAGATATGTTAAGGTGTGGTGAGTCTAGCCAATAACTAGGTCACAGCTTCTACGATATATGTTAAGGTGTGGTGAGTCTGGCCATTAACTAGGTCACAGCTTCTACGATATATGTTTAGGCGTGGTGAGTCTAGCCAATAACTAGGCCACAGCTTCTACTATATATGTTAACGTGTGGTGAGTCTGGCTAATAACTAGGTCACAACTTCTACGATATATGTTAACGTTTGGTGAGTCTAGCCAATAACTAGGTCACAGCTTCTACTATATATGTTATGGTGTGGTGAGTCTGGCCAATAACTAGGTCACAGCTTCTACTATATATGTTAACGTGTGGTGAGTCTAGCCAATAACTAGGCCACAGTTTCAACTATATATGTTAAGGTGTGGTGAGTCTGGCCAATAACTAGGTCACAGCTTCTACGATATATGTTAAGGTGTGGTGAGTCTGGCCAATAACTAGGTCACAGCTTCTACGATATATGTTAAGGTGTGGTGAGTCTGGCCAATAACTAGGTCATAGCTTCTACTATATATGTTAATGTGTGGCGAGTCTGGCCAATAACTAGGTCACAGCTTCTACGATATATGTTAAGGTGTGGTGAGTCTGGCCAATAACTAGGTCACAGCTTCTACGATATATGTTAAGGTGGAGTCTCAATAACTAGGTCACAGCTTCTACGATATATGTTTAGGCGTGGTGAGTCTAGCCAATAACTAGGTCACAGCTTCTACGATATATGTTAACGTGTGGTGAGTCTGGCTAATAACTAGGTCACAGCTTCTACTATATATGTTTAGGCGTGGTGAGTCTGGCCAATAACTAGGTCACAGCTTCTACTATATATGTTAACGTGTGGTGAGTCTGGCCAATAACTAGGTCATAGCTTCTACTATATATGTTAATGTGTGGTGAGTCTAGCCAATAACTAGGTCACAGCTTCTACGATATATGTTAACGTGTGGTGAGTCTGGCTAATAACTAGGTCACAGCTTCTACTATATATGTTTAGGCGTGGTGAGTCTGGCCAATAACTAGGTCACAGCTTCTACTATATATGTTAACGTGTGGTGAGTCTGGCCAATAACTAGGTCATAGCTTCTACTATATATGTTAATGTGTGGTGAGTCTAGCCAATAACTAGGTCACAGCTTCTACGATATATGTTAACGTGTGGTGAGTCTGGCTAATAACTAGGTCACAGCTTCTACTATATATGTTTAGGCGTGGTGAGTCTGGCCAATAACTAGGTCACAGCTTCTACGATATATGTTTAGGCGTGGTGAGTCTAGCCAATAACTAGGTCACAGCTTCTACTATATATGTTTAGGCGTGGTGAGTCTGGCCAATAACTAGGTCACAGCTTCTACTACATATGTTAATGTGTGGTGAGTCTGGCCAATAACTAGGTCACAGCTTCTACTATATATGTTTAGGCGTGGTGAGTCTAGCCAATAACTAGGTCACAGCTTTTACTATATATGTTAACGTGTGGTGTGTCTGGCCAATAACTAGGCCACAGTTTCTACTATATATGTTAATGTGTGGTGAGTCTGGCCAATAACTAGGTCACAGCTTCTACTACATATGTTACCATGTGGTGAGTCTGGCCAATAACTAGGCCACAGTTTCAACTATATATGTTAACGTGTGGTGAGTCTGGCCAATAACTAGGTCACAGCTTCTACGATATATGTTAAGGTGTGGTGAGTCTGGCCAATAACTAGGTCACAGCTTCTACTATATATGTTAAGGTGTGGTGAGTCTGGCCAATAACTAGGTCACAGCTTCTACTATATATGTTAACGTGTGGTGAGTCTGGCTACTAACTAGGTCACAGCTTTTACTATATATGTTAACGTGTGGTGAGTCTGGCCAATAACTAGGTCACAGCTTCTACGATATATGTTAAGGTGTGGTGAGTCTGGCCAATAACTAGGTCACAGCTTCTACTATATATGTTACCATGTGGTGAGTCTGGCCAATAACTAGGTCACAGCTTCTACTATATATGTTAACTTGTGGCGAGTCTGGTCAATAACTAGGTCACAGCTTCTACTATATATGTTAACGGGTGGCGAGTCTGGCCAATAACTAGGTCACAGCTTCTACTACATATGTTAACGTGTGGTGAGTCTAGCCAATAACTAGGTCACAGCTTCTACGATATATGTTAAGGTGTGGTGAGTCTGGCCAATAACTAGGTCACAGCTTCTACGATATATGTTAAGGTGTGGTGAGTCTAGCCAATAACTAGGTCACAGCTTCTACTATATATGTTAACGTGTGGTGAGTCTGGCTACTAACTAGGTCACAGCTTTTACTATATATGTTAACGTGTGGTGAGTCTGGCTACTAACTAGGTCACAGCTTTTACTATATATGTTTAGGCATGGTGAGTCTAGCCAATAACTAGGTCACAGCTTCTACGATATATGTTAAGGTGTGGTGAGTCTGGCCAATAACTAGGTCACAGCTTCTACGATATATGTTTAGGCATGGTGAGTCTAGCCAATAACTAGGTCACAGCTTCTACTATATATGTTTAGGCATGGTGAGTCTAGCCAATAACTAGGTCACAGCTTCTACGATATATGTTAAGGTGTGGTGAGTCTGGCCAATAACTAGGTCACAGCTTCTATGATATATGTTAAGGTGTGGTGAGTCTGGCCAATAACTAGGTCACAGCTTCTACGATATATGTTAAGGTGTGGTGAGTCTGGCCAATAACTAGGTCACCGTGTCAACTAGTTGCATCAGCCTACCGATACACTCAATGGAATGCTATTGAACCATGCTTCAGCTCTGTCGGCGAAATTATCCTAGAACTATATAAATATTTTAAATACGAATGAAAATGGAAAATACGCCGAGCATAGGAATACGCCGAGCATAGGTTCCACCACTCTATGAAGAAATAAATGTTCATTTCTTGATTACATGTAGCCTTCGAACAGGCGTCGATATAATTTGCCTGGACAGTCAAATAGCCTCGAGGGTCCTCATTCCGGTAGGATACAAAACACTCATTAAAGTTTGCATAATAGTTTGTAAAATATACAAAGACGTATACATATCTTAGTCAACAAATCCTTTTCCAACATGTTGCATCAAATTTCAACATAAATGCATGTGTTTCCAAAGAGTAATCACGATTTGTTCTGAACTACTGTAAATTTGTCCGTAATTTTACATGTGACCCAATTCCGGTAACTCTTGTGTAACAGTGAATTAGGCACTCTTAATTAATTATGTGGTGTTTTTCCAGTTCAAATATAAGATATAATTCCAAAATCTATTTTTAACTTTGTTAACACTAATAACTGTTAAAACACTAAATTAGTAACTGTTGTTTTATGTAACTGTTTTATTCTACTCCTCTCTAGTGTCACAGCAAGGACACATGACTGTGTCTCCTCTTCTAAGTACCCTGACTGTGGTGCAATATGTCAAATGCACCCAGTGGTTACAGAGTTTGCCCCTATTAACTCTGTCACACAATCTCCACTTTGCAAATATTAGAGATACACACTTGGAAATCTCTTTAGTGTCTGTTCTTTCTCCTCATCTGCCTAGGATTAGCCTAAAAAACTAAAATTGTTTATAAGGGATAGGACTGAAAAAAAAAAAATTAGGCTTGGCCTTATAGAAAAAGTCCACTTCCGAATTAGATCTTTCAATCAAAGCCTGGTTTCAGAGCAGACGGATGGTAACATTTCTGAACAATGTTTTTGGGGCCAAAAACGGGTATTTAAATGAACATTTATTTGGTAATAGTAGAACAGGTATTATTTTATATGCGTGACATGTTTCAACAAATGTTTACCTGTTTTTGTCTCATTTTACTCTTGTTTGACTTTTGACAGATAGCTACAGCTTTAGTAAATATTTACATCGGAGCGCGTGTATGACGTCAACAAATATCGCGCGTTACGAGATTTAAACAAATAGCACCGGAATTAGGACAGTCACGGAATGAGGACCTTCAATGATAAATATATTTTAACACCCAGACTATTAGCCTAATTGGGCCGTATTGAGTTTCTGATAATATCAACGTCATTTTGCCAGAAGTTAAAAATCGACAGACTGGAACCCAGGCTAGATTACATGTACAAATACTGAAATAAATAATGTTTAAACTAAATGTTCTGTTGTATACATGTTTGTAGTTGTAATAAATAACCTCTACAGTACAAGTGCATGTGATCTTACCACAGGAACTTGAAATTTTATCCATAAGCCACCAAAGGTCTTGTACCTCTATCCTAGGATATTAAAAAAAGAATTTCAAGGTCCTGTGATCTTACCTACCCTGAAGTCGTGATAGCGCAGTGGATGCGCGTTCGCTTCAGGTGCGAAAGGTCCGGAGTTCGAGCCCCACTGGAGCCGTTATGATTGTGCCCTTAGGCAAGGCATTTAAATTCCACGTTGCCTCTTCTCTCTCCCTCGTGGCGATGGACTCCATCAGGAATGAGGTATCGAGAGTGATTTATATAAGTTGAAATAACTTGTTTCACAATCAAGCTAAAATAAATTTGTATTTATAAACTACCTACCCTGACTCCAGAGACTTTCAATAACCGACATGGTTCCTATTCCAAGTTCACAACTGGCGTTTTGACACACTACAAGATACCAAATGCCCATATTGAAAGTAAGAGTTGTGTTATGATCTGATAACCCCTCCATAATTAACCATCCTGGCGTTGCGTAACCTGCTGACTGAAGCAGACAGGCTATTACTGCAACTGCAAACAGAATCAGTATACTTTTACTATTCCTTTCAATTAATTGATTGACACGGTCACGAGCTTCATCCATTACTAAAAGTCACGATCACACCTTATAGAATTATGTAACTGTGTGTTGTGTTATAAATCGTTTTCCCAGATAAACGCATAATGCGTGACGATAAATACCTATTTATGCAGCCAATATTTAGTGCACTGAACACAAATCAACGTGAGCGAGTTCGTTTTCAAACTATAGTTAAACTATAGTAGATGCATTACATAATATTAGCAACCACCACGCATCTTTACTGCGCATTGCGCAATCGGTGTTCCGATAAAAAACTGACCCCAAAATATGTCCTGTGTATTACGGTCTTGTATGAACAGAGCAAAGGCTTTCCGATTGAAATATTTGCATAAGTGGGAGGAGATATGACCAAATATGGCTGTTACGCAGTATATATTTACAGTTCAAAACCGAAAGTGAAAATTTCAAATATCATAAATTTGTCCAAAACCACAGGGATTCGGCACGTTTGGGGGTACTAGTTTATATATTTAAGTACAGGGATTCTACTCTGTGGGATGTCAGATTTCGCATCGATCAGTAAAATGGCCCTATCTGAAACAATTTTGTACAAAGCTGTCCAAATATAACGCCTATCCCGAGTCTTTATATTGTTCTTCAAATAAAACACAACTTTAAGCTGCATGCATGTATACTTTGCAAACAATTGCCACATACATTGGCCATAGCAGGTCGTATTTCCATACTAGGACACGGGTTCTGTCAGCAACAAAAAAAAATCTTCGACGGGAGAGTTTTAACTGTGAATAACATTATCAATAAAATGTGTTTCCACTAACCTGTATGTTTATTCGGCAAAAATGTACGTCAAAAAGAGATTTCGTAGCATTTTCAATTTGTTTTGAAAAATTCTAAAGCTGCGCAATTCGCGTTGAAACGAGCGTTCTGATTGGATTATTTGAATGTAACAAGATGGGGTTTTTTTATATGAAGAATAATCATAATCCAATCAGAACGCTCGTTTCAACGCTCGTTTCAACTCGAATTGCGCAGCTTTAGAAATTTTCAAAACAAATTGAAAATGCTACGAAATCTCTTTTTGGCGTACATTTTTGCCGAATAAACCTACACGTTAGTGGAAACATATTTTATTGATTATGTTATTCACTGTTAAAACTCTCCCGTCGAAGATTTTTTTTTGTTGCTGATAGAACCCGTGTCCTAGTATGGAAATATGACCTGCTATGGCCAATGTATGTGGCAATTGTTTGCAAAGTATACATGCATGCAGCTTAAAGTTGTTTTATTTGAAGAACAATATAAAGACTCGGGATAGGCGTTATATTTGGACAGATTTGTTCAAAATTGTTTCAGATAGGGCCATTTTACTGATCGATGCGAAATCTGACATCCCACAGAGTAGAATCCCTGTACTTAAATATATATACTACTACCCCCAAACGTGCCGAATCCCTGTGTCCAAAACGGCCATATACGCTAATGAAATTGGTATTTTATGATAGATATATCAGTATTCTTTTCATTCTGGGCACTTCCAAGAATGTAATTTGACGTATATCCTGTGTATTTGGCTCGCATCCGAGTGACATGACAAGTCTCACCTGACAAGGGAAGTAATCAAACTTAACTATTACCAATATTCCACTTCCGCCGTCGTAATCCTAATTCATGCAGAGTAAAAAAAACATTAAAATATTGCAACGTGTGTCCTTCTCTCAAGCTCGATTGAGGTATAAATAGATACGGTATTGTGGTTTGGAATAAATGCAAATATGCATTTGCGCTCACTGAAGATTAATTAGCTTGTATTTGCAATTTTCTAAAATCAAAATGGCTGTTCGTACACAGTTCATTCGTACTCGGTTACCTTACACCGTTCATTCGTACTCGGTTACGAGTCGGTATATTAAAACTATATTAATTTATAAGTGTGTTGTAAGTACTGTGTGCATAAAATTGTTACAGAACAGGTGAGAAATGTTTATAGAAGAACATAACACTGACTACTATGTAGAATACCGTTTCATGATCAAGTAATAAGCTGGGGTCAACTTTTTTAAGAAATTGAAAATCAAGCCTTTTCTGACTGCAATTTTTCATCATTTACAAGTCCATTAATTTCAAAATTTGTGGTGTAACAAAGTTAAACTATACATTTGTGCAAATGGTTTGATGAGATCTACCAGAAAATGTATAGTTTTACATGTATTATAGCTGTTAATAAAATCATTGAATGTTGCTAATAATATGTCTAGTAGAGCTGCTACGAGAACTCGCGAACTCACGCCACCAGTCCCCCCAGCTGGGAAGGGGTTAGAATATCCCAGCTGTCGCACTACAGAGGGGTACAACCCCCCCCCCAAATGTGCCTGCCTGTTTGCCGTGGGCGGTGACCTGTGTCGCCTGATGAGAGGATCCTGGTGGTTGAGTAGAATCAGTGTTGGCAAATAATACCCTGTTTCCACAACACACCACTTCGGCCTTAAGTTGGGTTAAACGGGAGGTCAGGAAAGCCCGTCCTTGATCAATCGGCTGGTCATGCCAAGCCCTAGGGCATCGTTAATCTTAAACACATATTTTCAAAATTTATCTTGAAAACAAATATTGATTCTCTAAATATTTATACTCTTTCATTGTCTTCTTTTTGATGCCCTAGAAGGCGGTGGCTCATGGGCTAATCGGGTGAAAGTTTGATGTTTGATTGACTTTTGTAACCTCCCAAGGATAGTCTAAACTTGGTAGGACCCTATGTGGGAATACACTTGTCCAGTCTAGTCCTTTCATTCTGAGTATATCATTGATGTATCCCTGTCATGATCTGTGATGGATTTCCCCAGATCATGTACCCTTGTTGGGCTCTGAGACGGGTGGGGAGCATTGACGATGAACTATATATTACTATTATGAGTTCCACTCAAAAAATAGCCAAGCGTGCACTAAGTGAATCCGATGATGATCCTGTTGAACAACAGAGAGTGAACTTCCCTCGCTTCATTCTCATTGCTCAAGGCTGTAGACAGTTCAAAACCTATCACAAAAATGTCCCCTTTCGTCATTGAAAAGCAAATGAAATCTATCCTAGGTACACATAAATCTGTTAAAAGTCTTCGAAATGGAAGTATTTTGGTTGAAATTACTTCAAAAGCTCAATCTCAGAATTTATTATCAACGAACACCTTCTTTGGACATTCCGTGAAGGTCAGTCCCCACAAATATTTGAACTCATCCAAAGGTGTCATCAGGTGCAGGGAATTATCTTCCTGCTCTTTGGATGAGATCAAAGAAGGTTTGTCAAGTCAAGGGATCATTGACGTGAAGAGAATATCAATAAAACGTAACAACGAAATAAAAACAACAAACACATATATAATTACATGTGACACACCAGTCATCCCGTCACGTATCAAAGTCGGCTACCAGATTGTCACCGTCGACATATATGTACAAATCAAAGAGGTCTCCAGATAGAGAATTTCATCTCTGATAATTCTCTTTCTTACATGAACGATCCATCTTCCAAAACATATTTACACCCAGGAACATGATCCTATTCTGCAAATAGATCTTACACTATGTAGCCCAGTCATACTTCCAGATTTCTCATGGAAAGTCGATGATGATCTCCACGGAAGCGACCACTTCCCCATCCTCATATCTGAAAATCAGCCAACAGCTTATAGTCAACCCAGAAGATAGAAACTTTCTAAAGCAAATTGGACTAAATTCCAACAACTTTGTGAACAAACATTTTCATATGAAACATTCAAGGATTGTCGTGATCAAACACAGCTATTCACTACATTACTAATAAAAGCAGCAGAACAATCCATACCTCAGACTTCACCTAATCCAAAGAGACCATACAAACCCTGGTATGATGATGATTGTAAGAAAGCCATCCAAAATAGGAAATCGGCCATAAGAAAATTCAATTTGAGACCCACCACAGAAAATTTAAACAACATTCGCATATATAGAGCAAAAGCACGACGTACAATACAAAGCAGCAAACGCAAATGTTGGAAACAATACATCTCCAGACTAAATAACAGAACAACAACTAAGAAAACGTGGGACATGATAAGAAAAATTAATGGCAAAGGTACTTCACCTATTAGCCACCTCACTGCAAACAACAAACAAATCACCACACCTCTGGAAATTTCAAACACCTTAGCAGAAACATTTGCACAAAAATCATCAGAAAATAATTATTCACAAATATTTCAGAAATTCAAAGACACTAAAGAAAAGAAAAAACTAAACTTCAATTCAAAGAACAAAGAACATTACAACAAACTATTTAATCTTAAAGAACTAAAGTCTGCTTTGTCAAAAGCACATGATACCTCCCCAGGTCCAGATAAAATCCACTATCAATTCTTAAAACATCTACCTAGCTCCTCCCTCTTTATATTATTGGACATGTTTAATTCTATATGGCAAACTGGTGAATTTCCTACATCTTGGAGGGAGGCTTTAGTCATCCCAATACCAAAACCAGATAAGGATAAAATGGATCCAAACAACTATAGACCCATAGCGTTAACAAGTTGTATATGTAAAACTATGGAAAGAATGGTAAACAACCGGCTTGTATGGTTTCTCGAATCAAATCATTTAATTGTTAATGTCCAGAGTGGCTTTCGTCAGCAGCGAAGCACACTGGATCATCTAGTTCGTTTCGAAACATTTATAAGAGAGGGCTTTGTCAATAAACAACATGTTGCTTCAGTATTTTTCGACCTTGAGAGTGCTTATGACACAACCTGGAAATATAGCATTTTAAAAGATCTTCACGACTTTGACCTCAGAGGACGCCTTCCATTATTTATTTCTGCATTTTTAAATGAAATACTTTTTCGTGTTCGTGTTTGTAATACCCTATCAGATGCTCGGGAACAGCAGATGGGTGTACAACAGGGTTGTATTTTGTCCGTTACATTGTTTAGTATTAAGATAAACAATATTGTTAAATCAATAAATCCAGGGGTTGAGTGCTCCCTTTATGTAGATGATTTTGTTATTTGCTTCAGGTCTAGTAATATGAACAAAATAGAACGCCAACTCCAGCAATGTCTGAATAAACTTCAGACTTGGTCGGATGAAAATGGTTTTAAATTTTCTAAATCAAAAACTAAATGTATGCATTTTTGTAATCTACGTGGACTTCATCCAGACCCAGAAATTTACCTGGATGGCTCACGTGTAGAAGTAGTCTCAGAATACCAATTTTTAGGTGTTATCTTTGATAAAAAAACTCTCATTCATTCCTCATATCAATAATTTAAAAAAGAAATGTCAAAAAGCTCTAAATATTTTAAAGGTTGTGGCACATTCCGATTGGGGAGCTGATAGAAATGTACTTATACGGCTCTATCGGTCATTGGTTCGCTCTAAGCTGGATTATGGTTCGATAATTTACGGATCTGCACGAAAATCGTACCTGAAAATACTTGATCCTATACATAATCACGGTCTACGATTAGTCCTTGGAGCTTTCAGAACGTCCCCTGTTAAAAGTCTTTATGCTGAAGCAAATGAACCCTCTCTGTATGCTAGACGACAGAAGCTAGCTCTTCAATACCTACTGAAACTCAAGTCAAATCCTCTAAACCCAGCTCACAAAGTGGTCTTTCAACCCCAATTTAAAGTGCAGTTTCAATGAAAACGAGAGCTATTGCCCCACTAGGTATACGCATGGAACAATGTCTAGATGACCTACATATTGACATGAAATCTATTGCACAGTATAAAATCCCAGATTCTCCTCCTTGGACCCTTAAAACTGCCGAGTTTCGCTTTGATCTCACTCAGGGAATTTTATTCTGACTTCAAAGCCATATACACAGATGGTTCAAAAGCTGGTGACACTGTTGCGTCAGCAACAATCTTTGGGAATAAAAATCGGAAATGTAGACTTCCAAACAAGTCCTCAATTTTCTCTGCCGAACTGAATGCCATAGATCTCGCTCTAGATCTTGCAGTGGAATCACACTATGTTCAATATATCATTTTCTCTGATTCCTTGTCTGTTTTACAGGCTTTGTATTATGAAAAGTTTGAAAATCCTATTGTTTGTACTGTGCTTGAAAGGATTTCTTCCCTTTCAGAAACAAATACATTTGTGTTCTGCTGGCTTCCGAGTCATATGGGAATAAAAGGTAATGAAATGGCTGACCAGAATGCAAAGCTGGCTTTGTCATTATCAATTTCTAGGATTAAAGTGTGTAATACCGATTTTAAATCTACACTTCTTACCTTAATTCAATCCTCTTGGCAGGCCCAATGGGATGGTGACATTTTTAACAAACTTCATTCGGTCAAACCAACACTTGGCGAATAGTGCCCAATTTACAGGCCTATTCGTCGAGAAGAAGTCATTCTTGCCCGTCTCAGGATTGGTCATTCTCGAATATCACATTCATGGCTGTTGTCACGAGATGATGCACCAGAATGTATCCCATGCAATACTCTATACACGGTGGAGCATATCTTAAAACACTGTGTTGACCTTCAACCAATCCGGTTGCAGTACTACAATGTGGACAACATTAAAAAACTCTTCGACTCTATCAGAGTAGAGTCCATCATATCATTTATCAAGGCAATAGGAATTTATAATAAGCTGTGATATCAATTGTTAATCATGCCTTTGTAGTAATCATTCATTCATATATTACCTGTAATTAATCTTACGTCTTTATAACTTCTTAGTATTAATTTTTACGTAATGCATATACTTATATAGAATAGAATTTTATTTCATACACTCGACAATAAACATGACTTTAATGCGCGCTACATGACCTTAGATGTCGATGCGCCGTAAAACACCATTCATTCATTCACGCCACCAGTTATAACATTCAACACAAATTCATCCCAATTTAGTTGTATATTGTGGGGAATTCTGAGCTTAGATTATACAAATTTATTTTAGCTCGATTGCGAAACAAGTTCTTACAACTTATATTAACATCCAACACAAATCCATCCCAATGTACTTGTATAGTGTGAGGAATCCTGAGTTTATTTTATACACATTTATTTTAGCTCGATTGCGAAACATGTTCTTACAACTTATATTAATCATTCTCGAGACCTCATTCCTGGTGGAATCCATCGCCACGAGGGATAAAGAAGAGGCAACGGGGAATTTAAATGCCTTGCCTAAGGGCACAATCGTAACGGCTCCAGCAGGGACGAGACGATATGTACAACATCATGTCGTCATGGGACAATCATAGTTTCTAGTTGTTACGGACAGTTTGGCAATAATTATTATTATAATTAGTATTATATGCCGCAGCGGATGTTCACTTCATAGTCCATAGGTCTACTTTAGGCAAATAGTGCAAAATTCCGGCTTAGAACAGGGCATAACCGCCTGAACTTCCATATGTGTCGGAAGCTTGGACTAGCTCCATCAACTACCTGCAGCTGCAAAATAGGGGACCAGACTGCAGAACACATCCTCCAGGAGTGTCACAATCTTCATGGGCTGAGGAAAACAACATGGGCAACAGATACTTCTCTCCAGACGAAGTTACATGGCTGCCGGGAGGATCTGAGGAGGACGGCCCATTTCGTGTTTGCTGCCGGCTTGTCCATGTGATTCGCGAACGACAAGAAGAAGAAGAGTGCAAAATTAACACTGTGTTATTATTTCGATTTGTGACATGTATAAAAGGCGCATACATTATCTCGGAATGCGAATTTCATTATACAATATCACGCTCTCTTAAATTGTATCTGTTAGCTGCCATCTTGGAACTGTATAGTAGTATTTTGGATGGTTGAACTATAGTTGATGTTCTGATCGAACCAGTCTATGGCTATGTTAACTATAGTAACCATAGTTTTTTCATGAGTTCGATCGGCGCATATTATATAGCACATATAAGAATTCCTATATTGAATAATGTCATTTAACGCATGGAAGTGGTGTTTAATGCAGCTTATTCAGCATAACTATGCACATGCCAAAGCATTAATATATAAATAGTCTGTAATATTCCCTACTTTAATATTTAATTCCCAATGAAAAGTATGTTTAATCCTATATATATATTTCCTATTATAAATATAATCTCACATGCATCGCTATTCTGAATAGTTGATTTATAAAAACAGGAACTATATAGGATGTGAACATACTTTCCATTGAAAATATCAAAATGAAGAATATTATTGGAATATTTTGATAATTTAGTAAATTAGTATATAACTTTTGAAGAATAAAACACATGTATCACCTATCTCATGCGATGTATCACCTATCTCATGCGATGTATCACCTATCTCATGCGATAATGACATTGTGTGTGTTTTTACGTTTATTTATCGTCGCTACCGGTTGCCCATGTGAGCGACGCCTCCTGAAGAGATTAGTTATTTTAGATTTTGGAGGATAGTGCATGATACAGAGAGAGACCCATTCCAGAGTCTCATCTGGTTCTTTTACGTGCACGGTGTACAGCACCGACACGAGCCCTCGGTTTAAAGTGCCATCTGAAAGAATGTTAATTTTATTAGGGTCAGACGGGGGATCGAACCTGCGATCCCTGGATTACCAGTCCAGCGTGTTACCACTGGACTACAGATCCGTCTGTATAATGACATTACTCGTATTAGGAGTTCTTATATTCGCCATTATTATGTGCCGATAGATCTAATGTCCATTATGGATAGAGTGCATAGTTTTTAATCACGCGCTCGAATTGGCTAAATTATTTTTAAAAACAGGTAAAATAGACATTTGACTACATGTGTGATGTTTATAATAATGAATTGTTCACGTGCATGAGCTTCTAGATGTTGAAAATGGGTGTTTGCAAATCATTATGTAAGCTAATCTTTGACCTCGGTGATACGGCATGTTGCCTGTGCTGGACATTTGAAGCTAAGCGAATAGCTTCGTGAAGCTATTTTACAGCATGTTAATTCAATAGGGTAAACATAATTGTAAATAGCGAAACAGTAAGTGGTCGACCATCTATTTGCACGGTTTATTTCAAAGATTGAATATCTAAAGAAACCAAAATCTGTTCCAATCAACTGTTTCCTTTGACCGATGTTTTGGTGAATACTTGACCAAATGTGTACAATTGTATTGGATGCTCACATATAACTAAAACAATGAATACATTTTGAATTGGTTCATGTATTTTGTGAAGCTGTGAATTTGTAGAAAGAAATTAATGTTTTCTTTATTTCAGATCTGACCGCAGGAAAATTTGGCACACACTCAGAAAAGTTGGTATGATTGACCCTGAAATGAAATAACTGCCGCCTTATTATGACAATCTAAGATCCGGATATAAAACGACCAAATTACAATTACGGTCAATGGCCTATAATTGTCGAGAATAGCATGCCAAGTTGACAATGTGATCCCATAACACTGGGCATAGTACATAGCTATGTGTAATAGCTGCAGCCGAACACCAAGTATGACTCTCCCTATCTTGGTCTGGGTTTACACTAGTCAAGGGGCCGGCACCCCTTTCAAAACCATAGAATTACTGATACTTGTCTCTATGATACTGAATAGCTAACAAAGTATGCGATGTGATCACATAAGACCGGTTATGGGTATGTATCCAATCGTAATAGCTGCAGCCGAACACCAAATATGACTCTCCATATCTTGGTCTGGGTTTACATTAGTCAAGGGGCCGGCACCCCTTCCAAAACCATAGAATTACTGATACTTGTCTCTATGATACTGAATAGCTAACAAAGTATGCGATGCGATCACATAAGACCGGTTATGGGTATGTATCCAATCGTAATAGCTGCAGCCGAACACCAAATATGACTCTCCATATCTTGGTCTGGGTTTACATTAGTCAAGGGGCCGGCACCCCTTCCAAAACCATAGAATTACTGATACTTGTCTCTATGGTACTGAATAGCTAGAAAAGTATTCGATGTGATCATATATGACCGGCTATGGGTATGGAGTCATGTGTATAAGCTGCTGAACAACACCTAGTATGACTCACTACCTTGGCCTGAGTTGACACTACACTAATCAATGAGCCAACACCCCTTCGAAAACCACAGAATCACGGTTACGGGCCTCTTTGGTATTGAATAGCGAGCAAATAAAGCGATATGAAAACCGGGTATGTATATGTAGCCAGGTGTAATAGCTGCAAAACAACACCAACTCGGACTACTAAGTGAAGATCCTAGCACATATACCATGCTTAGCAATATAGTTACATTGCCACACCCTTACAAACTAAGTACACCGGCTGTGTATGGTGGTCGCCAGATCGGACATGTGGGTTTTCTCCGGGTCCGGTTTCCTACCACACGAATGACCACATGTACGCTTTCATCAGCGCCAACGAGAGTGATTAATATAAGCTGTTAGAACTTGCTTCGCACTCGTAGTATAATAACTAAAGTTTAAGTACACCGTGTTTTTCTTGCTATATATTATGATTCAAGATTCTCTTTGTGTACCATTGCACATTAGTAGCGGTCACCACTAAATCCAAGATGACGCCTGGTGTATTTGCTACAAAACAACACCTCATTGGTACTAGATATCGAGCAAACTAGGCGATGTGACCCATACGACAGTGTATGTATGTGCATGTAGCCTTGTGTAACAGTTTGAAAACAACACCAAATATAACTCTCTATATTCTAGTTTAATCATATTTTATTGCTTATTTATATACAATACAATTATAAACATGGTAAATATATAAGCAAACTGATACAACTGCAATGCTATGCTTATATTTGCACAGTGCACGAATAAACTCTCTATATTGGCCTGGGTAGATGTCAGTATGCCAAAACCCCGGGAAAAAGAGCAGAATTACAAATCTCGAGAATTAGGGACACCGGTGTAAATAGTATATTTAGAAAGTAAGTATGTAAATATTATATTATTGTGAGAATGTGCATAAATGTATCCTTGCACTAAGTAACATAACATAGCAGTCGATGTGCTGATACAGAACAAGAATCAAAAATAATACATATGTCGTGCCATTTATCCTCTAGTATATGAGGAAGCGGTATTCACATAGCAAAATCACTCGCGGGGATGTAGACAGGTTATTTGAGATATTCAAGCTAACGTATTTAGCTGAGGTAACTGACTCAAGTTGGACTCCGTGGAGATTATATTGACTGGGAATAGGATGTTTCCTTCTAGTGGAATGGATACCTCAACGTGTAGATGGCTTGAGTTTAATGTCCCACTCCAACCCCCACTCGTCTAGCCTTTTATGATATATTTGGAGTATGGTCGACTCATTTGCAGATGTCAGAGTTAGATAGATTCCAGTTAGCATCTGCAAAGATGCCAACTGGAATCGATTGTATTTGTCGGAGGTAGTTTATATAGGTTAGGAATAGCAGGTTTCCTAGTACGGATCCATGAGCAACTAAGGAGAATACACTAATGGCATTTGAATTGATGCCATTAATGACAACTGACTGGAGTATGTTATCTAGAAACCTCTTAATCCACCTTAATGTGTCACCTCTGACTACATAGTTAGCATTTTTATTAGTACATGTACTTTCTAGTTATTGACCTTATCGAAAGCATTGTTGAAATCTAGCAATATACGATCAACGTGATGCTTATTTTATACTAAGGTAACCGTGTTATTAACTAACATTACTAATTGGGTCACACCTGAACTTTTCCCTCTAAAACCATGTTGTAAGTGGTACAGACTACTGTGATTTGTAAAGTCTTTTACTACGAGAGAGGAAACAATATGTTCTAAACCCGTGTCTAGAATATACGTCAATGAGATAAGCATATGCTTGCCTTAATAGGCTATGTTTTACTTTTCTCCTGTGTTGTAAATGGGAGCAACATTTACTGACTTCCTGGGATGGCAGTGTTCCTCATTAAGTGATTTTTTAAAATACGTCTTAAATGACAGGGGAGACTTCTTTCGACAGTGTTTTAAGCATTGTTGGCTTAGTTTAGTTTATACAAATTTATTTTAGCTCGATTGCGAAACAAGTTATTTCAACTTATATTAATCACTCTCGAGACCTCATTCCTGATGGAATCCATCGCCATGAAGGAGAAAAGAGGCAATGTGGAATTTAAATGCCTTGCCTAAGGGCACAATCGTAACGGCTCCAGCGGGTCTCGAACTCCGGACATTTCGCACCTGAAGCGAACGCACATACAGTGCGCTATGACGACTACCACAGTGTTGGCTTAATTTGGTCAGGACCACTTGTCTTATGACGGTTGACATGTCATGTACCCGTATCTGTCCTGAATTTTCATTTTACAAGGGGAGGCAAGTCTATGTGGGGATTTGTGGCTAAAGACGTACTGAAACCACATGTACTTGTTCAATGCGGTGGCCGTAGTAGCTTCGTCATGGTGAAACTTGTTTTCATACTTTATGGGTGGCATATATTTGGAATCTTGTTTGGAATGCTTACGAAGGGATAACATTTCTTGATGTTTGGTCTGTATGGAAGGGGGTGCACCAACACTGGTTTGATTTAGTATAGTTTCAAAGTGTGCAAAGATCAGCCGCATGCTATGTCTGCAATGACTATAACTATACAAGCAGTGTAACAAAAACTGATTAACTCCCTGAACTGGCAATCACTTGAATATCGACGCATACAACAATCATCATTAATATGCCTATATAAAATCAAAAATAATTATGCATGCGCCGACCACAACCACATAGCAAATACAAGGAACCTGAACCTATTTAATTCCTCAGTCCCGAACCCAGAGCCATATAAACTCTTTTTTCCCTCGAACAATACGTCTCTGGAATGGCATCCCCTACTATGTACATAGCTTTGCTGAGCGGCTGGCCACGGTACCACTCGTGTAACATGGTGTCTGTTTTTTAACCTTATTATGTAGTTCTTTTTAACACTCTCTATCTCACTAATTGAGATTTTTAACCACTGTCCCTGACAAGCGTTTCCATGTCATACTCGCGTCTTAGTGTTGGGAGTATTGTGTAGATGTAGAGTATTGGTTGGAAGCCTCTTTGATATTTGTCTGCACTAAATGTTTGACGTCAAGAACGTCTTGCGATTTGAAGGCGTGCTTCACTTCATGTAGGTACATACATACATACATACATACATACATACATACATACATACATACATACATACATACATACATACATACATACATACATACATACATACATACATACATACATACATACATACATACATACATACATACATACATACACTTCCAAGCATTTATTATTGCATTATTGGTCTTATACCTAAATAAATTTACGAATTAGGAACGACAACTCTATAAACGAAAAGTAGTAGCTTCCCTTGGTGTGGATTCAAAATGGCTGCTAGCAGGGTCGGTGCTAAACGATCGGCAGAGAAAGACTCTGAAAGTGCCGGTGTTGACGTGTCTTCAGATAGTGAAAGTGAACCTGAGCCTGCAAAAATATTTCACAGACGAATTTCAACGAACAGAGATATTCGCACATCGGTAATAAATGGAAATATATGAATGACATATGTGCATTCATTTTCATGATTTTGAAAGAAAGCCTGAGAGTGAGAGGCAAAGGGAGTGACTCAAGTAATCACCAAATTAGATGTGATGGTCGTATCAAATTAGATTTAAAAAACAAATAAAAATGCAAGCATCGTGAACTCTAGATGATATATTTGTAAACAAATCGGCTTGTACCCATACTATGATAATGTGAAATTGAGTTGTGCAATGAATTGTAAAAAATGATAGTGAAATTGAGTTACAAGTGCAAACTGCAATGAATTGTCAAAAAACTCTGTATTTACCAGTATAACGGTAACATAAAATAATAACAATGAATTTCGGATGTCGGCTCTGGGATAATTCACAAATTCAGTCTGGGACCAAATGTCCGTGATTTATGCCCGAGTATTTGCTATCTACAGTACACGCCAGACAGATTAATCAAGCTCGTCTTCGCGAAGCGAAATGAATACGGACAGAGACAGTTCGCGTGTCTCATGACAAAAAACTCTGGCTGACAGAATTAACTGCCGTGGCGCGCGAAGCAAAATGAAAACGAACAGACATTTCGCGTATCTCATGACAAAAAACTCTGGTGGACAGAATTAACTACCGTGGCGCGCGAAGCAAAATGAAAACGAACAGACATTTCGCGTGTCTCATGACAAAAAACTCTGGCGGACAGAATTAACTGCCGTGGTGATGATCCGGCACAAAAGATATTTTAACTTTTCGTGACGAATCAACGCGGAATCATATACTGCACTTGTCAATTTTTGTTTAAAATAAGGATGGCAGCGTATCGTATTCGAACATAAAATTAGCAATTTCATTGTATTTTTTCTGAAATAAAAATTTTACTAATCAATTTACTAATTTTCAATTAATATTCAAACACAAACACAGGTGCAACATTTGTGTGTGATTTGTCTCTATTCAACAAATACATGTGATGACACGCTTGCTCATAATTACAGTACAGATCCCGCTGATTTTGGAATTACACCGCGGACAACAAATATCCCCCGTGGTCCGTGGTGGAAGAATAAGGTACACAGGGAAACCCCGCATACTGTACTGGTTGTTGCCGATATTTACCTGGATGGTGAAAAACGTGCATTTTAAAACAATAATGCAAATGCAGAAATTTGACGTGCGAATAAAAACTGATCCAAATTACGCACCGCTTGAATTCAAAGGGTTTATTAAATTGGCAAATTCCTGGGATTAAATGAGTGAGTGCCGTCGCAACATTGAGTGAGAACCGTCAATTATAGAGCAAAGCCGAAACGTTTCTTTGGGTATTATGATTGCAGTAATTAGCAAATATATGCAAACATGCCAATTAGCCGGGGGTTAATAAAAGCAGACCTTGTCATCACATATGCATTTGTTCATCGGCAAGTGTTCACACCTCCGAAAATACTATGTTTTATGTTCGAATATGATGTACATTGCCATCCATAATTTAAACTAAAAAATTGTTAATGACCATTGCATAATGCCTGTACGGTTCCGAACCAATTCCTCATTTACTACGCAAAAAAATAAAAATTAATGTACATGTGTGTATAGTCGACAATTTGAAAATGACACATTGCATCATACACTCAAATAGAACTGCAAGTCCGTATTTTCCATATTATGTCATTTTGTAGACAGGAATTCTTTGAAGTGCCGACAGCCGATGTCATGATTACTTGTATCAATTGTTCACAGGGATTCGATGTGTCAAAGCAGATGTAAATATTGTAAAATTTTACAATTTATTGTCTGCAAATTTGGCGTATGTAACATTTGTTATGTCTACAAACGTGATGCAGCTTTCAGGATAGAATTATAACCGTTCTGGTTGTTATACATGTATATAGATTTTCGGAAAATATGAAGAAGAAGAATCGTTTATTAACCCATTCAACCCCAAGTAACTGACATGTACTGGTGCGTGATATTTTCAGACCAATAAATTAATAAGAAAATTACGTTTGGACCAGTTCATTTATCAAAATGGGTAATTTTATCTAAAAATAGTAATAATTATTACTGGCAAAAAAGTGCAGATCCTGATGAGACGGCTCGTCACGAGCCGGCTCATCTGGATCTACACTTTTCATAAGCCTATTTAGAGGCCTGTGGGGTTGAAAGGGTTAAGACACAAAACAGTTTATGGTCTACAAACAAATGAATATAATAATACTAAATACTAACCAATCAATCTTGTATTGCATTTGTAAATCTCTGACATACATTACCTATTTATATATACATATAAGGTGTTATTATACGTGTGCTTACTAATTGGAGCTTTTAAATGTTTAATATATTAATAATGTTGATTTTATTGGAGGATAATCTCAAAACATCCTAAAAATATAATTCAAGGGATTAGTGCAAAACTACCGCAACCCCTTCACTGTATCCATGTGGTTACACTAGTTATGCACCAAGCACTTGATTTGACTTAAATTGAAGTGTATGCATGTACGGTATTAATGTACGACGTAGAAACTGCTGCATATACATGTTGGAGAGATATATCACACGTTTGTACTGTGAAGTATAATTTCCCCATGGAATGCCTTACGCGCTGATGTAATAATCACCTTTGATTAGTGCATGTAAACCCCAGATACCACACACTTCAATTATGTTTCCTGCAAACAAGTGCTTGTTATTTACACCTACATATTTATAAAAATGCACACGTAATCTTGGACAATTGTTCGAGAGTGACCAGTATTCTGTCGTGATATTGCAGTGATTTTGTCATGCACATTGTCAGAGGTAGTGCTATTAATTAAGATGATATTCCGACATCCAAAGCATTTTTATCAAATCAACATGTTTTATAATTTACCTGTGCAACATTGAGTTTTTTTTGTCCGCTGTGTTATAGCTGGGGGCCGCGGTGTTATAACTGGAGGCTGCGATATGGCGATAAGATAATCTTCCGCGGTGTTATAGCTGGAGACGGCGATAAGATAATCTTCCATGTTGGTTATATCATTACGTCCTCGGTGTGGGTGGCCGTTCATGGACAAAAAATTTCTGTGAATTAATGTGAATATTGTCTTGAAATGGTGGTTATAGATAGATATAGGTCATTGCATAAGTACTGTGAATATTGTCTTGAAATGGTGGTTATAGATAGATATAGGTCATTGCATAAGTACTGTGAATATTGTCTTGAAATGGTGGTTATAGATATAGGTCATTGCATAATTAATGTGAATATTGTCTTGAAATGGTGGTTATAGATAGATATAGGTCATTGCATAAGTACTGTGAATATTGTCTTGAAATGGTGGTTATAGATACAGGTCATTGCATAATTACTGTGAATATTGTCTTGAAATGGTGGTTATAGATAGATATAGGTCATTGCATAATTAATGTGAATATTGTCTTGAAATGGTGGTTATAGATACAGGTCATTGCATAATTAATGTGAATATTGTCTTGAAATGGTGGTTATAGATATAGGTCATTGCATAAGTACTGTGAATATTGTCTTGAAATGGTGGTTATAGATATAGGTCATTGCATAAGTACTGTGAATATTGTCTTGAAATGGTGGTTATAGATACAGGTCATTGCATAAGTACTGTGAATATTGTCTTGAAATGGTGGTTATAGATACAGGTCATTGCATAAGTACTGTGAATATTGTCTTGAAATGGTGGTTATAGATAGATACAGGTCATTGCATAATTACTGTGAATATTGTCTTGAAATGGTGGTTATAGATACAGGTCATTGCATAAGTACTGTGAATATTGTCTTGAAATGGTTGTTACAGATACAGGTCATTGCATAATTACTGTGAATATTGTCTTGAAATGGTGGTTATAGATACAGGTCATTGCATAATTACTGTGAATATTGTCTTGAAATGGTTGTTATAGATACAGGTCATTGCATAATTACTGTGAATATTGTCTTGAAATGGTGGTTATAGATACAGGTCATTGCATAATTACTGTGAATATTGTCTTGAAATGGTGGTTATAGATAGATATAGGTCATTGCATAAGTACTGTGAATATTGTCTTGAAATGGTTGTTACAGATACAGGTCATTGCATAATTACTGTGAATATTGTCTTGAAATGGTTGTTATAGATATAGGTCATTGCATAATTACTGTGAATATTGTCTTGAAATGGTGGTTATAGATAGATACAGGTCATTGCATAATTACTGTGAATATTGTCTTGAAATGGTGGTTATAGATAGATATAGGTCATTGCATAAGTACTGTGAATATTGTCTTGAAATGGTGGTTATAGATAGATATAGGTCATTGCATAATTAATGTGAATATTGTCTTGAAATGGTGGTTATAGATACAGGTCATTGCATAATTACTGTGAATATTGTCTTGAAATGGTTGTTATAGATAGATACAGGTCATTGCATAATTACTGTGAATATTGTCTTGAAATGGTGGTTATAGATACAGGTCATTGCATAATTACTGTGAATATTGTCTTGAAATGGTGGTTATAGATACAGGTCATTGCATAATTACTGTGAATATTGTCTTGAAATGGTGGTTATAGATACAGGTCATTGCATAATTACTGTGAATATTGTCTTGAAATGGTGGTTATAGATAGATATAGGTCATTGCATAATTACTGTGAATATTGTCTTGAAATGGTGGTTAAGATAGATACAGGTCATTGCATAATACTGTGATATTGTCTTGAAATGGTGGTTATAGATAGGGTCATTGCATAATTACTGTGAATATTGTCTTGAAATGGTGGTTATAGATACAGGTCATTGCATAATTACTGTGAATATTGTCTTGAAATGGTGGTTATAGATACAGGTCATTGCATAATTACTGTGAATATTGTCTTGAAATGGTGGTTATAGATACAGGTCATTGCATAATTACTGTGAATATTGTCTTGAAATGGTGGTATAGATACAGGTCATTGCATAATTACTGTGAATATTGTCTTGAAATGGTTGTTACAGATACAGGTCATTGCATAATTACTGTGAATATTGTCTTGAAATGGTTGTTATAGATACAGGTCATTGCATAATTACTGTGAATATTGTCTTGAAATGGTGGTTATAGATAGATATAGGTCATTGCATAATTACTGTGAATATTGTCTTGAAATGGTGGTTATAGATACAGGTCATTGCATAATTACTGTGAATATTGTCTTGAAATGGTTGTTATAGATACAGGTCATTGCATAATTACTGTGAATATTGTCTTGAAATGGTGGTTATAGATACAGGTCATTGCATAATTACTGTGAATATTGTCTTGAAATGGTGGTTATAGATACAGGTCATTGCATAATTACTGTGAATATTGTCTTGAAATGGTGGTTATAGAAATACAGGTCATTGCATAATTACTGTGAATATTGTCTTGAAATGGTGGTTATAGATACAGGTCATTGCATAATTACTGTGAATATTGTCTTGAAATGGTGGTTATAGATAATATAGGTCATTGCATAATTACTGTGAATATTGTCTTGAAATGGTGGTTATAGATACAGGTCATTGCATAATTACTGTGAATATTGTCTTGAAATGGTGGTTATAGAAATACAGGTCATTGCATAATTACTGTGAATATTGTCTTGAAATGGTGGTTATAGATACAGGTCATTGCATAATTACTGTGAATATTGTCTTGAAATGGTGGTTATAGATAATATAGGTCATTGCATAATTACTGTGAATATTGTCTTGAAATGGTGGTTATAGATACAGGTCATTGCATAATTACTGTGAATATTGTCTTGAAATGGTGGTTATAGATACAGGTCATTGCATAATTACTGTGAATATTGTCTTGAAATGGTGGTTATAGATATAGGTCATTGCATAAGTACTGTGAATATTGTCTTGAAATGGTGGTTATAGATACAGGTCATTGCATAATTACTGTGAATATTGTCTTGAAATGGTGGTTATAGATAGATATAGGTCATTGCATAAGTACTGTGAATATTGTCTTGAAATGGTGGTTATAGATAGATACAGGTCATTGCATAATTACTGTGAATATTGTCTTGAAATGGTGGTTATAGATACAGGTCATTGCATAATTACTGTGAATATTGTCTTGAAATGGTTGTTATAGATACAGGTCATTGCATAATTACTGTGAATATTGTCTTGAAATGGTGGTTATAGATACAGGTCATTGCATAATTACTGTGAATATTGTCTTGAAATGGTTGTTATAGATACAGGTCATTGCATAATTACTGTGAATATTGTCTTGAAATGGTGGTTATAGATACAGGTCATTGCATAATTACTGTGAATATTGTCTTGAAATGGTGGTTATAGATAGATACAGGTCATTGCATAATTACTGTGAATATTGTCTTGAAATGGTTGTTATAGATACAGGTCATTGCATAATTACTGTGAATATTGTCTTGAAATGGTTGTTATAGATACAGGTCATTGCATAATTACTGTGAATATTGTCTTGAAATGGTGGTTATAGAATATAGGTCATTGCATAAGTACTGTGAATATTGTCTTGAAATGGTGGTTATAGATACAGGTCATTGCATAAGTACTGTGAATATTGTCTTGAAATGGTGGTTATAGATAGATATAGGTCATTGCATAATTACTGTGAATATTGTCTTGAAATGGTGGTTATAGATACAGGTCATTGCATAAGTACTGTGAATATTGTCTTGAAATGGTGGTTATAGATAGATACAGGTCATTGCATAATTACTGTGAATATTGTCTTGAAATGGTGGTTATAGATACAGGTCATTGCATAATTACTGTGAATATTGTCTTGAAATGGTGGTTATAGATACAGGTCATTGCATAATTACTGTGAATATTGTCTTGAAATGGTGGTTATAGATACAGGTCATTGCATAATTACTGTGAATATTGTCTTGAAATGGTGGTTATAGATAGATATAGGTCATTGCATAATTACTGTGAATATTGTCTTGAAATGGTGGTTATAGATAGATATAGGTCATTGCATAATTACTGTGAATATTGTCTTGAAATGGTGGTTATAGATAGATACAGGTCATTGCATAATTACTGTGAATATTGTCTTGAAATGGTGGTTATAGATACAGGTCATTGCATAATTACTGTGAATATTGTCTTGAAATGGTTGTTATAGATACAGGTCATTGCATAATTACTGTGAATATTGTCTTGAAATGGTGGTTATAGATACAGGTCATTGCATAATTACTGTGAATATTGTCTTGAAATGGTTGTTATAGATACAGGTCATTGCATAATTACTGTGAATATTGTCTTGAAATGGTGGTTATAGATACAGGTCATTGCATAATTACTGTGAATATTGTCTTGAAATGGTTGTTATAGATACAGGTCATTGCATAATTACTGTGAATATTGTCTTGAAATGGTTGTTATAGATACAGGTCATTGCATAATTACTGTGAATATTGTCTTGAAATGGTTGTTATAGATATAGGTCATTGCATAATTACTGTGAATATTGTCTTGAAATGGTGGTTATAGATACAGGTCATTGCATAATTACTGTGAATATTGTCTTGAAATGGTGGTTATAGATACAGGTCATTGCATAATTACTGTGAATATTGTCTTGAAATGGTTGTTATAGATACAGGTCATTGCATAATTACTGTGAATATTGTCTTGAAATGGTGGTTATAGATACAGGTCATTGCATAATTACTGTGAATATTGTCTTGAAATGGTTGTTATAGATACAGGTCATTGCATAATTACTGTGAATATTGTCTTGAAATGGTGGTTATAGATACAGGTCATTGCATAATTACTGTGAATATTGTCTTGAAATGGTGGTTATAGATAGATATAGGTCATTGCATAATTACTGTGAATATTGTCTTGAAATGGTGTTATAGATACAGGTCATTGCATAATTACTGTGAATATTGTCTTGAAATGGTTGTTATAGATACAGGTCATTGCATAATTACTGTGAATATTGTCTTGAAATGGTTGTTATAGATACAGGTCATTGCATAATTACTGTGAATATTGTCTTGAAATGGTGGTTATAGATACAGGTCATTGCATAATTACTGTGAATATTGTCTTGAAATGGTGGTTATAGATAGATATAGGTCATTGCATAATTACTGTGAATATTGTCTTGAAATGGTGGTTATAGATACAGGTCATTGCATAATTACTGTGAATATTGTCTTGAAATGGTGGTATAGATAGATATAGGTCATTGCATAATTAATGTGAATATTGTCTTGAAATGGTTGTTACAGATACAGGTCATTGCATAAGTACTGTGAATATTGTCTTGAAATGGTGGTATAGATAGATATAGGTCATTGCATAATTAATGTGAATATTGTCTTGAAATGGTGGTTATAGATACAGGTCATTGCATAATTAATGTGAATATTGTGTTGAAATGGTGGCTATAGATACAGGTCATTGCATAATTAATGTGAATATTGTCTTGAAATGGTGGTTATAGATACAGGTCATTGCATAATTACTGTGAATATTGTCTTGAAATGGTTGTTATAGATACAGGTCATTGCATAATTAATGTGAATATTGTGTTGAAATGGTGGCTATAGATACAGGTCATTGCATAATTAATGTGAATATTGTCTTGAAATGGTTGTTAAAGATACAGGTCATTGCATAAGTACTGTGAATATTGTCTTGAAATGGTGATTATAGATATAGGTCATTGCATAATTAATGTGAATATTGTCTTGAAATGGTTGTTACAGATACAGGTCATTGCATAAGTACTGTGAATATTGTCTTGAAATGGTTGTTACAGATACAGGTCATTGCATAATTACTGTGAATATTGTCTTGAAATGGTGGTTATAGATAGATATTGCATAATTACTGTGAATATTGTCTTGAAATGGTGGTTATAGATACAGGTCATTGCATAATTACTGTGAATATTGTCTTGAAATGGTGGTTATAGATACAGGTCATTGCATAATTACTGTGAATATTGTCTTGAAATGGTGGTTATAGATAGATACAGGTCATTGCATAATTACTGTGAATATTGTCTTGAAATGGTGGTTATAGATACAGGTCATTGCATAATTACTGTGAATATTGTCTTGAAATGGTGGTTATAGATACAGGTCATTGCATAATTACTGTGAATATTGTCTTGAAATGGTGGTTATAGATACAGGTCATTGCATAATTACTGTGAATATTGTCTTGAAATGGTGGTTATAGATACAGGTCATTGCATAATTACTGTGAATATTGTCTTGAAATGGTTGTTATAGATACAGGTCATTGCATAATTACTGTGAATATTGTCTTGAAATGGTGGTTATAGATACAGGTCATTGCATAATTACTGTGAATATTGTCTTGAAATGGTGGTTATAGATACAGGTCATTGCATAATTACTGTGAATATTGTCTTGAAATGGTGGTTATAGATACAGGTCATTGCATAATTACTGTGAATATTGTCTTGAAATGGTGGTTATAGATACAGGTCATTGCATAATTACTGTGAATATTGTCTTGAAATGGTGGTTAATAGATACAGGTCATTGCATAATTACTGTGAATATTGTCTTGAAATGGTGGTTATAGATAGATATAGGTCATTGCATAATTACTGTGAATATTGTCTTGAAATGGTTGTTATAGATACAGGTCATTGCATAATTACTGTGAATATTGTCTTGAAATGGTGTTATAGATACAGGTCATTGCATAATTACTGTGAATATTGTCTTGAAATGGTTGTTATAGATACAGGTCATTGCATAATTACTGTGAATATTGTCTTGAAATGGTGTTATAGATAGATATAGGTCATTGCATAATTACTGTGAATATTGTCTTGAAATGGTGGTTATAGATACAGGTCATTGCATAATTACTGTGAATATTGTCTTGAAATGGTGGTTATAGATACAGGTCATTGCATAATTACTGTGAATATTGTCTTGAAATGGTGGTTATAGATACAGGTCATTGCATAATTACTGTGAATATTGTCTTGAAATGGTGGTTATAGATACAGGTCATTGCATAATTACTGTGAATATTGTCTTGAAATGGTTGTTATAGATACAGGTCATTGCATAATTACTGTGAATATTGTCTTGAAATGGTGGTTATAGATAGATATAGGTCATTGCATAATTACTGTGAATATTGTCTTGAAATGGTGGTTATAGATAGATATAGGTCATTGCATAATTACTGTGAATATTGTCTTGAAATGGTTGTTATAGATACAGGTCATTGCATAAGTACTGTGAATATTGTCTTGAAATGGTGTATAGATACAGGTCATTGCATAATTACTGTGAATATTGTCTTGAAATGGTGTTATAGATACAGGTCATTGCATAATTACTGTGAATATTGTCTTGAAATGGTGGTTATAGATAGATACAGGTCATTGCATAATTACTGTGAATATTGTCTTGAAATGGTTGTTATAGATACAGGTCATTGCATAATTACTGTGAATATTGTCTTGAAATGGTGGTTATAGATACAGGTCATTGCATAATTACTGTGAATATTGTCTTGAAATGGTGGTTATAGATACAGGTCATTGCATAATTACTGTGAATATTGTCTTGAAATGGTGGTTATAGATACAGGTCATTGCATAATTACTGTGAATATTGTCTTGAAATGGTTGTTATAGATACAGGTCATTGCATAATTACTGTGAATATTGTCTTGAAATGGTGTATAGATACAGGTCATTGCATAATTACTGTGAATATTGTCTTGAAATGGTGGTTATAGATAGATATAGGTCATTGCATAATTACTGTGAATATTGTCTTGAAATGGTTGTTATAGATACAGGTCATTGCATAATTACTGTGAATATTGTCTTGAAATGGTTGTTATAGATACAGGTCATTGCATAATTACTGTGAATATTGTCTTGAAATGGTTGTTATAGATACAGGTCATTGCATAATTACTGTGAATATTGTCTTGAAATGGTTGTTATAGATACAGGTCATTGCATAATTACTGTGAATATTGTCTTGAAATGGTTGTTATAGATACAGGTCATTGCATAATTACTGTGAATATTGTCTTGAAATGGTGGTTATAGATACAGGTCATTGCATAATTACTGTGAATATTGTCTTGAAATGGTTGTTATAGATACAGGTCATTGCATAAGTACTGTGAATATTGTCTTGAAATGGTGGTTATGGATACAGGTCATTGCATAATTACTGTGAATATTGTCTTGAAATGGTGGTTATAGATACAGGTCATTGCATAATTACTGTGAATATTGTCTTGAAATGGTTGTTATAGATACAGGTCATTGCATAATTACTGTGAATATTGTCTTGAAATGGTTGTTATAGATACAGGTCATTGCATAAGTACTGTGAATATTGTCTTGAAATGGTGGTTATAGATAGATATAGGTCATTGCATAATTACTGTGAATATTGTCTTGAAATGGTGGTTATAGATACAGGTCATTGCATAATTACTGTGAATATTGTCTTGAAATGGTGGTTATAGATACAGGTCATTGCATAATTACTGTGAATATTGTCTTGAAATGGTGGTTATAGATACAGGTCATTGCATAATTACTGTGAATATTGTCTTGAAATGGTGGTTATAGATACAGGTCATTGCATAATTACTGTGAATATTGTCTTGAAATGGTTGTTATAGATAGATATAGGTCATTGCATAATTAATGTGAATATTGTCTTGAAATGGTTGTTATAGATACAGGTCATTGCATAAGTACTGTGAATATTGTCTTGAAATGGTTGTTATAGATAGATATAGGTCATTGCATAATTACTGTGAATATTGTCTTGAAATGGTGGTTATAGA
>CM026389.1:20190521-20238291 GCA_014843695.1 Archivesica marissinica | reverse complement strand
TTGGACCAGTTCATTTATCAAAATGGGTAATTTATCTAAAAATAGTAATAATTATTACTGGCAAAAAAGTGCAGATCCTGATGAGACGGCTCGTCACGAGCCGGCTCATCTGGATCTACACTTTTCATAAGCCTATTTAGAGGCCTGTGGGGTTGAAAGGGTTAAGACACAAAACAGTTTATGGTCTACAAACAAATGAATATAATAATACTAAATACTAACCAATCAATCTTGTATTGCATTTGTAAATCTCTGACATACATTACCTATTTATATATACATATAAGGTGTTATTATACGTGTGCTTACTAATTGGAGCTTTTAAATGTTTAATATATTAATAATGTTGATTTTATTGGAGGATAATCTCAAAACATCCTAAAAATATAATTCAAGGGATTAGTGCAAAACTACCGCAACCCCTTCACTGTATCCATGTGGTTACACTAGTTATGCACCAAGCACTTGATTTGACTTAAATTGAAGTGTATGCATGTACGGTATTAATGTACGACGTAGAAACTGCTGCATATACATGTTGGAGAGATATATCACACGTTTGTACTGTGAAGTATAATTTCCCCTGTGGAATGCCTTACGCGCTGACGTAATAATCACCTTTGATTAGTTCATGTAAAGTTGTAAACCCCAGATATCACACACTTCAATTATGTTTCCTGCAAACAAGTGCTTATTATTTACACCTACATATTGTATTTATTGCAAACAACTAAAAATTCACAAGTAATCTTGGACAATTGTATGAGAGTGACCAGTATTCTGTCGTGATATTGCAGTGATTTTGTCATGCACACTGTCAGAGGTAGTGCTATTAATTAAGATGATATTCCACGATCCAAAGCATTATTATCATATCGATGTTTTATAATTTACCTGTGCAACATTGAGCTAGTTCTTTTTGTCTGTGGTGTTATAGCTGGGGGCCGCGGTGTTATAACTGGAGGCTGCGATATGGCGATAAGATAATCTTCCGCGGTGTTATAGCTGGAGACGGCGATAAGATAATCTTCCATGTTGGTTATATCATTACGTCCTCGGTGTGGGTGGCCGTTCATGGACAAAAAATTTCTGTGAATTAATGTGAATATTGTCTTGAAATGGTGGTTATAGATAGATTAGGTCATTGCATAATTACTGTGAATATTGTCTTGAAATGGTGGTTATAGATAGATAGGTCATTGCATAAGTACTGTGAATATTGTCTTGAAATGGTGGTTATAGATACAGGTCATTGCATAATTACTGTGAATATTGTCTTGAAATGGTGGTTATAGATAGATATAGGTCATTGCATAATTACTGTGAATATTGTCTTGAAATGGTGGTTATAGATACAGGTCATTGCATAATTACTGTGAATATTGTCTTGAAATGGTGGTTATAGATAGATATAGGTCATTGCATAATTACTGTGAATATTGTCTTGAAATGGTGGTTATAGATACAGGTCATTGCATAATTACTGTGAATATTGTCTTGAAATGGTGGTTATAGATATAGGTCATTGCATAAGTACTGTGAATATTGTCTTGAAATGGTGGTTATAGATATAGGTCATTGCATAAGTACTGTGAATATTGTCTTGAAATGGTGGTTATAGATAGATAGGTCATTGCATAATTACTGTGAATATTGTCTTGAAATGGTGGTTATAGATACAGGTCATTGCATAATACTGTGAATATTGTCTTGAAATGGTGGTTATAGATACAGGTCATTGCATAATTACTGTGAATATTGTCTTGAAATGGTGGTTATAGATACAGGTCATTGCATAATTACTGTGAATATTGTCTTGAAATGGTTGTTATAGATACAGGTCATTGCATAATTACTGTGAATATTGTCTTGAAATGGTGGTTATAGATACAGGTCATTGCATAATTACTGTGAATATTGTCTTGAAATGGTGGTTATAGATACAGGTCATTGCATAATTACTGTGAATATTGTCTTGAAATGGTGGTTATAGATACAGGTCATTGCATAATTACTGTGAATATTGTCTTGAAATGGTGGTTATAGATACAGGTCATTGCATAATTACTGTGAATATTGTCTTGAAATGGTTGTTATAGATACAGGTCATTGCATAATTACTGTGAATATTGTCTTGAAATGGTGGTTATAGATACAGGTCATTGCATAATTACTGTGAATATTGTCTTGAAATGGTGGTTATAGATAGATTAGGTCATTGCATAATTACTGTGAATATTGTCTTGAAATGGTGGTTATAGATAGATACAGGTCATTGCATAATTACTGTGAATATTGTCTTGAAATGGTGGTTATAGATACAGGTCATTGCATAATTACTGTGAATATTGTCTTGAAATGGTGGTTATAGATACAGGTCATTGCATAAGTACTGTGAATATTGTCTTGAAATGGTGGTTATAGATACAGGTCATTGCATAATTACTGTGAATATTGTCTTGAAATGGTTGTTATAGATACAGGTCATTGCATAATTACTGTGAATATTGTCTTGAAATGGTGGTTATAGATACAGGTCATTGCATAATTACTGTGAATATTGTCTTGAAATGGTGGTTATAGATACAGGTCATTGCATAATTACTGTGAATATTGTCTTGAAATGGTGGTTATAGATAGATATAGGTCATTGCATAATTACTGTGAATATTGTCTTGAAATGGTTGTTATAGATACAGGTCATTGCATAATTACTGTGAATATTGTCTTGAAATGGTGGTATAGATAGATATAGGTCATTGCATAATTACTGTGAATATTGTCTTGAAATGGTGGTTATAGATACAGGTCATTGCATAATTACTGTGAATATTGTCTTGAAATGGTGGTTATAGATACAGGTCATTGCATAATTACTGTGAATATTGTCTTGAAATGGTGGTTATAGATACAGGTCATTGCATAATTACTGTGAATATTGTCTTGAAATGGTTGTTATAGATACAGGTCATTGCATAATTAATGTGAATATTGTCTTGAAATGGTGGTTATAGATACAGGTCATTGCATAATTACTGTGAATATTGTCTTGAAATGGTTGTTACAGATACAGGTCATTGCATAAGTACTGTGAATATTGTCTTGAAATGGTGGTTATAGATATAGGTCATTGCATAATTAATGTGAATATTGTCTTGAAATGGTTGTTACAGATACAGGTCATTGCATAAGTACTGTGAATATTGTCTTGAAATGGTTGTTATAGATACAGGTCATTGCATAAGTACTGTGAATATTGTCTTGAAATGGTGGTTATAGATACAGGTCATTGCATAATTACTGTGAATATTGTCTTGAAATGGTTGTTATAGATACAGGTCATTGCATAATTACTGTGAATATTGTCTTGAAATGGTGGTTATAGATACAGGTCATTGCATAATTACTGTGAATATTGTCTTGAAATGGTGGTTATAGATACAGGTCATTGCATAATTACTGTGAATATTGTCTTGAAATGGTGGTTATAGATACAGGTCATTGCATAATTACTGTGAATATTGTCTTGAAATGGTGGTTATAGATACAGGTCATTGCATAATTACTGTGAATATTGTCTTGAAATGGTGGTTATAGATACAGGTCATTGCATAATTACTGTGAATATTGTCTTGAAATGGTGGTTATAGATAGATATAGGTCATTGCATAATTAATGTGAATATTGTCTTGAAATGGTGGTTATAGATAGATAGGTCATTGCATAAGTACTGTGAATATTGTCTTGAAATGGTTGTTACAGATACAGGTCATTGCATAAGTACTGTGAATATTGTCTTGAAATGGTTGTTACAGATACAGGTCATTGCATAAGTACTGTGAATATTGTCTTGAAATGGTGGTTATAGATACAGGTCATTGCATAATTACTGTGAATATTGTCTTGAAATGGTGGTTATAGATACAGGTCATTGCATAATTACTGTGAATATTGTCTTGAAATGGTGGTTATAGATAGGTCATTGCAAATACTGTGAATATTGTCTTGAAATGGTGGTTATAGATACAGGTCATTGCATAATTACTGTGAATATTGTCTTGAAATGGTGGTTATAGATACAGGTCATTGCATAATTACTGTGAATATTGTCTTGAAATGGTGGTTATAGATACAGGTCATTGCATAATTACTGTGAATATTGTCTTGAAATGGTGGTTATAGATACAGGTCATTGCATAATTACTGTGAATATTGTCTTGAAATGGTGGTTATAGATACAGGTCATTGCATAATTACTGTGAATATTGTCTTGAAATGGTGGTTATAGATAGATATAGGTCATTGCATAATTACTGTGAATATTGTCTTGAAATGGTGGTTATAGATACAGGTCATTGCATAATTACTGTGAATATTGTCTTGAAATGGTTGTTATAGATACAGGTCATTGCATAATTACTGTGAATATTGTCTTGAAATGGTGGTTATAGATACAGGTCATTGCATAATTACTGTGAATATTGTCTTGAAATGGTGGTTATAGATAGATATAGGTCATTGCATAATTACTGTGAATATTGTCTTGAAATGGTGGTTATAGATAGATATAGGTCATTGCATAATTACTGTGAATATTGTCTTGAAATGGTGGTTATAGATACAGGTCATTGCATAAGTACTGTGAATATTGTCTTGAAATGGTGGTTATAGATACAGGTCATTGCATAATTACTGTGAATATTGTCTTGAAATGGTGGTTATAGATACAGGTCATTGCATAATTACTGTGAATATTGTCTTGAAATGGTGGTTATAGATACAGGTCATTGCATAATTACTGTGAATATTGTCTTGAAATGGTGGTTATAGATACAGGTCATTGCATAATTACTGTGAATATTGTCTTGAAATGGTGGTTATAGATACAGGTCATTGCATAATTACTGTGAATATTGTCTTGAAATGGGGTTATAGATAGATAAGGTCATTGCATAATTACTGTGAATATTGTCTTGAAATGGTGGTTATAGATACAGGTCATTGCATAATTACTGTGAATATTGTCTTGAAATGGTGGTTATAGATACAGGTCATTGCATAATTACTGTGAATATTGTCTTGAAATGGTGGTTATAGATACAGGTCATTGCATAATTACTGTGAATATTGTCTTGAAATGGTGGTTATAGATACAGGTCATTGCATAATTACTGTGAATATTGTCTTGAAATGGTGGTTATAGATACAGGTCATTGCATAATTACTGTGAATATTGTCTTGAAATGGTGGTTATAGATAGATAGGTCATTGCATAATTACTGTGAATATTGTCTTGAAATGGTGGTTATAGATAGATAAGGTCATTGCATAATTACTGTGAATATTGTCTTGAAATGGTTGTTATAGATACAGGTCATTGCATAATTACTGTGAATATTGTCTTGAAATGGTTGTTATAGATACAGGTCATTGCATAATTACTGTGAATATTGTCTTGAAATGGTGGTTATAGATAGATACAGGTCATTGCATAATTACTGTGAATATTGTCTTGAAATGGTGGTTATAGATACAGGTCATTGCATAAGTACTGTGAATATTGTCTTGAAATGGTTGTTATAGATACAGGTCATTGCATAATTACTGTGAATATTGTCTTGAAATGGTGGTTATAGATACAGGTCATTGCATAATTACTGTGAATATTGTCTTGAAATGGTGGTTATAGATACAGGTCATTGCATAAGTACTGTGAATATTGTCTTGAAATGGTTGTTACAGATACAGGTCATTGCATAATTACTGTGAATATTGTCTTGAAATGGTTGTTATAGATACAGGTCATTGCATAATTACTGTGAATATTGTCTTGAAATGGTGGTTATAGATATCAGGTCATTGCATAATTACTGTGAATATTGTCTTGAAATGGTGGTTATAGATACAGGTCATTGCATAAGTACTGTGAATATTGTCTTGAAATGGGTATAGATACAGGTCATTGCATAATTACTGTGAATATTGTCTTGAAATGGTGGTTATAGATACAGGTCATTGCATAATTACTGTGAATATTGTCTTGAAATGGTGGTTATAGATAGATATAGGTCATTGCATAATTACTGTGAATATTGTCTTGAAATGGTGGTTATAGATACAGGTCATTGCATAATTACTGTGAATATTGTCTTGAAATGGTGGTTATAGATATAGGTCATTGCATAATTACTGTGAATATTGTCTTGAAATGGTGGTTATAGATATAGGTCATTGCATAAGTACTGTGAATATTGTCTTGAAATGGTGGTTATAGATACAGGTCATTGCATAAGTACTGTGAATATTGTCTTGAAATGGTGGTTATAGATAGATTAGGTCATTGCATAATTACTGTGAATATTGTCTTGAAATGGTGGTTATAGATAGATACAGGTCATTGCATAATTACTGTGAATATTGTCTTGAAATGGTGGTTATAGATACAGGTCATTGCATAATTACTGTGAATATTGTCTTGAAATGGTTGTTACAGATACAGGTCATTGCATAATTACTGTGAATATTGTCTTGAAATGGTGGTTATAGATACAGGTCATTGCATAATTACTGTGAATATTGTCTTGAAATGGTGGTTATAGATACAGGTCATTGCATAATAATGTGAATATTCAGGGCGTTCATTTGACCCGAGCTCCCGGGTTTTGACGCACGAAAATTGATAAAGACGCTTTTTGACTCTTGGTGAAAATGCCCTGAGAGTCAACTTGACCCGGGGCGTTGATCGGCCATGCGTCATCAAATATTTTCTCAGCGGAGTAATTATCAAAATATGTCTGTCTACGAGGTCGAAGACCGTAATCGTTCATATATAAAACGCAGTTATTTTCATCAAAAGTCTGCTGCATTTCGTTATGAACACGATCGTGATTTACGAGGGACTCACAATCGGACAAAAATTTAATGGCGTCTAGGCAAACTCTACGTAAAATCTTTATCTCAACCAGCCGATCAGAATATAGTATCAACCACGCATAAAGCGCCTTCATCACTTGCGCCGCCCAGGGTTATGTTCAAAACGCGTGGTTGATGTCATTATTCAGTTGGGTGGTTGAGAAAAACGGCTTACCCAAACTTTAGTATCAAAGGGAAATAAATCTTTAATAACGTTTCTCTAATACCTGTACGGCTCGGTATTTTTCCGGTAAAAATTAGTTTTTATCAAAAGACAATTATTATTGATTGTCACAATAAACACCTTTAGCAAGTTTTGCAAACAACCAATTACCGTTTGTGTTGTTTGCCATCATATGTGCTGCTAATCATGAGAACTGAGAAGTTTAAGTAGGTGTTGACATTATGTGTATTGTCAATGTACAATCGGCATAGATAAAACGGTGTTTTTGTAACACGTGTATTGTCAATAATAAGTTGTCTGCTATTTGAGAAGCTTATAGTGGGCCACTGATATAGAAATTATACGCCGGAATCGTTTGATGATGACTTTTGCTATTGTTTGTTACAGATTTCTATGGGGTATTCATTGTGTGCACCACCCATTAATCATTTCATTGTTTCTACATTATTCCTTCATTTTCTGGAGAATATTCCTAAATCATTCTTAGTTATATTTTCAATCAGATTGGAGATAAAAAATTAAAGAGTATCAGTTTTAGAAATTAAATCTTAAATATGGTTCAGAAAAGCCTTAGTCACTTCGGAATTGGCACACCCAGCAAACGTAAGCTGAGTGATAGTGTTAGTGAACCTGGGACACCTAAACGCCATAAAGTAGACTGTGACACTCGTAAGTCTAAAGTAAAAAGAAAATTCAGGTCTGAGTGGCTTAATGAATTTGAGTGGCTGGAAATGAAACAAACTGATGATCAGATTCTGTTGTATTGTAGAGATGCTAAAAAGAAAAATCCCTTCGCTAACAGTGGTAGCATGAACCTACAAAAATGACATGTACGTAAAGTACCAACATGCATATATTTGACTCTTGAAAATTCCAGCTTGACTCTTGAAAATTCCTGTTTGACTCTTGAGATTTTGACCTCAAGGGTCATTGACTCTTGAGTTTCAAAGTCTAGTGAACGCCCTGAATATTGTCTTGAAATGGTTGTTATAGATACAGGTCATTGCATAATTACTGTGAATATTGTCTTGAAATGGTTGTTATAGATACAGGTCATTGCATAATTAATGTGAATATTGTCTTGAAATGGTTGTTATAGATACAGGTCATTGCATAATTACTGTGAATATTGTCTTGAAATGGTTGTTACAGATACAGGTCATTGCATAATTACTGTGAATATTGTCTTGAAATGGTGGTTATAGATACAGGTCATTGCATAATTACTGTGAATATTGTCTTGAAATGGTGGTTATAGATACAGGTCATTGCATAATTACTGTGAATATTGTCTTGAAATGGTGGTTATAGATAGATATAGGTCATTGCATAATTACTGTGAATATTGTCTTGAAATGGTGGTTATAGATACAGGTCATTGCATAAGTACTGTGAATATTGTCTTGAAATGGTTGTTATAGATACAGGTCATTGCATAATTACTGTGAATATTGTCTTGAAATGGTGGTTATAGATACAGGTCATTGCATAATTACTGTGAATATTGTCTTGAAATGGTTGTTACAGATACAGGTCATTGCATAAGTACTGTGAATATTGTCTTGAAATGGTGGTTATAGATACAGGTCATTGCATAATTAATGTGAATATTGTCTTGAAATGGTGGTTATAGATAGATATAGGTCATTGCATAATTACTGTGAATATTGTCTTGAAATGGTTGTTACAGATACAGGTCATTGCATAAGTACTGTGAATATTGTCTTGAAATGGTTGTTATAGATACAGGTCATTGCATAATTACTGTGAATATTGTCTTGAAATGGTGGTTATAGATACAGGTCATTGCATAATTACTGTGAATATTGTCTTGAAATGGTGGTTATAGATACAGGTCATTGCATAATTACTGTGAATATTGTCTTGAAATGGTGGTTATAGATACAGGTCATTGCATAATTAATGTGAATATTGTCTTGAAATGGTTGTTATAGATACAGGTCATTGCATAATTAATGTGAATATTGTTTTGAAATGGTGATTATAGATATAGGTCATTGCATAATTACTGTGAATATTGTCTTGAAATGGTGGTTATAGATACAGGTCATTGCATAATTACTGTGAATATTGTCTTGAAATGGTGGTTATAGATACAGGTCATTGCATAATTACTGTGAATATTGTCTTGAAATGGTGGTTATAGATACAGGTCATTGCATAATTACTGTGAATATTGTCTTGAAATGGTGGTTATAGATAGATGGTCATTGCATAATTACTGTGAATATTGTCTTGAAATGGTGGTTATAGATATAGGTCATTGCATAATTACTGTGAATATTGTCTTGAAATGGTGGTTATAGATACAGGTCATTGCATAATTACTGTGAATATTGTCTTGAAATGGTTGTTATAGATACAGGTCATTGCATAATTAATGTGAATATTGTCTTGAAATGGTTGTTATAGATACAGGTCATTGCATAAGTACTGTGAATATTGTCTTGAAATGGTTGTTACAGATACAGGTCATTGCATAATTACTGTGAATATTGTCTTGAAATGGTTGTTACAGATACAGGTCATTGCATAAGTACTGTGAATATTGTCTTGAAATGGTTGTTACAGATACAGGTCATTGCATAAGTACTGTGAATATTGTCTTGAAATGGTGGTTATAGATAGAGGTCATTGCATAATTACTGTGAATATTGTCTTGAAATGGTGGTTATAGATACAGGTCATTGCATAATTACTGTGAATATTGTCTTGAAATGGTGGTTATAGATAGAGGTCATTGCATAATTACTGTGAATATTGTCTTGAAATGGTGGTTATAGATAGATATAGGTCATTGCATAATTACTGTGAATATTGTCTTGAAATGGTGGTTATAGATAGATATAGGTCATTGCATAAGTACTGTGAATATTGTCTTGAAATGGTGGTTATAGATAGATATAGGTCATTGCATAAGTACTGTGAATATTGTCTTGAAATGGTGGTTATAGATAGATATAGGTCATTGCATAAGTACTGTGAATATTGTCTTGAAATGGTGGTTATAGATACACGTCATTGCATAATTACTGTGAATATTGTCTTGAAATGGTGGTTATAGATACAGGTCATTGCATAATTACTGTGAATATTGTCTTGAAATGGTGGTTATAGATACAGGTCATTGCATAAGTACTGTGAATATTGTCTTGAAATGGTTGTTACAGATACAGGTCATTGCATAATTACTGTGAATATTGTCTTGAAATGGTGGTTATAGATACAGGTCATTGCATAATTACTGTGAATATTGTCTTGAAATGGTGGTTATAGATACAGGTCATTGCATAATTAATGTGAATATTCAGGGCGTTCATTTGACCCGAGCTCCCGGGTTTTGACGCACGAAAATTGATAAAGACGCTTTTTGACTCTTGGTGAAAATGCCCTGAGAGTCAACTTGACCCGGGGCGTTTATCGGCCATGCGTCATCAAATATTTTCTCAGCGGAGTAATTATCAAAATATGTCTGTCTACGAGGTCGAAGACCGTAATCGTTCATATATAAAACGCAGTTATTTTCATCAAAAGTCTGCTGCATTTCGTTATGAACACGATCGTGATTTACGAGGGACTCACAATCGGACAAAAATTTAATGGCGTCTAGGCAAACTCTACGTAAAATCTTTATCTCAACCAGCCGATCAGAATATAGTATCAACCACGCATAAAGCGCCTTCATCACTTGCGCCGCCCAGGGTTATGTTCAAAACGCATGGTTGATGTCATTATTCAGTTGGGTGGTTGAGAAAAACGGCTTACCCAAACTTTAGTATCAAAGGGAAATAAATCTTTAATAACGTTTCTCTAATACCAGTACGGCTCGGTATTTTTCCGGCAAAAATTAGTTTTTATCAAAAGACAATTATTATTGATTGTCACAATAAACACCTTTAGCAAGTTTTGCAAACAACCAATTACCGTTTGTGTTGTTTGCCATCATATGTGCTGCTAATCATGAGAACTGAGAAGTTTAAGTAGGTGTTGACATTATGTGTATTGTCAATGTACAATCGGCATAGATAAAACGGTGATTTTGTAACACGTGTATTGTCAATAATAAGTTGTCTGCTATTTGAGAAGCTTATAGTGGGCCACTGATATAGAAATTATACGCCGGAATCGTTTGATGATGACTTTTGCTATTGTTTGTTACAGATTTCTATGGGGTATTCATTGTGTGCACCACCCATTAATCATTTCATTGTTTCTACATTATTCCTTCATTTTCTGGAGAATATTCCTAAATCATTCTTAGTTATATTTTCAATCAGATTGGAGATAAAAAAATTAAAGAGTATCAGTTTTAGAAATTAAATCTTAAATATGGTTCAGAAAAGCCTTAGTCACTTCGGAATTGGCACACCCAGCAAACGTAAGCTGAGTGATAGTGTTAGTGAACCTGGGACACCTAAACACCATAAAGTAGACTGTGACACTCGTAAGTCTAAAGTAAAAAGAAAATTCAGGTCTGAGTGGCTTAATGAATTTGAGTGGCTGGAAATGAAACAAACTGATGATCAGATTCTGTTGTATTGTAGAGATGCTAAAAAGAAAAATCCCTTCGCTAACAGTGGTAGCATGAACCTACAAAAATGACATGTACGTAAAGTACCAACATGCATATATTTGACTCTTGAAAATTCCAGCTTGACTCTTGAAAATTCCTGTTTGACTCTTGAGATTTTGACCTCAAGGGTCATTGACTCTTGAGTTTCAAAGTCTAGTGAACGCCCTGAATATTGTCTTGAAATGGTTGTTATAGATACAGGTCATTGCATAATTACTGTGAATATTGTCTTGAAATGGTTGTTATAGATACAGGTCATTGCATAATTAATGTGAATATTGTCTTGAAATGGTTGTTATAGATACAGGTCATTGCATAATTACTGTGAATATTGTCTTGAAATGGTTGTTACAGATACAGGTCATTGCATAAGTACTGTGAATATTGTCTTGAAATGGTGGTTATAGATACAGGTCATTGCATAATTACTGTGAATATTGTCTTGAAATGGTGGTTATAGATAGATATAGGTCATTGCATAATTAATGTGAATATTGTCTTGAAATGGTGGTTATAGATAGATATAGGTCATTGCATAATTACTGTGAATATTGTCTTGAAATGGTGGTTATAGATAGATATAGGTCATTGCATAAGTACTGTGAATATTGTCTTGAAATGGTTGTTATAGATAGATATAGGTCATTGCATAATTACTGTGAATATTGTCTTGAAATGGTGATTATAGATAGATATAGGTCATTGCATAATTACTGTGAATATTGTCTTGAAATGGTGGTTATAGATAGATATAGGTCATTGCATAATTACTGTGAATATTGTCTTGAAATGGTTGTTATAGATACAGGTCATTGCATAATTACTGTGAATATTGTCTTGAAATGGTTGTTATAGATACAGGTCATTGCATAAGTACTGTGAATATTGTCTTGAAATGGTGGTTATAGATAGATATAGGTCATTGCATAATTACTGTGAATATTGTCTTGAAATGGTTGTTATAGATAGATATAGGTCATTGCATAAGTACTGTGAATATTGTCTTGAAATGGTGGTTATAGATAGATATTGGTCATTGCATAAGTACTGTGAATATTGTCTTGAAATGGTGGTTATAGATAGATATAGGTCATTGCATAATTACTGTGAATATTGTCTTGAAATGGTGGTTATAGATAGATATAGGTCATTGCATAATTAATGTGAATATTGTCTTGAAATGGTTGTTATAGATACAGGTCATTGCATAAGTACTGTGAATATTGTCTTGAAATGGTGGTTATAGATAGATATAGGTCATTGCATAATTAATGTGAATATTGTCTTGAAATGGTGGTTATAGATAGATATAGGTCATTGCATAATTACTGCTAAGAAAATTTGCCAACATCGGATATATTTCTCTATAATTAAATATTTGCATGCTGGGTAAAATAAAGGCTATACATGTAAATAGGTCAAATAATTCTAGCAGATGATAATTTATTAATGTGTTTTTCTTACTTGTAACTGAAAACTGAAATATGTCATGGAATTTCATTAGAATTGCGTCGTTGTTATTGTCTCCGCTAGCGTGGGTGCCTGCCCCTGCCTGAAATACTGCTCGATGTGGCATCCAGGGTCTTCCTCCACCAATAATAACTGGACAGTCACCATATGACCTAAGCTGTGACTTTAGACCCCAAAACTAAACAGATGCCAACCAATCAAGGAGAGGACAACCATAAGCTGTATAGCTTTCTGTCCAATTCCTTATTTCAATTGTTGTAAATTTATATAATCATGTACATGTTAGAAAATAAATATGTTCAAACCAACCAATCAAGCGACAGGTTTCATTTTGCTTAACATTCGGGTCTGGAATAAATTCGGAACAAAACTGCGGAATTGAAATCCCGGAAAAAATAATTGGGACCCGAATCGAGCATAACAAATCGCGATGCTGTCGAATTGACGTGAATCGTTTCATCCCTATCTATGACACTTTTCGATAACTTGGAATGTTTGCATACATGTTAACAAGATTTGAATATATTATGTATATATGGAAATTGTATACTTTGGAGACTTGCAGCGGGAATGTGTTAACTAGAAACATATTACCCTAAAGTCCATGACCTTTGCTGCCTGAGTTTACTAGGTTGTTACTGATTATCCATTTTTTCTCTCCGTGCCTGTGGATTTATATCCGCGTGCTAACAATAAACAAGCATTTGTAACATGGGACTTAGAATTTATAAATTTGGAATTTTAGTCCATATTGCAATAATTATCAGGACGGAATTTCGGGCACACGGGCAGACCGTCCTAAATATAAGGAAGAATTTATAGATTTGGACTTTCAGTCCATATTGCAATAATTATCAGGATGGAATTTCGGGCACACAGGTGGGCAGTCCTAAATATAAGGAAGAATTTATAAATTTGGAATTTTAGTCCATATTGCAATAACTATCAGGACGGAATTTCGGCACACGGGCAGACAGTCCTAAATATAAAGAAGAATTCATAGATTTGGAATTTCAGTCCATATTGCAATAATTATCGGGACAAAATTTCAGGCACACAGGCGGGCAGTCCTAGATATAGGGAAGAGTAGGCCACCCTCCTATTATTTTTGATGGGTTTAAGGGACACATTAACATTGCATAAATTTATCATCAGCCTCGCACCTCCCCTTAAAAAGTTTTGATTTTAATCGCATCTTTAGGAATAAGGCTAGTGCCGCAAAGCGACATCGCAAAAGGCCAAAAATGCATTTTTGCGCATAATTAGTTAGCATTGCTAATACAAATTCTTCAGATATATTTAGAAGACTATCTTTTAATAAATTTATAAACAGTGGTTTTGTGGTGTAGTGATGGTAGGATTCATATAACGATCAGCTACATGTATGCTTCTGCATTGATGTTTGCTTATTATTGTAGCACATGATACTGTCGTTTAGAGAGAATTTAATTCAGATTAATCTAAAAATAAATATGCATAGGCACAAATATGAGACATAACGGTAAATCTGTATTATAAATGTTGTTAATCAGGATACACGTGTTGTATTAATTGCGCGTGGATTTTGATCCATATTTATGTTAATTTGATGATACAAGCGTTGTATTACGTATGGATTTTGACCTATATTTACATTATTTTGACGCGTTGTATTACGCATGGATTTTGACCTATATTTACGTTATTTTGATGGTACATATTTTCGGGAATGACCGTGTATAACCGCGTCTGTTTGGAGATTTCCAAATAAAATCTATTCTATTTTAAGCGATCGTTTCTTGCAGAGAAGAGTTGTCGTTCTGCAAATTAACACCCACAAAAATGTGGGTGTATGTACATGTAGATTGCGCTACGCTTGGAAATTAGCTTTACCCAGGCTGACGTTTTGCCAGTAATAAAAAAGCGAAAAATCAACAGACTGTAACCCATTCTAAGTTTAGTTTTGTGTACGGTCTAACGTAGTTTATTAATTAAACTGATATTTGTGTTAATATTTCAGACATGTACAAAACAAGGATTTCTGCACAAACAGAGCAATTTCCAGGTGGGTATTATTTTCTTACATTTGGCTGAATTCTCATGAGTTCCATGTACATGTAAAATATATGCTGTACCCCCTAGTCATTGCATAAATGGGCAGTCATACCTGCGTTTAACAACCAGTCAGTAGGATCAACGAAAGTGGCTGCTTAGCATAGTTGACTGGTAAATAGAGGTCAAATGTATAGTAAAATGTAATTTTTGCAATACTCAAGCTGACTGTTTAATACAGGTTGGCTGCTAAATGGAGGTGGTTGCTGCTAAATGGAGGTGGCCGCTTACACACACTCGGTTTTCACAAAACTTTGCCAGAGATTGTCTGTTATCTCTCATATGAATGATTGAAATGCACGTAACCTGCCGAATAAGTTGGATGGAATGTGCAAACAACATAGATCCTGATCAGCCGCAGCGAAATGCCGCGTCTCATCAGGGTCTATGTTGTTTGCTATTCAGACAAGTGTCTTAGCTCCACTATCCGAATAGCAAATGGCATAGAGATTGATCAGATGGCATGTTCTGTTCCGTCTGATCTGGCTCTATGCTGTGTGCAAAAGCGACTTTAGTCATGATTGGCGGGTTAATTGTTAATTTAACCCATTCAACCCCAAGTAACTGACATGGACTGGTGCATACTATTTTTAGACCAATAAATTAATAAGAAAATTACATTTGGACCAGTTCATTTATCAAAATGGGTAATTTTATCTAAAAATAGTAATTATTATTATACCAGATTTCTTGAGCGCCCTTTTCATGTAAAAATACACATTCAAGGGCGCTAATAATTATTACTGGCAAAAAAGAGCAGATCCTGATGAGACGGCTCGTCACGAGCCGGCTCATCTGGATCTACACTTTTCATAAGCCTATTTAGAGGCCTGTGGGGTTGAAAGGGTTAAATTCCAATTTATTTTGTCTACCAACATCGCGGTCCTAATGATTTCGAAAAAGACTGAACACAGGTTTCACTGTATATTCATTTGTACATGTAGTCTCTCTCTCTCAGTGGAGATGCCCCCTAAAGTCGCAGCTGTGTCGTGTATATTGCAACATGAATTTGGTGGATACAATGATATATAAAATGAATATTTCATGAAGATGCTCAGTGTTATAATCCATTATTAATTGACACAGGGATCGGGGAGACGGCTGCTGATTATATCTGTGATACACCCGGGCAAATGCTCATCCATATTTAATAATATCCTCACTCATGGCTGCTCTAGTTTCTGGTCTATGATATATATCATTTACAGTGATTGGTTTCCCTATTTTGGGAATTGTAATGGTTTCACATACTTTTGTAGGAATGGCAGGGCGCGAATGGCAGGCCCGCGCCCTGCCTTTTTTAGTTTATACAAATTTATTTTAGCTCGATTGCGAAACAAGTTCTTTCAACTTATATTAATCACTCTCGAGACCTCATTCCTGATGGAATCCATCGCCATGAAGGAGAGAGAAGAGGCAATGTGGAATATAAATGCCTTGCATAAGGGCACAATCATAACGGCGCTAGCGGGGCTCGAACTCCGGACCTTTCGCACCTGAAGCGAACACGCATCCACTGTGCTATCACAACTTCCACATTGCCCTTTTTAGCACCATCCTTTTGCCCATTAGCCCGCCCGACCACTTTGCCTTTAAAAAAAATAATATATATACAAATGTATACGCCTCAACTTCGGTCGGTCAGGCATATATAGCTTACAACTCGTCCACCCTTTTCACCAATATTACACTAACATTACTGCCTCTTTGATCAATCACTGTAATTTAGCAATATTTTCATGGGGCTAACCCCAAAATACCAACTCTCGCACCTAATCGTGGCCAAAAACCCACCCTGCCCCTTTTCTGACCCTTTTTTCCACTCTAGAATAATTCCAACCCTCAGGTACAAACAATAACTTGCCCCTCCCGGCCATAAGTCAACCAGCTTCTCATCCAGGAATGTGATGGTGCAAGTAGTTTTTTAGTTTTTAGTTTTTAAAAAAATATTTTAAAGTGACATTGCATCGCACAAAGCAAATAAAATGCATTTTTTCATATATAAATAAAAATGCATTGCTACTACCAATTCTTCCGAATACATTCGAACACTAAAATTGAATCAATAAACAGTGTTTTTCTGGTCTACAAGCTTTCAAAATTGAAAGTAGGATTTTATATAGCTTTCATCCATGCTTCTGAATAGACATGTGTTTGTCATTGGAGTCAATACAAAACAGCGAGATAATGTCATTTAGAGATAATTTAGTCTACAAATAAATATACATAGAGTTGTAATACGCATGTATGTCCGACCTACTTTACATTATTTTGTTATGTCAACAAACTGCGTATACGATGTTTGCTTATTAGTTGAAATACTCAGTTTTTGAGGCAAATATTTGGGAAAAAATAATACCATATAATAGGAAAATACATTCTGCAGACATGAGTGTCTCTTTAAACATGTGATATTAAATTGTGAAGCTGTATTCAAACTGTCGTAAATCAATACATTTTTTAGATCATTTATTGGATGAATGATACAGGTTTATTAAATTAGTTATTTGTTGGAACTCTATTGTTTCTGTCAAATGTGTAGACAAATGTTTACATTATAAACCATAGAATTGCATAGACAAATGTTTACATTATAAACCATAGAATTGCGTAGACAAATGTTTACATTACAAACCATAGAATTGCATAGACAAATGTTTACATTATAAACCATAGAATTGCGTAGACAAATGTTTACATTAGCTGTCCGATTAGCGTAGTGGTTAGCGCGCTCGCTTCTGGCGTTCGATTCTCGGATCGGATAGTATGTGAGATGGTACGGTCGTCGCCAGATCGGACAGGTGGGTTTTCTCCGGGTACTATTTACACTTTCATCCGCGCCAACGAGAGTGATTAATATAAGTTGTTAAAACTTGCTTCGCAATCGTAAAAATAAATAAAGTTTAAACTTTACATTATAAACCATAGACTTGCGTACACAAATGTTTACATTATAAACCATAGACTTATGTACACAAATGTTTACATTATAAACCATAGAATTGCGTACACAAATGTTTAGATTATAAACCATAGAATTGCGTAGACAAATGTTTACATTATAAACCATAGAATTGCGTAGACAAATGTTTACATTAGCTGTCCGATTAGCGTAGTGGTTAGCGCGCTCGCTTCTGGCGTTCGATTCTCGGATCGGATAGTATGTGCGATGGTACGTTCGTCGCCAGATCGGACAGGTGGGTTTTCTCTGGGTACTATTTACGCTTTCATCCGCGCCAACGAGGTGATTAATATAAGTTGTTAAAACTTGCTTCGCAATCGTAAAAATAAATAAAGTTTAAACTTTACATTATAAACCATAGACTTGCGTACACAAATGTTTACATTATAAACCATAGAATTGCGTACACAAATGTTTACATTATAAACCATAGAATTGCGTACACAAATGTTTACATTATTAACCATAGAATTGCGTACACAAATGTTTACATTATAAACCATAGAATTGCGTACACAAATGTTTACATTATAAACCATAGAATTACGTAGACAAATGTTTACATTATAAATCATAGAATTGCGTGCACAAATGTTTACATTATAAACCATATAATTACGTACACAAATGTTTACATTATAAATCATATAATTGCGTACACAAATGTTTACATTATAACTATAGAAAAAAGCGGGTCGATACACAAACTTCATAAATTATTGTTGTGCATCGGAGCATTTTTTATGATTTGTATGGACTAAAGTCAAGCAGATATCTCAAATTGCGCCCAGTTTCATTCAGAAATGAGATATTGGCATAACGAATATCATATGTCCACAAAGAATCCAGCTTAAAACCAGCTTTTTCAAGCCATAGTTTGACCCTCATTTTATATTTTTAGCCGAGAATAATACGTACAAAAAGCAGGGATCATTCTAGAGGGCGATGTGTTGCCCTAGCGACCCTGACTCCGCCCTCTGGGAGCCCCACTTCTTAAAAAAAACCCCAAAAAACAAAATATTTGTTTGGTTTTTACGATTTTCAAACAAAATTTTGTCTAGTAAGATACACTGGCCCATTATAAAGTACTCCTTCTATTCAAATGTTGTATTTAATGGTTGTACTGTGCATTTTAACCCTATTTTGCAGAAGTATATTAAAGAACACCATTTAAGGAAGCGAACACGCGCTTTCTCACTTCTCCCAAAAATTCTGACTTAGAATGAACCCTGAGAAACAATGCTATTTTAAATTGGTGCATTTTCTCATTATGGCTTAAACCCATTTCATTATGGATACCGTTCAAACAGTATTTGCAAAGAACATAGAGCCAGATCAACCGCCACGGAACGTTCCGTCTAATCAGGCTCTATGCTGTTTGCTATTCAGATGATCTTGCTAAGACACTTGGCTATGTAGCAAACAACATAGATCCTGATCAGCATGCAGCGTCACGCTGCGGCTGATCTGGATCTAACAACATAGATCCTGATCAGCATGCAGCGTCACGCTGCGGCTGATCTGGATCTATGTTGTTTGCAAAAGCTTTTAAATATATCCAGAATGAAATGGGTTAATTAACTCTCCCCCATGGAACTGTTAGCTTATACACACACTACTGTATCTCCATGCAGCAATTTAACTATTACAATCAATGGATAATTGGCAAGCATCTCTATGCCATACATCTCTGCCATACATCTCTATGCCATACATCTCTATGCCATACATCTCTATGCCATACATCTCTATGCCATACATCTCTATGCCATACATCTCTATGCCATACATCTCTATGCCATACATCTCTATGCTGTTACCGAGAATGTTTATGGGTCTATACTAGGTTGCATTGATAGGGTTTCTGTGACCTAGTAGTTGCGGTCGTTGACTTCAAATCACCTGCCGCTCACTACTGCAGGTTCGAATCCCACTAAGGGTGTCAAATTCTTTCATGTGAGGAAGCTATCTAGCTGACTTGCAGAAGGTCGGTGGTACTACCAGGGTGCCTGTCCATGCCTGAAATACTACTCGGAGGGGCATCCGGGGTCTTCCTCCACCAGTAATAGCTGGAGAGTCACCATATAACCTGAGCTGTTGGTGCGACTTTAAGCCACTAAACGGCTTGAGCCCCGCTGGAGCCGTTACGATTGTGCCCTTAGGCAAGGCATTTAAATTCCACATTGCCTCTTCTCTCTCCTTCATGGTGATGGATTCCATCAGGAATGAGATCTCGAGAATGATTAATATAAGTTGAAAGAACTTGTTTCGCAATTGAGCTAAACTAAATTTGTATAAACTAAGCCACTCAAACAATCAAACTGCATTATGTTCGTTTATGTTTGTTTGACTATCAGTGTATGTTGCATTGGTAATCAAGAAGCTTATAAAATTATGTAGGTAAGGAATTAAAGGTAACTAATCACTATATATAAATTCCTTTAAAGTTTGAGCTACATTTGTACATTTGTAACAGATGTACATGTACAGCCTGTTTATTTTTTCAAGTAAACTTGACAATTACAAACACATATTTAACATATACAGTCTTCATCCGCTATGTCAAAGTCTGTAATTTCGATTTCTCCGGTTATCTCGAAGTCAGATCAAAGTCCCTTTTCAGACACTATCCTTTTACATATAACTGGCTCCATTTATATCTTATTTCGTTAAGTCAAACTTCGGTTATGTCGAATGATTTTGTTCGGTCCGACGGATTATGATATAACGGATGTAGACTGTACATGTATAAGAAATGACATTTAGATTTACAGATACTTGTACCGTCCGCCTCCGTGGTCGAGTGGTTAAGGTCGCTGACTTATATACCACTGTAACCTATCATCACTGATGGTCACGGGTTCGAGCCCTGCTCAGGCCGTGTCTCATTTATATGAAAAAGTTGGCAGTTTCGGAGGTTGGTGCACCCAAGTACTGGTTAACCACTGGAGCCTGCCCAGGAAAGGTGTTGTTAGGTAAACTGCCCGCCGGCGATATAGCCCGAAATGGTGCTGATGCAGGTTTAAAACCCGAACTATAACAATATAACATAAGATACATGTACCGTAACTATGTATTACAAATGCTGCAGTACGTTTCTTCTTCCTCCCATTAACCCTTTCAACCCCACAGGCCTCTAAATAGGCTTATGAAAAGTGTAGGTCCAGATGATCAGGATCTGCACTTTTTTGCCAGTAATAATTATTACTATTTTTAGATAAAATTACCCATTTTGATAAATGAACTGGTCCAAATGTAATTTTCTTATTAATTTATTGGTCTAAAAATAGCATACACCAGTCCATGTCAGTTACTTGGGGTTGAAAGGGTTAAGGAGGACAGGACTCCCAACTCTGTAGTGTACACATTGTCCCTCTTGTATGAATTACAGGGCGTGTCAGAAAATGTCTACAGCTTCTTTTTTATATTTGACAAATCATGCCCCATTTAAATTTTACTTAGAATCTAACACACAAAGAGATTCCAAGGAGTGAATGATTAGAAATGATTTTCAATAATAAATTATTCAGAATTTTAGTAACTATTTGTAAATCTACCAAGAAATGATTTTTGTTTGTGAAATTATTTGTAAATGATCACCCTTTAAGTAAACGATCTCCCTTTTGGAATATTATCTTCAAAACCTTTTTGGTTGATTATTAAGATTAATACTAGGATAAATTTGTAGACTCCAGGCCCCCGCCCAGACACCAGGCCCCCGTCCAGACCCCCAGGTTCCCGTCCAGACCCTAGGCCCCCGTCCAGACCCCCAGGCCCCCGTCCAGACCCCAGGCCCCCGTCAAGACCCCAGGCCCCTGATCAGACCCCAGGTTCCCGTCAAGACCATGGTCTTCCTCCACCAATAGTAGCTGGAGAAATTGCCATATGACCTTAAGTTGTTGGTGCGACTTTAAACCCCAAAAAGCAATCATATACAATATATGAGGCACTATATTGTATCGTTATATTTTCAGAGATGGAAAAGAAGATTTTTCAAATTGAAAGGAAGAAAACTGTACTATGCAAAGGATACAAAGGTATTATGCAGCTACTAGGACTTCAGTAAAGACACATGTCATTGGCCTAATGTAACGGAAATGGGACCTTCCATCAAAGGTCATTGGCCTCTAAATTAAGGAAATGGGACCTTCCGTAAATCATGAATATAATGAAGAGCATACTTGAATATTACAATACTGGCTTGTATGTGGCAAGCAGTATATAGCAAGGGTCTAGGTGTCTTCAGTGGAAGTTTCACAGTTCAAATACAATTATATGGAGGACATTATGATTGAATTATAGTCAAACCTGTCCTAAGCAGCCAGCTTTGGGTATCACAGAATGTGGCTGCTTAGTACAGGTGGCTGCTTTGTTTCAATGTATGATTGAATTACAGTCAAACCTGTCCTAAGCAGCCAGCCATGAGAATCACAGAAAGTGGCTGCTTAGCACAGGTGGCTGCTTAAATAGAGGTAAAATGTATAATAAAACAGCATATTGGGAATATGGGAAATGGCTGCTTAATACAGGTTGGCTGCTTAATGGAGGTGACCACTAACTCGGTTTTGACTGTATATTCAATGAATGAACATTGGCTGTCCGATTAGCGCAGTGGTTAGCACGCTCGCTTCTCACCAATGCAACCCAGCTTCGATCCTCGGACCGGGAAGAATGTGAGAAGGTACGTTGGCAGCCAGATCGGACAGGTGGGTTGCATTAGTGAGAAGCGAGCATGCTAACCACTGCAATAATCGATCGATAAGCCCGATTAAATATGTTATTCATTGATAGCATGGTAGCATATTGTAAGACTGGAAATCTGTTAAATTGCTGCTAGATACAGCTTGAGGGGTTAGTAGAAGAAAGTGCAGGTGGGTGGTTCGGGGAGGGATGAGTGTTCATGGTCCACTTCCAATTCATTTGCCTCTCACTGCTGTAGGTTCGAATCCCAATGAGGGTGTCAAATTCTTTCAAGTGAAGAAATGAGTCATTTGCCATAGCAAAATTCCAAAACCAAGAGTTTCATAAAATATGGTATTGGTATGAAATCACCACGCGTGTAAGATCCTTTTTATCACATTACCATATTGGGTTTTGATCATATTTTGCAAAAAATAACGCAGCTACTTTCATTTTGGCGCCAAATGTTAGCCCAAATTGTCATGACCTCACAAATTGTCATGACCTCACTAACTTGTCATGATGTCACTACGCAAAGCAGCGTTATATTTATGTTTTATGCAGCGTTAAAAGTTTAATTTACAAATTATAAGGATTATTCTGTAAACCAATCAGAATCCTTCCAGGTGTTATTACACGTGTGTACATATAGGAAATTATGATATAAAGTTGGAGTAATACGACTGTATTTACGCCGTAAGTTAAGGTAAGTTATTTGATAAAAATGATATATTTTGATATATTATGTTTCAGTCGTCAATTTTCGATGAAATCGAGCTTACAGATCTGAGCGTTGCAGAGTGTAGTACAAAGAACATCAACCATAGTTTCCAGGTGAGTTCTGCACGTCCCCACCTCCCCCTCCCGCCTCTTGAGAGACATTGGTCAGTTACTGCCCAATAAGGAGGATAGATCTTTTTATTTCTGCTGTCTATTTTCATCTGGTATACATTGCCAAGGGAGATAATAGAAAAACCAAGAATGTGTCTCGTTGAAAGTGCTAGGACCGCTTCCCATTTGTGTGAACAAGAGAAACACTGTCCTGTGATGTACACATTCAATATCTCTAGATATTGACACAAAACAGAAAAGTAAATTTTGTGAATTAGCGAAAATATTTGGCGCAAAAAAATTCTTTCCCTTTTTTTTTGTGCACAGCATGTTTAGTCAAATACATGGCTTCAAATATTTGTGAACTATATGGCTCTTAGTTGGCTCCATGTTTATCAAATTGGTTCCAGTATTTTTCAATTTGCGACAGAAGTGGTGCAGACAAATATACAGAGAGGGAATCCTGTATTGGCATATATACTTAAGGACAAAGTTTTGCATGGGTATGTTTTATATCAGCAATTAAAGTCATTAATATATAGTAGTGTTTCCCCCAGACTGAAAAAAGGGCAGGGTGCAGGTACAAAATGGGCATTTAACCCCTGTTGCCTGTCCTCAAAGGGGCAGAATTGACATGGTCTTATTTATGTTATTACGGGTATGAAACATTTTGAGGACGAATCTAATTTTCGAGTACGAATCAATTTTGCAACCTATTGCGTATTTCAATTCAAAATATATTATATGGCGTGACAATGGTGTGGTATCTGAGATAATTATCTAAGCAAAAATGTAAGCCAGAAAATTACAACAATAATGCATTTAACGTACATATAAAATTGACATCCGTTGAGGGATTATTTGAATCAATTAGTGCCAATTATGAGATTTGCACACATGGGACAATATGTCTGTGACTTCACTATAAAGAACTTGTAACTGGACATCGCGCGCCGATAATCCCCTACATTTGTTTTTACAACAATGACTCAAACGGAAATTGGGGCATAAATGTGCGAAAATTGACTGATTGGGCACGTATCATGATTACTTGTCAAATGTATTGCATCTTCAATATACATAACCAACAGACGACACATTAATCTCTTGATTTAGTTATGTTTTGAATTTGTATTAAATCAATATTAAGACTGACAATTAACATACATTCTTGCTAGGACACATTGCATGCTCCATTGCATTGGCGGGAAGGATATGACGTAGTCAGCTAAAACACGGGAATCAAAATCTTGAGCAAAGTCAATGTTGCTCTAGGCTAGCTACACAGTGCATAGATGGAAATTTCACAGCATATTGATTGTAAACCTGTGTATTCCAGATTATAGAATCAGTCTGACACGGGACTGGTATTTGTTGAGGGATTTCGGGCAATACTTACCAAGTTTTATTGAGAATTTACGCACACGAGGGCGGGCATTTTCGGAATTTCGGGCACAAGGGCGGCCCCAAAAAGGGGCAGGGCGGGGTGCTCTCCTATTCATGCTTAGGAGAAACACTAATATAGTTTGACTTTAATGTTTGACAATGACTTTAATTGCCGATATAAAAAATACCTGTGGAAAACTTTTGTCCTTAAGTATATTGTGTGCAAAACTTTTGTCCTTAAGTATATTGTGTGCAAAACTTTTGTCCTTAAGTATATTGTGTGCAAAACTTTTGTCCTTAAATATATTGTGTGCAAAACCTTTGTTCCTTAAGTATATTATGTGCAAAACTTTTGTCCTTAAGTATATTGTGTGCAAAACCTTTGTTCCTTAAGTATATTGTGTGCAAATCTTTTGTCCTTAAGTATATTGTGTGCAAAACCTTTGTTCCTTAAGTATACAATCTTTTGTCCTTAAGTATAGTGTGTGCAAAACCTTTGTTCCTTAAGTATATTGTGTGCAAAACTTTTGTCCTTAAGTATATTGTGTGCAAAACTTTTGTCCTTAAGTATATTGTGTGCAAAACTTTTGTCCTTAAGTATATTGTGTGCAAAACATTTGTCCTTAAGTATATTGTGTGCAAAACATTTGTCCTTAAGTATATTGTGTGCAAAACATTTGTCCTTAAGTATATTGTGTGCAAACTTTTTGTCCTTAAGTATATTGTGTGCAAAACTTTTGTGTGCAAAACCTTTGTTCCTTAAGTATATTGTGTGCAAAACTTTTGTTCCTTAAGTATATATATTATTCATTAATTATGGTCTATATGCATTGCATAAAATAATCTATATGCTCATATACCCTGTCAACAAACCTAATATATATGTATATATAGGCTGTTCTTGTGCGACCTTTTATGTATTAGCATTTCATAATCTATTTACCGTATGTTTGTTGTTGATATTGTTTCTAAGCTCTTAAAACTTGTGGCCCCAACCAATATGCTTCAACATTTATTGACAATTCTTGTGCAAACCAATGCCATGAATGGTATATTATGCATAATTATACATTAAGTAATTAAGTGTGTTCATTTGTTTTGTATTGTACATTGTGTATATATAGAATGAATGCAATAACATATGATTAATCTATTGTTCTAGAGTTTCATTAATTACAATGTAACTGTGCATTTACAAACTCTTGGAGCATCTTCTGTATCTTGACTATCCTCCAAAAAAATAAAATTAGTATTATGTGTATCCTCCAAAAAAATAAATGACTATCCTCCAACAAATAAAATGACTAATATGTGTATCCTCCAAAATGAAATGACTATCCTCCCAAAAAATAAAATGACTATCCTCCAAAACGAGAGACTAATATGTGTATCCTCCAAAAAAGACTATCCTCCGAAAATATATATGACTCCTCCAAAAAAGAGAAGATTATCCTCCAAAAAATAAAATGACTGATATGTGTATCTTCCAAAAAAAAATATGACTAATATGTGTATCCTCCAAAAAAAGACTCCTCCACAAATAATAAAATGACTATCCTCCAAAAAAGAGACTATCCCCCCAAAAAATAAAAATGGCTAATATGTGTATCCTCCAAAAGAGAGACTAACATGTGTATCCTCCAAAAAATAAAATGACTAATATGTGTATCCTCCAAAAAAATAAAATGACTATCCTCCAAAAAAATAAAATGACTAATATGTGTACCCTCCAAAAAATAAAATGACTAATATGTGTATCCTCCAAAAAAATAAAATGACTATCCTCCAAAAAACAAAATGGCTAATATGTGTATCCTCCAAAAATAAAATAACTAATATGTGTGTCCTGCAAAAAATAAAATGACTCCTCCAAAAAAACAAAATGACTATCCTCCAAAAAAACAATATGACTAATATATGTATCCTCCAAAAAATAAAATGACATATGTGTATCCTCCAAAAATAAAATGACTGCATCTGGCGGCATTGCCCTGATTAACCAGGGTTGGTGAGAAATAAATATATCCAAAAACAAGTGAAAAAAAACCAAAACATTTTATTTTAAGCAAAACTGTAAATAATACTTCACGATGGGGGTGGGACCGGGCTCTGGGACCGTGGTGTACATTCGAAGACGGGTAATCTAATTTGCTTGCTGAAAATGTATTCTTCTGCCAGTTAATTATCCCAGTGTTAGTCTTCTAATGGAAAAGCTATTGTCTGCGTGGATATGATAAGGTAGATAGAGAGGTTGAAAGGGGGGGGGGAACTACTGGATTGAAACATCACACTGATCTTTCTATTGTGCTTGTCAGCATGGATTTGCTGTTAATTGGCAGAAGGAAATTTCACGGTAACTTTCAATGTTGATTCTCTCTGAAGGTATTTACCCCCATTGTTGCCGATTATAGGGTTCATACGCTTTCTTATGTACAGTCAAACCTGTGTTAGTGGTCACCTCCATTAAGCAGCCAACCTGTATTAAGTAGCCAGTTTCCAGATTCCAAATTGGTGGTTTTATTATATATTTGACCTCTATTAAGCAGCCACTTGTGCTAAGCAGCCACTTTCTCTGGCTCCTTTGGCTGGCTGCTTAAGACAGGTTGGGCTGTATGTAGGAGATGTTGTTACTTGGTTTCCAACACCATCTAACTTTATTATGCCTTGTCTAATGTTCCTGCTCCAGTTTACTACACAGGAGTGGCTGTTGTCTACTACTATATAAGTTTATTTAAAGTCGCCACCGCATAAATGCATTTGGGCGACTAAATTATCTAAGGTGATTAAATAGGTCTAAAAATAGTTAATAAACTATTAGAATTTCAATACTATGATGCTTAGAGGGCTAAGTGGGTTGCATTAATCTCAGGGTGTGTTCGGTTTTCATATCTCCCACCCCCACTCGCACACGATTGTGTACCAACGGGGGTCGGAGGTAGACCGGGTGAACAAATTACCCGGTGCAATTACTAATTCTAAGAAGATTTAGACATAAGTTGGTTAGTAAATTGTTTGTTAGTCCGCTCTATAGCCGATTTATACCGTATGTCCTTGGTGAGATAAAAACCGTGCAAATATTTGATTCTAAGTAGCATTCAAACCAGTGTAGAAGATAGCAAGGACACACACTAGATTTTTGAAATGTGTGTTCTAAACAAAATAAGCAAGAAATTAGAAGGAGTGGACCAATGAGATATATGCATGGAACTCTGATTGATCCCAAAAATAAAAATAATAAACTAGTTTAACCATAACAGCAGATAAATAATATAGAGACAGGTTTGACCTTGGCTGTTGTCTAGAGGTTGTAGCAGGTTGTGATGGGTGGATGTTGTCTAGAGGTTGTAGTGTTATAAAGCAGGTTGTGATGGGTGGCTGTTGTCTAGAGGTTGTAGTGTTATAAAGCAGGTTGTGATGGGTGGCTGTTGTATAGAGGTTGTAGTGTTATAAAGCAGGATTGTGATGGGTGGCTGTTGTCTAGAGGTTGTAGTGTTATAAAGCAGGTTGTGATGGGTGACTGTTGTATAGAGGTTGTAGTGTTATGAAGCAGGGTTGTGATGGGTGACTGTTGTATAGAGGTTGTAGTGTTATAAAGCAGGATTGTGATGGGTGGCTGTTGTCTAGAGGTTGTAGTGTTATAAAGCAGGTTGTGATGGGTGACTGTTGTATAGAGGTTGTAGTGTTATGAAGCAGGGTTGTGATGGGTGACTGTTGTATAGAGGTTGTAGTGTTATAAAGCAGGTTGTGATGGGTGGCTGTTGTATAGAGGTTGTAGTGTTATAAAGCAGGGTTGTGATGGGTGGCTGTTGTCTAGAGGTTGTAGTGTTATAAAGCAGGTTGTGATGGGTGGCTGTTGTATATAGGTTGTAGTGTTATAAAGCAGGGTTGTGATGGGTGGCTGTTGTCTAGAGGTTGTAGTGTTATAAAGCAGGTTGTGATGGGTGGCTGTTGTATAGAGGTTGTAGTGTTATAAAGCAGGGTTGTGATGGGTAGCTGTTGTCTAGAGGTTGTAGTGTTATAAAGCAGGATTGTGATGGGTGGCTGTTGTCTAGAGGTTGTAGTGTTATAAAGCAGGATTGTGATGGATGGCTGTTGTCTAGAGGTTGTAGTGTTATAAAGCAGGTTGTGATGGGTGGCTGTTGTCTAGAGGTTGTAGTGTTATAAAGCAGGATTGTGATGGGTGGCTCTTGTCTAGAGGTTGTAGTGTTATAAAGCAGGATTGTGATGGGCGGCTGTTGTCTAGAGGTTGTAGTGTTATAAAGCAGGATTGTGATGGGTGGCTGTTGTCTAGAGGTTGTAGTGTTATAAAGCAGGATTGTGATGGGTGGCTGTTGTCTAGAGGTTGTAGTGTTATAAAGCAGGATTGTGATGGGTGACTGTTGTATAGAGGTTGTAGTGTTATGAAGCAGGGTTGTGATGGGTGACTGTTGTATAGAGGTTGTAGTGTTATAAAGCAGGATTGTGATGGGCGGCTGTTGTATAGAGGTTGTAGTGTTATACAGGATTGTGATGGGTGGCTGTTGTCTAGAGATCGTAGTGTTATAAAGCAGGATTGTGGTATATTGTAGTAGGTTAGTTATTATATATTATATATATATACAAAAATCCATGCAGTAGGTTTGCGACAACCTTCGATATGTGATAGGGAAACGGAGCAGTTGTCATATTGGGACATGCAGTAGGTTTGCGACAACCTTCGACATGTGATATGGAAACGGAGCAGGTAACATATTGGAACATGCAGTAGGTTTGCGACAACCCTCGACATGTGATATGGAAACAGAGCATTGTCATATTGGAACATGCAGTAGGTTTGCGACAACCCACGACATGTGATATGGAAACGGAGCAGTTAATATATTGGAACATGCAGTAGGTTTGCGACAACCCTCGACATGTTTATAGGGAAACGGAGCAGTTGTCATATTGGGACATGCAGTAGGTTTGCGACAACCCTCGACATGTTTATAGGGAAACAGAGCATTGTCATATTGGAACATGCAGTAGGTTTGCGACAACCCACGACATGTGATATGGAAACGGAGCAGTTAACATATTGGAACATGCAGTAGGTTTGCGACAACCCTCGACATGTTTATAGGGAAACGGAGCAGTTAACATATTGGGACGTGCAGTAGGTTTGCGATAACCCTCGACATGTTTATAGGGAAACGGAGCAGTTAACATATTGGGACATGCAGTAGGTTTATGATAACCCTCGACATGTTTATAGGGAAACGGAGCAGTTAACATATTGGGACATGCAGTAGGTTTGCGACAACCCTCGACATGTTTATAGGGAAACGGAGCAGTTAACATATTGGGACATGCAGTAGGTTTGCGATAACCCTCGACATGTGATATGGAAACGGAGCAGTTAACATATTGGAACATGCAGTAGGTTTGCGACAACCCTCGACATGTTTATAGGGAAACAGAGCAGTTGTCATATTGGAACATGCAGTAGGTTTGCGATAACCCTCGACATGTGATGTGGAAACGGAGCAGTTAACATATTGAGGCAATTTAGAAAGCATGATTAAACTTAGTAATGCATTCAGCTATACAATATTATATCAAAGAATTCTACGGAGATTTATTCATGCTGGGGACCAATTGTTGAATAAAATAATTATAACTGAACAAAGACATAATGTCACATTTCCATATATCTGCATTCCTGCCGTCACATTTACAACATGGCTTTGTAATTGTTATAATGAAGCTCAAGTAGAACTGATCACATTTAAGTGAAGGATTTAGCTTTAAACCCTTTAGAATATATTATTTGTATGTCTGAAATATGCTGATGCCAGGAACCGGGATCAATCTATCTCATGATGTGTATATAACAGTGTTTCCATGCACAACCGTATACCGTATATTCCCGGGCTGATGCCAGGAACCGGGACCAATCTGTCTCATGATGTGTATATAACAGTGTTTCCATGCACAACCGTATACTCCCGGGCTGATGCCAGGAACCGGGACCAATCTGTGCCATGATGTGTATATAACAGTGTTTCCATGCACAACCGTATACCGTATATTCCCGGGCTGATGCCAGGAACCGGGACCAATCTGTGCCATGATGTGTATATAACAGTGTTTCCATGCACAACCGTATACTCCCGGGCTGATGCCAGGAACCGGGACCAATCTGTGCCATGATGTGTATATAACAGTGTTTCCGTGCACAACCCTATACCGTATACTCCCGGGCTGATGCCAGGAACCGGGATCTATCTGTGTCATGATGTGTATATAACAGTGTTTCCGTGCACAACCGTATATTCCGGGGCTGATGCCAGTAACCGGGACCAATCTGTGCCATGATGTGTATATAACAGTGTTTCCATGCACAACCGTATACCGTATATTCCCGGGCTGATGCCAGGAACCGGGACCAATCTGTGCCATGATGTGTATATAACAGTGTTTCCGTGCACAACCCTATACCGTATACTCCCGGGCTGATGCCAGGAACCGGGATCTATCTGTGTCATGATGTGTATATAACAGTGTTTCCATGCACAACCGTATATTCCCGGGATGATGCCAGGAACCGGAATCAATCTGTGCCATGATGTGTATATAACAGTGTTTCCATGCACAACCGTATACCGTATATTCCCGGCCACAAGTCGACCTTTTTTTCTCGTTGAGAAATGTGATGAAATTACAATGTCGACTTATTGATGGGAAATGGTAACAACAAAATTCTAGTGTATGGGGCACATACTTGTTGTGTACCATTGTCCGGTTCCTATTTTCTAACATGCAGAAATTGATAAACTAACGTTAACAGAATACACTGCAAGTCTTCGGCATTTACAGACAACGATAAGCAACACACTAAATTGGTTTGTTGCTTTATCAAGACTTCAGACAAAAAAAATTCTTTTTCAATTGGCGACAAAAGAGTGCGTTTAATTTTCGATCGAAAACAATTATGATGTTTTTACCCTCTGGCAGTGTCTGTTATGTGTTATATACAGTGAAACCTGTGTTAGTGGTCACCTCTATTAAGCAGCCAACCTGTATTAACCCATTCAACCCCAAGTATCTGACATGGACTGGTGCATGCTATTTTTAGACCAATAAATTAATAAGAAAATTACCTTTGGACCAGTTCATTTATCAAAATGGGTAATTTTATCTAAAAATAGTCATAATTATTACTGGCAAAAAAGTGCAGATCCTGATGAGACGGCTCGTCATGAGCCGGCTCATCTGGATCTACACTTTTCATAAGCCTATTTAGAGGCCTGTGGGGTTGAAAGGGTTAAGCAGCCAGTTTCCCAATATGTTGTTCTTATCATATATTTGACCTCTATTAAGCAGCCACCTGTGCTAAGCAGCCACTTTCTGTGATTCCCTTGGCTGACTACTTAAGACAGGTTTGACTGTACCTCAGATGCCTCTGAATAGAGACGTCTATAATCCGATTAGCGCAGTGGTTAGCGTGCTCGCTTCTCACCAATGCAACCCGGGTTCGATCCTCGGACCGGGAAGAATGTGAGATGGTACGGTGGTTGCCAGATCGGACAGGTGGGGTTTCTCCGGGTACTCTGGTTTCCTCTCACACGAATGACCACATATACGTTTTCATCCGCGCCAACGAGAGTGATTAATATAAGTTGTTAAAACTTGCTTCGCAATCGTTGTCTCAACCCTGTATCTGCCAGAAATTTTCACTTTCAATTGCTTTTTGAACCAAATTAAACCGAAAGGTATGTACATGTACAGCTGTAGCAGTAGTCAGATAGGTAATTATTCCGGACACATTTATTTAGCTGAATTATTGCTGCATTAAATTTGTTACAATTTATGTTACATGTGTGTGAATGCTAGATTCTGTGCCTTTTGGATTCATTTGCTTTGAACTGGGCAGATGTGCTGCTTCAGGAAAGTTATAAATTTGATTCAAATGCATTACTAGGAGCTATCTTCTTAGACAATGAGTAGTCGTCCATAAAGTAAATTGTAACCCAGGCCGTAGCCACCCTGAGGCACACCGAGGCAGGTCCCGCCTCGGTTAAAATTTCCAAAGCCAAAAAAAATCAATGAAAAATTAAATAAATAAAATGTACAAAATATCCATTTGCACAGCTGTATAAAATGTTGACTGCTAGAGAGCTGAAAGGTCAGTATGTATGTATGTTCCATTAATGTCAAACCTCTTGCGGGGACGTAGACATGTTTTCCTGGGCAAGCTTAGCCGACCTAAGTGGTTAACCAGTACTAAGCAATGTGTGTGAGGTTGCTCAATGACACTACATACGTGGCCTGACCGAGTATCGAACCCGGGACGATATATTCAGTAAGCACAGGAAATCGCTTCTATACCCCATCAATTCTAAGGGGGAACATGCCCCCGGACCCCTCCCCCCCTAGATAGCCTCGGTTGAAATTTGCATCTGGCTACGGTACTGTAATCTGTTACGTCTGCTTTCGAAGTGAAGAATTTAATTCTTTTGATTGATATGAACAAGATGAGTCTGGCAAATTGCATTATCCTCACTCTTTGTCGGCTGCGTCTGATAGCGAACACGAACACGAACATTTAGGTTTAACCCTTTCCTATTTAGAATCGCGTCTCAACACAATTTTGCATTCGGTTCGAATCCCGCTCATGCTGTGTCTCATTTATATGAAAAAGTTGGCAGTTTCTTACGGAGGTTGGTGCACCCAATTACTGGTTAACCGCTGGAGCCTGCCCAGGAAAGGTGTTATTAGGTAAACTGCCCGCCGGCGATATAGCCCAAAATGGTGCTGATGCAGGCGTAAAACCCGAAATATATAATATATAACCATTTGGCATTCGAACTTGGAAGCACTCATTGACGCTATTATCAACAGTACATACATTGACACATTAGGCATCGAACAAACCAAACTTAAGTTGCTTTTGCAAACAGCATAGAGCCAGATCAGACGGCACAGAACGTGCCCTCTGATCAGGCTCTATGCTGTTTGCTATTCGGATAGTGGAGCTAAAACATTTGGCTGAGTAGCAAACAACATAGATCATGATCAGTTGTGGCGATACGGATCTATGTTGTTTGCAAATGTGATTTTATTCACTCAGCAGACAAGTCATGAATCGCGGGGTAATAATTTGGCCTCCACACACTTACAAGCACGCCGAATATAGGTCATACCCCGATGGAAACTATTAACCTGCGATTCATTCCTTAACCCTTTCAACACCACAGACCTCTAAATAGGCTTACAAAAAGTGTAGATCCAGATGAGCCGGCTCGTGACGTTCATCAGGATCTGCACTTTTTGCCAGTGATATGACTATTTTTAGACATAATTACCCATTTTGATAAATGAACTTGTCCAAATGTGATTTTCTGATTCATTTATTGGTTTATGAATATCATGGACCAGTCCATGCGAGTTACTTGGTGTTGAATGGGTTAATAAGATGCATGGTGATAGTACATGTATATCATTACTGTGAAATTTACGTTGTTTTTACAAGTCTATTATCATAGACGTGTGGAAGTCGTGATAGCGCAAGGTGCGAAAGGTCCGGAGTTCGAGCCCCACTGGAGCTGTTACGATTGTGCCCTTAGGCAAGGCATTTAAATTCCACATTGCCTCTTCTCTCTCCTTCATGGCGATGGATTCCATCAGGAATGAGGTCTCGAGAGTGATTAATATAAGTTGAAAGAACTTGTTTCGCAATCGAGCTAAAATAAATTTGTATAAACTGTAAGACGATCTGCTATTTTGGCCATGAAATTTGTGGGTTTTGGCATGCATTTGCAGATAAGACAAGTTGATAAAATGGACACCAGACCATGTATAAATTCCATGTTTGGCCAGTTAAGAGGTTTCGGCGGCCATCTTGGACGCCATCTTGAAAAAAACACTTTTCCGGGGGCCCTACTTTGGTAAACTTTTAGTATGTTAAAAAGTACACTACAACCTACCAGAATCAGTTGAGAAACCTTTTGTAGCAATTTATTGGGGGTTAAACTGTATTTTGACCTTACTATAGTGCAAGTTGAAAAAGTCCGCCTCCGTGGTCGAGTGGTTAAGGTCGCTGACTTGTATACCACTGTAACCTATCATCACTGATGGTCACGGGTTCGAGCCCCGCTCAGGCCGTGTTTCATTTATATGAAAAAGTTGGCAGTTTCTTACGGAGGTTGGTGTACTCAAGTACTGGTTAACCGCTGGGGTCTGCCCGGGAAAGGTGTTGTTAAGTAAACTGCCCGCCGGCGATATGGCCCAAAATGGTGTTGATGCAGGCGTAAAACCCGAAATATAACGTAATAAATATAACGTAACAAGTTGAAAAAGTGTTCAGTGTCCGGGATGCTTTCTTTTCTAAAACGTAATTATAACGTTTTGTTTTTTTGCACCTTGAGACCACAATCTGGTGGTAAAAGACTCGTCTTATAGGTGAGTATGGACGGTAGTAAATGGTAGATCAAGTTAACAACAATAACATATATTACCATAATTGATGAAGATACCATGTTTTTGTAACATATATTAACCAACATTGATGAAGAGACCATGTTTTGTAACATATATTAACCAACATTGATGAAAAGACCATGTTTTGTAACATATATTAACCAACATTGATGAAAAGACCATGTTTTGTAACATATATTAACCAACATTGATGAAAAGACCATGTTTTGTAACATATATTAACCAACATTGATGAAAAGACCATGTTTTGTAACATATATTAACCAACATTGATGAAAAGACCATGTTTTGTAACATATATTAACCAACATTGATGAAAAGACCATGTTTTGTAACATATATTAACCAACATTGATGAAAAGACCATGTTTTGTAACATATATTACCAACATTGAGTAAGAGACCATTCCATTAAGAGACCATGTTTTGTCAATCCCTTGTGTGGTCTCCTAAATACAATGTCGACTGTATTTGCTTCTCCATCCACTTCTAAACTGTGGGGAAACCCAGGGAAGACGCACATGCTAATACGTAAATCTATCAATTTTAATGAAATGCCAAGTAGTCACAGATTGTTCCCGGGGTATTGCTATTTATCTTGTAATTGATTCTAGAACATATAATCTAGTCTGGAACACAAGACGGGAAGTCTTTACACCTGCCGACTTTTGATTGGTTAATCGTAAATTTACTCCGTTGTTTACGGAACTCTTGGTTAATTGCTACTTGTGACGGTTTGTGACCATTTAGCAGTCTGCTGTTGTGTCATCCAGTCTCTACTTGTGTAATGACTCGGTTTAGTTGATTGGAACTGGTCTTTCAAGCATAGTTAGAAGGTTTCTATGACCTATTTACGATATTATAGAACATTTTACGTACCAATATTTAAAAGTTTTTTGGTCTCAGAATCGGTCTTCTGGAATATTATAGAAAATGTTATGTACCAATATTTAATAGTTTTTTGTCTTAGAATCGGTCTTCCGGAATATTATAGAAAATTTTACGTACCAATATTTAAAAGTTTTTTGGTCCTAGAACCTGTTTTCCAAGCCAAAAATCTATTCAGGACCGACAGGCTCAGTTTGGAGAGTGATTTATATAGTACTGCTATATATATCGAGTGGATAGTGACTGATGAGGGTGTGATGTATGTACATGTAGAGTACGGTACTACTGTATATATTGAGTAGATAGTGACTCTTGTATGGGTGTGTTTTATGTAGAGTACGGTACTACTGTATATGTTCAGTAGATAGTGACTCTTGTATGGGTGTGTTTTATGTAGAGTATGGTACTACTGTATATATTCAGTAGATAGTAACTCTTGTATGGGTGTGATTTATGTAGAGTACGGTACTGGTGTATATATTTGTATATTGAGAGGCTAGTGAATCTTGTATGGGTGTGATTTATGTAGAGTACGGTACTGGTGTATATATTTGTATATTTAGAGGCTAGTGAATCTTGTATGGGTGTGATTTATATGATGCCTGTTCCTAGAACTGTTCCTAGAAATCATGGGAGATACTTTACCAACTTAATGATTAGTTATATAATCAATATGGAGACACAAATTACACCCTTGGAGAAAATGCTAGCTGAACGAGGGGAAAAGTGTTAGGAAATTGCCAATTAACAGTTCTCAGCTCTGTCTAATATATATATATGTAGCAGATGAATCTCTGAACGCCATTGTCTTATTTTGGGGCAAATTAGAATGAGTTTCAATGTGCCCCTGCCGTCGTGGTAACACGATGGAGAGTTAGTATCTGGAGCTTGACGTGCTTTGAGTTTGACGTGCTTTTGACAGCATGTCTCGAAAACTGTTAACCCTTTCAACACTACAGACCTCTAAATAGGCTTACAAAACTTGTAGATGCAGATGAACCGGCTCATGACGAGCCGTCTCATCAGGATCTGCACTTTTTGCTAGTAATATTACTATTATTAGATAAAATTATCCATTTAGATAAATGGAACTGGTCCAAGGTTAATTTTTCTTATTAATTTATTGGGCTCAAAATATCATGCACCACTGTCCATGTCAGTTACTTGGTGTTGAATGGGTTAATATCATGCACCACTGTCCATGTCAGTTACTTGGTGTTGAATGGGTTAATATCATGTACCACTGTCTCTGTCAGTTACTTGGTGTTGAATGGGTTAATATCATGTACCACTGTCCCTGTCAGATACTTGGTGTTGAATGGGTTAATATCATGCACCACTGTCCATGTCAGTTACTTGGTGTTGAATGGGTTAATATCATGTACCACTGTCCCTGTCAGATACTTGGTGTTGAATGGGTTAATATCATGCACCAGTCCATGTCAGTTACTTGGTGTTGAATGGGTTAATATCATGCACCAGTCCATGTCAGTTACTTGGTGTTGAATGGGTTAATGTCGTGGACCACTGTCCAAGTCAGTTACTTGGTGTTAAATGGATTAATATCATGTACCACTGTCCATGTCAGTTACTTGGTGTTGAATGGGTTAATATCATGCACCACTGTCCATGTCAGTTACCTGATGTTGAATGGGTTAATATCATGCACCACTGTCCCTGTCATTTACTTGGTGTTGAATGGGTTAATATCATGCACCACTGTCCCTGTCATTTACTTGGGGTTGAATGGGTTAATATCATGTACCACTGTCCCTGTCAGTTACTTGGGGTTGAATGGGTTAATATCATGCACCACTGTCCATGTCAGTTACTTGGTGTTGAATGGGTTAATATCATGCACCACTGTCCATGTCAGTTACTTGGTGTTGAATGGGTTAATAGGCGGTATGAATAGAATATGGACCGATGTTTCATTTTGTTTGACATATTTTCGAGTATAATGCGAAAAGTACAGTCAGCCCTGTGTTAGTGGTCACTTTCAATGAACAGTCAACCTGTACTAATCAGCCAGTGTCCAGATTACCAGTATGTTGTTTTGTTATACATTTGCCCTCTGTTAAGCAGCCACATTCTGCAATTCCCTTTGCAGGCTGCTTAACGCAGGTTTGACTGTATTTAAATGTAAAACCCTTTACTGCTCTGCCGTAACACTGCTGGGATCAAGACACGCATTTTTTCCCAAAACAATTTCTCGTTTTGTTAACATTTTCAAAGTTTCCTGTCTGAATTTTTGTCTGCGCCACTTCTGTCCCCAATTGAAAAAAAAAATGGAGCCAATTTGACAAAACTTGAAGGAAAGGGTTAACACACCATACTAATAGGCAGAATTGTATAAAATGTGCCAGGTGAGTGAGGCAGGCCACTTGACCCTTCTTGGCAGCGAGAAATATTTAGTGGAGAAGAAATTATGATAGACAAAAAAAAACCCCAAAGATTAAGTTTGTTGATATCTGCCACAGACCAGATACATCAGTGCTCTTACTATAGTGCATATTGTTTATCTAGGAATAGATCACCCGGCTGTTTCCCTGCTTCATGTTTCATTCATTCACATTACAACAGTGTTTTTGTCTGGGTATGAGTGGGATGTAGAAAGATTTATGCATACACTTGGCCATGGACATAAAGATTAATTTTTTTGAAAACATATTTTTTGTTGTGTGGAAAATTAATTTTTTTTAACAGCAAACTGATTGTTTATCAGGTGATGGACATATGAAAATGTTGTTATGAAATCTTGTAGATAAAGGTATATGTATGATTGTTTATCAGGTGATGGACATATCAAAATGTTGTTATGAAATCTTGTAGATAAAGGTATATATATGAAGAGGACTGGCATATAATGTGTGAATAGATTTTGTTTGTATAAATGGATAAGATTGTTGGTGAAACTGCTCCAGCATCAAAAATAGTGGGTGGGGTGGGTAAATTGTCTAGCAATAATTTTATACTGATCTTGTGGTCTCGATCGACTGTGAGGCCTCGTAGTCGTACTGGGAAACCTCATAGTCGTAACTGGTAAATCTCGTAGTCGTACTGTGAAACCTCGTAGTCGTAACTGTGAAACTTCGTAGTTGTAACTGGGAAATCTCATAGTCATAACTGGGTAATCTCATAGTCGTACAGTGAAACCTCGTAGTCGTACTGGGAAATCTCATAGTCGTACTGTGAAACCTCGTAGTCGTACTGTGAAACCTCGTAGGCATACTGTGAAACCTCGTAGTCGTAACTGTGAAACTTCGTAGTCGTAACTGTGAAATCTCATAGTCATAACTGGGAAATCTCATAGTCGTACTGTGAAACCTCGTAGTCGTACTGGGAAATCTCATAGTCGTACTGTGAAACCTCATAGTCGTACTGTGAAACCTCGTAGTCGTAACTGTGAAACTTCGTAGTCGTAACTGTGAAATCTCATAGTCGTAACTGGGAAATCTCATAGACGTACTGTGAAACCGCGTAGTCGTAACTGTGAAACCTCGTAGTCGTACTGGGAAACCTCGTAGTTGTACTGTGAAACCTCGTAGTCGTACTGGGAAACTGCGTAGTCGTAACTGGGAAACTTCGTAGTCGTAACTGGGAAACCTCGTAGTCGTACTGGGAAACTTTGTAGTCATAACTGGGAAACCTCGTAGTCGTAACTGGGAAACCTCGTAGTCGTAACTGTGAAACCTCGTAGTCGTACTGGGAAACTTCGTAGTCGTAACTGGGAAACTTCGTAGTCGTAACTGGGAAACCTCGTAGTCGTACTGGGAAACTTGGTAGTCATAACTGGGAAACCTCGTAGTCGTAACTGGGAAACCTCGTAGTCGTAACTGGGAAACCTCGTAGTCGTACTGGGAAACTTCGTAGTCATAACTTGGAAATGTCATAGTCGTAACTGGGAAACCTCGTAATCATAACTGGGAAACCTCATAGTCGTAACTGGGAAACCGCGTAGTCATACTGGGAAACCTCATAGTCATACTGGGAAACCTCATAGTCGTACTGGGAAACCTCGTAGTCGTAACTGGGAAACCGCGTAGTCATACTGGGAAACCTCGTAGTCGTACTGGGAAACCTCATAGTCGTACTGGGAAACCTCGTAGTCGTACTGGGAAATCTTGTAGTTGTAACTGGGAAGCCTTGTAGTCGTACTGGGAAACCTCATAGTCGTACTGGGAAACCTCGTAGTCGTACTGGGAAATCTTGTAGTTGTAACTGGGAAGCCTTGTAGTTGTAACTGGGAAACCTTGTAGTGTAACAGTTTACTTTGTGACCTCATAGCCATAACTGTGAGACCGCATATCTGTAACTGTGAGACCTTGAAGCCATAACTGTGAGACCGCATATCTGTAACTGTGAGACTTTGAAGCCATACAGTTATGGCTACAAGTTATGTAATCGTAAGACCTAGTAATCGTAACTATGAGACCTCATAGCCATAACTGTGAGATATCATACCATGACTGTGAGATATCATAGCCATAACTATGAGATATCATAGCCATAACTGTGAGATATCATCCTTGACTGTGAGATATCATACCTTGACTGTGAGATAACATCCTTGACTGTGAGATAGCATCCTTGACTGTGAGATATCATCATGACTGTGAGATATCATCCTTGACTGTGAGATATCATCCTTGACTGTGAGATAACATCCTTGACTGTGAGATAACATCCTTGACTGTGAGATATCATCCATGACTGTGAGATAACATCCATGACTGTGAGATAACATCCATGACTGTGAGATATCATCATGACTGTGAGATATCAGCCATAACTGTGATATATCATAGCCATAACTGTCGTTATGTGAAACCTTGTAGCCGTAACTGTGAAACCTTGTAGCCGTAACTGTGAAACCTTGTAGCTGTAACTGTGAAACCTGTGAAACCTTGTAGCCGTAACTGTGAAACCTTGTAGCCGTAACTGTGAAACCTTGTAGCCGTAACTGTGAGACTTCTTAATCTTAACTGTGAAACCCTAAATGTTTTTATATAAATTGTAACGGGTGTGCTGTAAATAACCAGCATCTTAGAACTACCTAGAACAGGCACAAACAACAAGGTCAAGGTCACATTTGATGACCATTAGTGAAGATCACACATGAAGGTCAATTTCACACATGAAGATCAATTTCACACTTGAAGATCAATTTCACACTTGAAGGTCAATGTCACATTAGAAGGTCAATGTCACACTTGCATGTGAGCGTCACACTTGAAGGTCAATGTGACACTGAAGGTCAATGCGACACCGCTTGAAGGCCAAGGTCACACTTTGTAGGATAAGACCACGCTCGGGGGGGTCAAACAAAGGGTTTAGCTTAATCTGGAATGTGGAAATTATTCTCTTACCTACACACTCGAAAACAACAACAACAAGCAACTTTATCTCTGTTCACCACTACAATGTACCTATTGATTCGCATTGAGGAATTAAAGAAGCAAAGTAGATATTAGTTTTCCTCTGAACTTAGTAAAAGAAGATTGCTCTTTTGAATGCAAATGGAGCCATATCTTGGATACATTTATATGTAAATGTTTTTGTTACATACATATGCAATTCTTTTCTCGCTAAATTAATGCATAAATAATGATTTCTCCCCCCTCAGCATAGTTTATTGTATGATTTCTGAGAGAATTCTTCATTTTGCGAGGTATCGGATATTTTATGATCTTTTTAGAAAGCTTAGTGCCAATAACGATGAAAGACATTGATGAGTAAAAAGATTGATAATGATTGATGTGTGAGTTATAAAAATGTACATATATACTGTGGGGAGTTTTGTAGACTCGATGGAATGAGCAGGATAATTGGATTATTACTATGTGATACACACAACAGGATAGTATTGTTTATATACAGGGTGATGTACATGAAGTGTCCATGAGGAATCAGGGATCATTTTAGAAACAAAATTGTGTCTAGTAATATACATTGGCCTATTATAAAGCACTCCTTCTACTCAAATGTTGTATTTAATGGTTGTACTGTGCATTTTAACCCTATTTTGCAGAAGTATATTAAAGAACACCATTTGAGGAAGCGATCATATCATGCGCTTTCTCACTTCTCCCAAACATTCTGACCTAGAATGAACCATTAGGAATGGAATTTATCTGTTATTTATATACAGTGTGATGTACATGAAGTGTCCATGAGGAATGGAAGTTATCTGTTGTGTATATACAGGGTGTGTCCATGAAGTGTCCATGAGGAATGGAAGTTATCTGTTGTGTATATACAGGGTGTGTCCATAAAGTGTCCATGAGGAATGGAAGTTATCTGTTGTGTATATACAGGGTGTGTCCATGAAGTGTCCATGAGGAATGGAAGTTATCTGTTGTGTATATACAGGGTGTGTCCATGAAGTGTCCATGAGGAATGGAAGTTATCTGTTGTTTATATACAGGGTGTGTCCATGAGGAATGGAAGTTATCTGTTATTTATATACAGTGTGATATACATGAAGTGTCCATGAGGAATGGAAGTTATCTGTTGTGTATATACAGGGTGTGTCCATAAAGTGTCCATGAGGAATGGAAGTTATATGTTGTGTATATACAGGGTGTGTCCATGAGGAATGGAAGTTATCTGTTGTGTATATACAGGGTGTGTCCATGAAGTGTCCATGAGGAATGGAAGTTATCTGTTGTTTATATACAGGGTGTGTCCATGAGGAATGGAAGTTATCTGTTATTTATATACAGGGTGATGTACATGAAGTGTCCATGAGGAATGGAAGTTATCTGTTGTTTATATACAGGGTGTGTCCATGAGGAATGGAAGTTATCTGTTGTTTATATACAAGGTGTGTCCATGAGGAATGGAAGTTATCTGTTATTTATATACAGGGTGTGTCCATGAGGAATGGAAGTTATCTGTTGTTTATATACAGGGTGTGTCCATGAGGAATGGAAGTTATCTGTTTTTTATATACAGGGTGTGTCCATGAGGAATGGAAGTTATCTGTTGTTTATATACAGGGTGTGTCCATGAGGAATGGAAGTTATCTGTTGTTTATATACAGGGTGTGTCCATGAGGAATGGAAGTTATCTGTTGTGTATATACAGGGTGATGTACATGAGGAATGGAAGTTATCTGTTGTTTATATACAGGGTGTGTCCATGAAGTGTCCATGAGCAATGGAAGTTATCTGTTGTTTATATACAGGGTGTGTCCATGAGGAATGGAAGTTATCTGTTGTTTATATACAGGGTGTGTCCATGAGGAATGGAAGTTATCTGTTGTGTATATACAGGGTGTGTCCATGAAATGTCCATGAGGAATGGAAGTTATCTGTTGTTTATATACAGGGTGTGTCCATGAGGAATGGAAGTTATCTGTTATTTATATACAGTGTGATATACATGAAGTGTCCATGAGGAATGGAAGTTATCTGTTGTGTATATACAGGGTGTGTCCATAAAGTGTCCATGAGGAATGGAAGTTATCTGTTGTGTATATACAGGGTGTGTCCATGAGGAATGGAAGTTATCTGTTGTGTATATACAGGGTGTGTCCATGAAGTGTCCATGAGGAATGGAAGTTATCTGTTGTTTATATACAGGGTGTGTCCATGAAGTGTCCATGAGGAATGGAAGTTATCTGTTGTTTATATACAGGGTGTGTCCATGAGGAATGGAAGTTATCTGTTGTTTATATACAGGGTGTGTCCATGAGGAATGGAAGTTATCTGTTGTGTATATACAGGGTGTGTCCATGAAATGTCCATGAGGAATGGAAGTTATCTGTTGTTTATATACAGTACATAGTCAAATATACATACATAAAGTACATCGTCAAATATACTTACATAAAGTACATCGTCAAATATACATACATAAAGTACATCGTCAAATATACATACAGGGATCAGTTTAGAGGGCGATGTGGACGAAATTGTCGCCCTAGGGACCCTGACTTCGCCCTCTGGGGGCCCCACTTCTCCCTAAAAAATTTTTTTTAAAATAAATAATTTTTGGTTTTTACTATTTTCAAACAAAATTGTGTCTAGTAAGATACACTGGCTCATTATAAAGCACTCCTTCTATTCAAATGTTGTATTTAATGGTTGTACTGTGCATTTTAACCCTATTTTGCAGAAGTATATTAAAGAACACCATTTAAGGAAGCGATCTCACTTCTCCCAAAAATTCTGACCTAGAATGAACCCTGTACATACATAAAGTACATCATCAAATATACATACATAAAGTACATCGTCAAATATACATATATAAAGTACATCATCAAATATACATATATAAAGTACATCATCAAATATACATACATAAAGTACATCATCAAATATACATATATAAAGTACATCATCAAATATACATATATAAAGTACATCATCAAATATACATATATAAAGTACATCATCAAATATACATACATAAAGTACATAGTCAAATATACATATATAAAGTACATCATCAAATATACATATATAAAGTACATCGTCAAATATACATATATAAAGTACATAGTCAAATATACATACATAAAGTACATAGTCAAATATACATACATAAAGTACATCATCAAATATACATACATAAAGTACATAGTCAAATATACATACATAATTATATAACATATAAATACTAATTCACCTGAATTGGTACAAAACCAATTTGCAATTTCATCATAATATTGTGATGATGGTGACTCTATTAAAAAAAATGACATAGAATATTAAATACAATTGTATTGATTGATTCCTTGCATATATTTCCATGAGCAATCTTTACTAAGCCACCATAATATTATGCAAGGTGATTTTGCGAATAAATCTTTATGAAGGGAGGTAATTTACAAATAGGGGGCCCGCAGTGGCCAAGTGGATAAGGGCATTGACTTCAAATCACATGCCTCTCACCGCTGCTGGTTCGACTCCCACTGGGGGTGGGGGGGGTCGGACGACTTCATGGTGAGGATGCTATCCATCTGGCTTGCGGAAGGTCAGTGGTTCTACTTGGGTGCTGTCCCACACCTGAAATACTGCTCGAAGGGGCACCCTGGATATTCCTCCAGCAATCATATCTGGGGAGTCGCCATATCGCCTACATGTAAGCTGTTGGTGTGTGTGAAGTTAATATCCCCCCCCCAAAAATACAAATTATTATTTCCCAAAATACCAGTTCGGTTTTGATTTTGGTCTTAAATTTTTCCCTAAGATCTCAATAAGAAATGGAAACATGAACCGGTAATCGTGATTGCTAATCTTCAGCTGTATCATATCTCGGTGTACTTCTCATTCTCAGCTCACTGCAAACTTGCTCTTTACTGACTAAACTTCCAAGATGTACCGTCCATACTCGCCTATAAGACAAGGTTTTTACCACATGATTATGACTTCAACGTGGCTTTTTTTGGTATTTGAATACCGAAATAGGATTCGGTCGAATATTCGGTCAGGTATTCGGATATTCGGTCAGGTATTCGGATATTCGGTCAGGATTTGGATATTCGGTCAGGTATTCGGATATTCGGTCAGGTATTCGGATATTCGGTCAGGATTCGGATATTCGGTCAGGTATTTGGATATTTGGTCAGGTATTTGGATATTCAGTCAGGTATTCAGATATTCGGTCAGGTATTCGGATATTCGGTCAGGTATTCGGATATTCGGTCAGGTATTGGGATATTCGGTCAGGTATTCGGATATTCGGCCAGGTATTTGGATATTCGGATATTCGGTCAGGTATTTGGATATTCGGTCAGGATTTGGATATTCGGTCAGGTATTTGGATATTTGGTCAGGTATTTGGATATTCTGTCAGGTATTCGGATATTCGGTCAGGTATTTGGATATTCAGTCAGGTATTCAGATATTCGGTCAGGTATTCAGATATTCGGTCAGGTATTCGGATATTCGATCAGGTATTCAGATATTCGGCCAGGTATTCGGATATTCGGTCAGGTATTTGGATATTCGGTCAGGATTTGGATATTCGGTCAGGTATTTGGATATTTGGTCAGGTATTTGGATATTCTGTCAGGTATTTGGATATTCGGTCAGGTATTTGGATATTCGGTCAGGTATTCAGATATTTGGTCAGGTATTTGGATATTCAGTCAGGTATTCAGATATTCGGTCAGGTATTGGGATATTCGGTCAGGTATTGGGATATTCGGTCAGGTATTGGGATATTCGGTCAGGTATTGGGATATTCGGTCAGGTATTGGGATATTTGGTCAGGTATTGGGATATTCGGTCAGGTATTGGGATATTTGGTCAGGTATTCGGATATTCTGTCAGGTATTTGGATATTCGGTCAGGTATTCGGATATTTGGTCAGGTATTCGGATATTCGGTCCCATCCCTAGTTAAATTGTATCCATAATTGTTTTAGAAACGAAAGCACCCTGACACTGAACATTTCTTCAACTTGCACTGGGCAAACATGCAATTTATACATAGTCTGGTGTCCATTTTATCAACCCATCTTATATGCGAGTGCATGCCAACACTCACAGATTTCAGGACCAAAGTAGGGGGGTCATCTTATAGTCGAGATTGTCTTATAGTCGAGTATGGACGTTAACATAATTGAAAATAGCTGTCAGCCCTCTTTCTCCTTCACATGTATTAAGCTCACCCAGAAAAACGGTAGATAATTCTTGCAAATCAAAATGTATGTCTTGGAAATGGGAATGTTTACATTTGGATCATTAATCTGTAACATTGTTTATTTAGCACCCTTCCTGTTTGTCTTCCTAGTAGCATATGTCTGCTACAATAAACTGGAATTTCCTGGAATTGGTGTAGACCGATAAATGAGCATTATGTCCTGGAAGTGGCTGATGATAGCCAGACCCCAGAACATAATTGATGGAAACAGATTTGTTGCATGTGGGTGGGGGGTCAAGTGGGGTTGCATGCGTTAACACAACCAGGAGAACTGACCATGCATGTGGGGCAATGGTGGGTGGTGAGGGCGGTAACAGGCCGGCCTCGACACATGCAAGTGAATAGACTTGACAGATGGGTGTGGAAACCTTACCTCATCACATGGAAGGGAAATAGATGTGGGATGTGTGTGGCGGGAGGAGTGATGTATTCAATCTCAATACATCGATAGAGGGGAATAGACCGGGCAGATGGGTGGAGGCCCATGCATCAGCACATGGAGGGTAATAGACCGGGCAGATGGGTGAAGGCCCATGCATCAGCTCATGGAGGGTAATAGACCGGGCAGATGGGTGGAGGCCCATGCATCAGCACATGGAGGGTAATAGACCGGGCAGATGGGTGAAGGCCCATGCATCAGCACATGGAGGGTA
>CM026389.1:20080416-20189521 GCA_014843695.1 Archivesica marissinica | reverse complement strand
CTGTAAGTTATTGTAGAGTGTAAGTTTACTCTGCCTATGTACTAGATTACTGGACTGTAAGTTATTGTAAAGAGTGTAAGTTTACTCTGTCTATGTACTAGATTACTGGACTGTAAGTTATTGTAGAGTGTAAGTTTACTCTGCCTATGTACTAGATTACTGGACTGTAAGTTATTGTATAGCGTGTAAGTTTACTCTGTCTATGTACTAGATTACTGGACTGTAAGTTATTGTAGAGTGTAAGTTTACTCTGTCTATGTACTAGATTACTGGACTGTAAGTTATTGTAGAGTGTAAGTTTACTAACTCTGTCTATGTACTAGATTACTGGACTGTAAGTTATTGTAGAGAGTAAGTTTACTCTGTCTATGTACTAGATTACTGGACTGTAAGTATTGTGTAGAGTGTAAGTTTACTCTGTCTATGTACTAGATTACTGGACTGTAAGTTATTGTAGAGTGTGTAGTTTACTCTGTCTATGTACTAGATTACTGGACTGTAAGTTATTGTATAGAGTGTAAGTTTACTCTGTCTATGTACTAGATTACTGGACTGTAATTGTAGAGACCCCCCCTAGATTACTGGACTGTAAGTTATTGTAGAGTGTAAGTTTACTCTGTCTATGTACTAGATTACTGGACTGTAAGTTATTGTAGAGAGTGTAAGTTTACTCTGTCTATGTACTAGATTACTGGACTGTAAGTTATTGTAGAGTGTATGTTTACTCTGTCTATGTACTAGATTACTGGACTGTAAGTTATTGTAGAGTGTAAGTTTACTCTGCCTATGTACTAGATTACTGGACTGTAAGTTATTGTAGAGTGTAAGTTTACTCTGCCTATGTACTAGATTACTGGACTGTAAGTTATTGTAGAGTGTAAGTTTACTCTGCCTATGTACTAGATTACTGGACTGTAAGTTATTGTAGAGTGTAAGTTTACTCTGTCTATGTACTAGATTACTGAACTGTAAGTTATTGTAGAGTGTAAGTTTACTCTGCCTATGTACTAGATTACTGGACTGTAAGTTATTGTAGAGTGTAAGTTTACTCTGCCTATGTACTAGATTACTGGACTGTAAGTTATTGTAGAGTGTAAGTTTACTCTGTCTATGTACTAGATTACTGGACTGTAAGTTATTGTAGAGTGTAAGTTTACTCTGCCTATGTACTAGATTACTGGACTGTAAGTTATTGTAGAGTGTAAGTTTACTCTGTCTATGTACTAGATTACTGGACTGTAAGTTATTGTAGAGAGTGTAAGTTTACTCTGCCTATGTACTAGATTACTGGACTGTAAGTTATTGTAGAGAATGTAAGTTTACTCTGTCTATGTACTAGATTACTGGACTGTAAGTTATTGTAGAGTGTAAGTTTACTCTGTCTATGTACTAGATTATTGGACTGTAAGTTATTGTAGAGTGTAAGTTTACTCTGCCTATGTACTAGATTACTGGACTGTAAGTTATTGTAAAGAGTGTAAGTTTACTCTGTCTATGTACTAGATTACTGGACTGTAAGTTATTGTAGAGTGTAAGTTTACTCTGCCTATGTACTAGATTACTGGACTGTAAGTTATTGTATAGCGTGTAAGTTTACTCTGTCTATGTACTAGATTACTGGACTGTAAGTTATTGTAGAGTGTAAGTTTACTCTGTCTATGTACTAGATTACTGGACTGTAAGTTATTGTAGAGTGTAAGTTTACTCTGCCTATGTACTAGATTACGGCTGTAAGTTATTGTAGAGTGTAAGTTTACTCTGTCTATGTACTAGATTACTGGACTGTAAGTTATTGTAGAGTGTAAGTTTACTCTGTCTATGTACTAGATTACGGACTGTAAGTTATTGTAGAGAGTGTAAGTTTACTCTGCCTATGTACTAGATTACTGGACTGTAAGTTATTGTAGAGAATGTAAGTTTACTCTGTCTATGTACTAGATTACTGGACTGTAAGTTATTGTAGAGTGTAAGTTTACTCTGTCTATGTACTAGATTATTGGACTGTAAGTTATTGTAGAGTGTAAGTTTACTCTGCCTATGTACTAGATTACTGGACTGTAAGTTATTGTAAAGAGTGTAAGTTTACTCTGTCTATGTACTAGATTACTGGACTGTAAGTTATTGTAGAGTGTAAGTTTACACTGCCTATGTACTAGATTACTGGACTGTAAGTTATTGTTTTTTTTTTTTTTTTTTTTTGTAGAGTGTAAGTTTACTCTGTCTATGTACTAGATTACTGGACTGTAAGTTATTGTAGAGTGTAAGTTTACTCTGTCTATGTACTAGATTACTGGACTGTAAGTATTGTAGAGAGTGTAAGTTACTCTGTCTATGTACTAGATTACTGGACTGTAAGTTATTGTAGAGTGTAAGTTTACTCTGTCTATGTACTAGATTACTGGACTGTAAGTTATTGTAGAGAGTGTAAGTTTACTCTGCCTATGTACTAGATTACTGGACTGTAGTATAGTAGAGTGTAAGTTTACTCTGCCTATGTACTAGATTACTGGACTGTAAGTTATTGTAAAGAGTGTAAGTTTACTCTGTCTATGTACTAGATTACTGGACTGTAAGTTATTGTAGAGTGTAAGTTTACACTGCCTATGTACTAGATTACTGGACTGTAAGTTATTGTATAGCGTGTAAGTTTACTCTGTCTATGTACTAGATTACTGGACTGTAAGTTATTGTAGAGTGTAAGTTTACTCTGTCTATGTACTAGATTACTGGACTGTAAGTTATTGTAGAGTGTAAGTTTACTAACTCTGTCTATGTACTAGATTACTGGACTGTAAGTTATTGTAGAGAGTAAGTTTACTCTGCCTATGTACTAGATTACTGGACTGTAAGTTATTGTAGAGAGTAAGTTTACTCTGCCTATGTACTAGATTACTGGACTGTAAGTTATTGTAGAGTGTAAGTTTACTCTGCCTATGTACTAGATTACTGGACTGTAAGTTATTGTAGAGTGTAAGTTTACTCTGCCTATGTACTAGATTACTGGACTGTAAGTTATTGTAGAGTGTAAGTTTACTCTGCCTATGTACTAGATTACTGGACTGTAAGTTATTGTAGAGTGTAAGTTTACTCTGTCTATGTACTAGATTATGGACTGTAAGTTATTGTAGAGTGTAAGTTTACTCTGTCTATGTACTAGATTACTGGACTGTAAGTATTGTAGAGTGTAAGTTTACTCTGTCTATGTACTAGATTACTGGACTGTAAGTTATTGTAGAGAGTGTAAGTTTACTCTGCCTATGTACTAGATTACTGGACTGTAAGTTATTGTAGAGTGTAAGTTTACTCTGCCTATGTACTAGATTACTGGACTGTAAGTTATTGTAGAGTGTAAGTTTACTCTGTCTATGTACTAGATTACTGGACTGTAAGTTATTGTAGAGTGTAAGTTTACTCTGCCTATGTACTAGATTACTGGACTGTAAGTTATTGTAGAGTGTAAGTTTACTCTGCCTATGTACTAGATTACTGGACTGTAAGTTATTGTAGAGTGTAAGTTTACTCTGCCTATGTACTAGATTACTGGACTGTAAGTTATTGTAGAGAGTGTAAGTTTACTCTGTCTATGTACTAGATTACTGGACTGTATGTTATTGTAGAGTGTAAGTTTACTCTGCCTACGTACTAGATTACTGGACTGTAAGTTATTGTAGAGAGTGTAAGTTTACTCTGCCTATGTACTAGATTACTGGACTGTAAGTTATTGTAGAGTGTAAGTTTACTCTGTCTATGTACTAGATTACTGGACTGTAAGTTATTGTAGAGTGTAAGTTTACTCTGCCTATGTACTAGATTACTGGACTGTAAGTTATTGTAGAGTGTAAGTTTACTCTGCCTATGTACTAGATTACTGGACTGTAAGTTATTGTAGAGAGTGTAAGTTTACTCTGCTATGTACTAGATTACTGGACTGTAAGTTATTGTAGAGTGTAAGTTTACTCTGCCTATGTACTAGATTACTGGACTGTAAGTTATTGTAGAGTGTAAGTTTACTCTGTATGTACTAGATTACTGGACTGTAAGTTATTGTAGAGTGTAAGTTTACTCTGTCTATGTACTAGATTACTGGACTGTAAGTTATTGTAGAGTGTAAGTTTACTCTGTCTATGTACTAGATTACTGGACTGTAAGTTATTGTAGAGAGTGTATGTTTACTCTGTCTATGTACTAGATTACTGGACTGTAAGTTATTGTAGAGTGTACGTTTACTCTGTCTATGTACTAGATTACTGGACTGTAAGTTATTGTAGAGAGTGTAAGTTTACTCTGCCTATGTACTAGATTACTGGACTGTAGGTTATTGTAGAGTGTAAGTTTACTCTGCCTATGTACTAGATTACTGGACTGTAAGTTATTATAGAGTGTGTAAGTTTACTCTGCCTATGTACTAGATTACTGGACTGTAAGTTATTATAGAGAGTGTAAGTTTACTCTGCCTATGTACTAGATTACTGGACTGTAAGTTATTGTAGAGTGTAAGTTTACTCTGCCTATGTACTAGATTACTGGACTGTAAGTTATTGTAGAGTGTAAGTTTACTCTCTATGTACTAGATACTGGACTGTAAGTTATTGTAGAGTGTAAGTTTACTCTGTCTATGTACTAGATTACTGGACTGTAAGTTATTGTAGAGTGTAAGTTTACTCTGTCTATGTACTAGATTAAGGACTGTAAGTTATTGTAGAGTGTAAGTTTACTCTGTCTATGTACTAGATTACTGGACTGTAGTTATTGTAGAGAGTGTAAGTTTACTCTGCCTATGTACTAGATTACTGGACTGTAAGTTATTGTAGAGTGTAAGTTTACTCTGCCTATGTACTAGATTACTAGACTGTAAGTTATTGTAGAGAGTGTAAGTTTACTCTGCCTATGTACTAGATTACTGGACTGTAAGTTATTGTAGAGAGTGTAAGTTTACTCTGTCTATGTACTAGATTACTGGACTGTAAGTTATTGTAGAGAGTGTAAGTTTACTCTGTCTATGTACTAGATTACTGGACTGTAAGTTATTGTAGAGTGTAAGTTTACTCTGACTATGTACTAGATTACTGGACTGTAAGTTATTGTAGAGTGTAAGTTTACTCTGTCTATGTACTAGATTACTGGACTGTAAGTTATTGTAGAGTGTAAGTTTACTAACTCTGTCTATGTACTAGATTACTGGACTGTAAGTTATTGTAGAGAGTAAGTTTACTCTGACTATGTACTAGATTACTGGACTGTAAGTTATTGTAGAGTGTAGTTTACTCTGTCTATGTACTAGATTATGGACTGTAAGTTATTGTAGAGTGTAAGTTTACTCTGCCTATGTACTAGATTACTGGACTGTAAGTTATTGTAGAGTGTAAGTTACTCTGCCTATGTACTAGATTACTGGACTGTAAGTTATTGTAGAGTGTAAGTTTACTCTGCCTATGTACTAGATTACTGGACTGTAAGTTATTGTAGAGTGTAAGTTTACTCTCTATGTACTAGATTACTGGACTGTAAGTTATTGTAGAGTGTAAGTTTACCTCTGTCTATGTACTAGATTACTGGACTGTAAGTTATTGTAGAGTGTAAGTTTACTCTGCTATGTACTAGATTACTGGACTAAGTTATTGTAGAGTGTAAGTTTACTAACTCTGTCTATGTACTAGATTACTGGACTGTAAGTTATTGTAGAGAGTAAGTTTACTCTGCCTATGTACTAGATTACTGGACTGTAAGTTATTGTAGAGTGTAAGTTTACTAACTCTGTCTATGTACTAGATTACTGGACTGTAAGTTATTGTAGAGTGTAAGTTTACTCTGTCTATGTACTAGATTACTGGACTGTAAGTTATTATAGAGAGTGTAAGTTTACTCTGCCTATGTACTAGATTACTGGACTGTAAGTTATTATAGAGAGTGTAAGTTTACTCTGCCTATGTACTAGATTACTGGACTGTAAGTTATTGTAGAGTGTAAGTTTACTCGCCTATGTACTAGATTACTACTGTAAGTTATTGTAGAGTGTAAGTTTACTCTGCCTATGTACTAGATTACTGGACTGTAAGTATTGTAGAGAGTGTAAGTTTACTCTGCTATGTACTAGATTACTGGACTGTAAGTTATTGTAGAGAGTGTAAGTTTACTCTGCCTATGTACTAGATTACTGGACTGTAAGTTATTGTAGAGAGTGTAAGTTTACTCTGTCTATGTACTAGATTACTGGACTGTAAGTTATTATAGAGAGTGTAAGTTTACTCTGCCTATGTACTAGATTACTGGACTGTAAGTTATTGTAGAGTGTAAGTTTACTCTGCCTATGTACTAGATTACTGGACTGTAAGTTATTGTAGAGTGTAAGTTTACTCTGCCTATGTTGCTTGATGACTGGACTCTAGGCTATTAACACTGACAGACACCTGATGTCAATTATTCTTGCTACTGATTCCATGATTTAGGCCAGAACTGTCAATTACCAGATGGTATCCTATGCGTAATGTACCAGATATATATCTTGTTGTGTTGCTCGGCTTCTTGGCTGGCCATGACATGTTGTTCACCCTTTGCAATAAAGTAAAACAAATTGTGTTTACTGCGATAGAATCCATCGCCACGAAGGGAGAGAGAAGAGGCAATGTGAAATTTAAATGTCGCCTAAGGGTACAATCGTAGTGCCTCCAACGTAGCCGTTATGATTGTGCTATTAGGCAATGCATTTAAATTCCACATTGCCTCTTCTCTCCCTCGTGGCGATGAATTCCATCAGGAATGAGGAATCTCTCTCGATTAATATAAGGTGTAGAACTTGTTTCGCAATTGAGCTAAAATAAAATTGTATAGATTAAAAGCAATAACCTTCATTTCTAATGGTCAGTGTTAACAATTGCTACTGACCTTCAGTTCTTTTAATCCAGTTCTGAGTGGTTATGGTCATTGACTTCAAATCACCTGCCCCTCACTGCTGTAGGTTCAGATCCCATTTGGGGTATCGAATGATGTGTCATATGAGGAAGCTATCCAACTGGCTTGCAGAAGGTTGGTTGTTCTACCTGGGTGCCTGTCTGTGTTTGCAGTATGTATATATGTACTTCAGGGCAGTGACACACAAATTGGTGCACATGCTCTCACCTTCTGACTGCAGTATGTATATATGTGCTTCAGGGCAGTGACACACAAACTGGTGCATGTGCTCTCACCTTCTGACTGCAGTATGTATACATGTATTTCAGGGCAGTGACACACAAACTGGTGCACGTGCTCTCACCTTCTGGCTGCAGTATGTATACATGTATTTCAGGGCAGTGACACACAATCTGGTGCACATGCTCTCACCTTCTGACTAGCATGTATATATGTGTTTCAGGGCAGTGACACACAAACTGGTGCACGTGCTCTCACCTTCTGACCGCAGTATGTATATATGTGCTTCAGGGCAGTGACACACAGACTGGTGCACGTGCTTTCACCTTCTGACTGCAGTATGTATACATGTATTTCAGGGCAGTGACACACAAACTGGTGCACATGCTCTCACCTTCTGACTAGCATGTATATATGTGTTTCAGGGCAGTGACACACAAACTGGTGCACGTGCTCTCACCTTCTGACTGCAGTATGTATACATGTATTTCAGGGCAGTGACACACAAACTGGTGCACATGCTCTCACCTTCTGACTAGCATGTATATATGTGTTTCAGGGCAGTGACACCCAAACTGGTGCACGTGCTCTCACCTTCTGACTGCAATATGTATATGTATTTCAGGGCAATGACACACAAACTGGTGCACATGCTCTCACCGTCTGACTGCAGCATGTATATATGTATTTCAGGGCAGTGACACACAAACTGGTGCACATGCTCTCACCTTCTGACTGCAGTATGTATTTCAGGGCAATGACACACAAACTGGTGCACGTGCTCTCATCTTCTGACTGCAGTATGTATTTCAGGGCAGTGACACACAAACTGGTGCACGTGCTCTCACCTTCTGACTGCAGTATGTATTTCAGGGCAATGACACACAAACTGGTGCACGTCCTCTCACCTTCTGGCTGCAGTATGTATATATGTGTTTCAGGGCAGTGAGAGCCCCGCTCAGGCCGTGTCTCATTTATATGAAAAAGTTGGCAGTTTCTTACGGAGGTTGGTGCACCCAAGTACTAGTTAACCGCTGGAGCCTGCCCAGGAAAGGTGTTGTTAAGTAAACTGCCCGCCGGCGATATAGCCCAAAATGGTGCTGATGCCGGCGTAAAACCCGAAATATAACATAACATTCAGGGCAGTGACACACAAACTAGTGCATGTGTTCTCACCTTCTGACTGCAGTATGTATACATGTATTTCAGGGCAGTGACACACAAACTGGTGCACGTGCACTCACCTTCTGACTGCAGTATGTATATATGTGTTTCAGGGCAGTGACACACAAACTGGTGCACGTGCTCTCACCTTCTGACTGCAGCATGTATATATGTATTTCAGGGCAGTGACACACAAACTGGTGCAGTCTCTCACCTTCTACTGCAGCATGTATATATATCAGGCAGTGACACACAAACTGGTGCACGTGCTCTCACCTTCTGACTGCAGCATGTATATATGTATTTCAGGGCAGTGACACACAAACTGGTGCACGTGCTCTCACCTTCTGACTGCAGCATGTATATATGTATTTCAGGGCAGTGACACACAAACTGGTGCATGTGCTCTCACCTTCTAACTGCAGCATGTATATATGTATTTCAAGGCAGTGACACACAAACTGGTGCATGTGCTCTCACCTTCTAACTGCAGCATGTATATATGTATTTCAGGGCAGTGACACACAAACTGGTGCACATGCTCTCACCTTCTAACTGCAGCATGTATATATGTATTTCAGGGCAGTGACACACAAACTGGTGCATGTGCTCTCACCTTCTAACTGCAGCATGTATATATGTATTTCAGGGCAGTGACACACAAACTGGTGCACGTGCTCTCACCTTTTAACTGCAGCATGTATATATGTATTTCAGGGCAGTGACACACAAACTGGTGCATGTGCTCTCACCTTCTAACTGCAGCATGTATATATGTATTTCAGGGCAATGACACACAGAAGGAGATGATGTCAGGCCTGCACAATTGGTACACGTGCTCTCACGCTCGACCTACTTACTGCAATGTATGTAGAGATACCCTTTCTGGTGTTACATCTCATGGTCTTTCGTGCGAAGGTATGTCAAATCTTTTTTCTATTTCGCTATGATGGCACGTATTTGGGATGGTATTGTTGTCGCCAGATCGGACAGGTGGGTTTTCTCCGGGTATTCCGGTTTCCTCCCGCACGAATGACCTCGTGCATACTTTGATCCTCGCCGATGAGAGTGATTAATGTAAGTTGTTAAAGCCTGTTTCGCAATCATTGTAAATAAATCTATGCTTTATAGTTTAAGTAGTTTATACAAATTTATTTTAGCTCGATTGCGAAACAAGTTATTTCAACTTATATAAATCACTCTCGAGACCTCATTCCTGATGTAATCCATCGCCACGAGGGAGAGAGAAGAGGCAACGTGGAATTTAAATGCCTTGCCTAAGGGCACAATCGTAACGGCTCCAGTGGGGCTCGAACTCCAGACCGTTCGCACCTGAAGCGAACGTGCATCCACTGCGCTATCACTACCCTGCGCTATAGTTTAAGTGTAAATACTTACGGACATGACAATCAGATGCTTCCGTTCCATACAGTTACGGTCATTTGGTTAGTGCAAATGTATCTATTGGACAACTATTAAAAATATCAGCGTACAGTTGTGTAATTTTGAAGTACATTCCGTACATTTATGACTAGGGCTTGCAGAAGGTGTGTGGTTCTACCCGATGTGTCTGAGATATTGCACGAAGCAGCAACTGGCGTCTTACCTCACCAACGCATCTCATGAATGAGGTCTCTAGAGCGATTAAAACATGTTGCAAGAACTTGTTTCGCAATCAAGCTCAAATAAATTTGTATAACGTTTATAAACTAACTCCCAACAAAAGATGAAAAGTCACTATATCACTTAACCCTTTCCCCCTTAGTAGCGCCTCTCAACGCCAATGCCTATTGCACATAGATCGACACAATAGTAGTCAAACAAGCTATAATAAAGTTCGGAACAACGTAGCGTATACAACACTTATTCCTAGTAACCTCCATGAAGGTGAAGTAAGCAAGTTCACAGCTTATCCATTGCATACGATTTGTAAATTACAGCCAAATGTATGAAATAAAACTACATCTCCAAGGGGGGAAAGGGTTAAGCTTTAGGTCAACTTTAGTTTAAACTTTATATATTTTACAACGATTGCGAAGCAAGTTTTAACAACTTATATTAATCACTCTCGTTGGCGCAGATGAAAGCGTAAATGTGGTTCAACTTTAATCACTCAAGAAAGCAAACAACCAACAAATTAACTTGAAGACCTCCACATTATTTTCACCACACTATGCACTGATTTGCCCATGTCTAGTTTTACAGATTGATTTTAAATATTTCAAAGTGTTTTAAGTCGCCTGTATTGAATGTCAAGGTTATATCAGTCACCCTGTATTGAATGTCAAGGTCATATCAATCACCCTATATTGAATGTCAAGGTCATATCAATCACACTGTATTGAATGTCAAGGTCATATCAATCACCCTATATTGAATGTCAAGGTCATATCAATCACCCTGTATTGAATGTCAAGGTCATATCAATCACCCTATATTGAATGTCAAGGTCATATCAATCACACTGTATTGAATGTCAAGGTCATATCAATCACCCTGTATTGAATGTCAAGGTCATATCAATCACCCTGTATTGAATGTCAATGTCATATCAATCACCCTGTATTGAATGTCAATGTCATATCAATCACCCTGTATTGAATGTCAAGGTCATATCAATCACCCTATATTGAATGTCAAAGTCATATTTAATTTAAATGGGTTTGAAAATTCTTTTATTATTGATCTCTTTTAGAGATTATAATGAGAGTCATTAGTGAATTACTGTCCCTCAACACTCCTAAAAGTAGATTGTCCTCTTAATAAGTTTCCTCTGTGTTTATCGTTGTTTCTTTGCACCACATGCTATACATATTCATCCGTATTCTCATCTTATAATTATTAAATTATTAAATCTCGACATCGTATCCAATTGATACATTATTGTAGAAATGTGCTATCAATTAATTAGCATGGTGTTGATAAAATTACATTTTCAGTATGTAAGTTCCAGGCCCACAAGCGCTGTACAGTGAAGGCCCATTCTAACTATGTCTTGTATTTTCAGTATGTAAATTCCAGGCCCACAAGCGCTGTACAGTGAAGGCCCATTCTAACAATGTCCTGTATTTTCAGTATGTAAATTCCAGGCCCACAAGCGCTGTACAGTGAAGGCCCATTCTAACAATGTCCTGTATTTTCAGTATGTAAATTCAAGGCCCACAAGTGCTGTACAATGAAGGCCCACTCTAACTATGTCCTGTTATTTCAGTATGTAAATTCAAGGCCCACAAGCGCTGTACAATGAAGGCCCATTCTAACTATGTCTTGTATTTTCAGTATGTAAATTCAAGGCCCACAAGCGCTGTACAATGAAGGCCCATTCTAACTATGTCCTGTATTTTCAGTATGTAAATTCAAGGCCCATAAGCGCTGTACAGTGAAGGCCCATTCTAACTATGTCTTGTAATTTCAGTATGTAAATTCAAGGCCCACAAGCGCTGTACAGTGAAGGCCCATTCTAATTATGTCTTGTATTTTCAGTATGTAAATTCAAGGCCCACAAGCGCTGTGCGGTGAAGGCCCAATCCAACTGCAAGTGGACAACTCTTGCAGCGATTGGGTCAGATATAATAGAAGATGAAGATGGGGTAAGTGTGACATTTTCTCACCTATTGACAGGCTTTTTGTGCCGTTTTGGGGGGAGGTGAGATAACTCTGTCTAACCGGGACTATGAGATAACTCTGTCTAACCGGGACTACTTTATGCTAATTAGATATCTAAGTGCAGTAATTTCCGTTTATTTCCTCGTTCAAATTGTGATATCATTTCATTGGATAACGGTAAAATCCGAACACTGCCGTGAAGTTATGTCATTATAAGAACAGCAGGCTGAAGGTGCGTGCCAAAGAACTCTGCAGGACCTCGTTATTTGCACGTATCATCAGCTCTCAGGTGATATATCCTCTGCAACTCTTGGATGTGCTATTATCTGCAACTCTTGGATGTGCTATTATCTGCACGGGTACAGCTAGCCATAGGTACGGCTAACCATGAGTACAGCTAGCCATGAGTACAGCTAGCCACAAGTACAGCTAGCCATGGGTACAGCTAGCCATGGGTACAGCTGGCCACAGGTACAGCTAGCCACGGGTACAGCTAGCCATGAGTACAGCTAGCCACGAGTACAGCTAGCCATGAGTACAGCTAGCCATGAGTACAGCTAGCCACGAGTACAGCTAGCCACGAGTACAGCTAGCCACGAGTATAGCTAGCCACAATTACAGTTAGCCATGAGTACTCCTAGCCACGAGTACAGCTAACCATGAGTACAGCTAGCCACGAGTACAGCTAGCCACGAGTACAGTTAGCCACGAGTACAGCTTGCCACGAGTACAGCTAGCCACGAGTACAGCTAGAGCCACGAGTACAGCTAGCCACGAGTACAGCTAGCATCGGAACAGCTAGCCACGAGTACAGCTAGCCACGAGTACAGCTAGCCACGAGTACAGTTAGCCACGAGTACAGCTAGCCACGAGTATAGCTAGCCACGAGTACAGTTAGCCACGAGTACAGCTAGCCACGAGTACAGTTAGCCACAGTACAGCTAGCCATGGGTACAGCTAGCCACGAGTACAGCTAGCCACGAGTACAGCTAGCCACGAGTAGTTAGCCACGAGTACAGCTGGCCACGGGTACAGTTAGCCACGAGTACAGCTGGCCACGAGTACAGCTAGCCACGAGTACAGCTAGCCACGGGTACAGTTAGCCACGAGTACAGCTGGTCACGGGTACAGCTAGCCACGAGTACAGTTAGCCACGAGTACAGCTAGCCACGGGTACAGCTAGCCACGGGTACAGCTAGCCACGAGTACAGCTAGCCACGAGTACAGCTACACGAGTACAGCTACACGAGTACAGCTAGCCACGGGTACAGCTAGCCACGAGTACAGCTAGCCACGAGTCACGCTAGCCACGAGTCACGCTAGCCACAAATACAGCTACACAAGTACAGCTAGCCACGAGTACAGCTAGCCACGAGTGTTAATAATAACTTTCTATGTTCATGAGTGAAATATAATTTGAGCATTCATTTAAGCAAACAAATTTTCGTTTTATTTTAGACTGAAAAGTGTTATTAGAATAGAAAACCGATGCAATTGTGCACTAATTAGCGCTAAAACTTGTGTTTAGACGACAATAAATGATGTCATAAAATCTGTCATACAAGACGTCACTGACAGCTTGAGTCCGAAAACCATCGCGTTGACTGCATTTCAACATGTAGCGGCTAGGTACCAGTGAGAAATAAATTGTATTAATCCACTACTTTCAACCAGTGGAATAATGCATTTTATTTAACTGATAAATTTCTATATTTCATTGGAAAGCATAAAGTAAAACATTTTATTCCACTGGTTAATAACAATAGAATAACACATGTTGTTCTCACAACTTTTATCGTTCCCAGCCACTGCAGTTTGAAATATTGCCAATGTGAACGTTTTCTGACTCAAGTCGTCGCAGATGTCATTTATGATGTCTAAATGTGCCGGTCTAATGCCAGTTAGTGCCAGTTAGCGCATGATTGCATCGCTTTATAAAGGTCCGGAGTTTGATGCCCGTTGGAGCCGTTACGATTGTGCCCTTAGGCAAGGCATTTAATTTCCACGTTGCCTCTTCTCTCTCCATCGTGGCGATGGATTCCATCAGGAATGAGGTCTCAAGAGTGATTAATATAAGTTGTAAGAACTTGTTTCGCAATCGAGCTAAAATAAATTTGTATAAAAAATCGCTTTCTATCACAAAATCACCCTTCAGCCTAAAATAAAAAGAAAATTTAGTTTGTTTATAATAGAAGTAACTTTCCATATTTATAATGAAATCTTTGATAGATCTGTTACTGTTGTAGAAACAAAAATAACAAACCTCGGTGACCACATCTCTTTGAGTAAAGTGAGAATATTTTGACACGTAATATAGGATACGGTTGCTTTGACGGCGAACTGGCATGCAGGAGCAAGCAATGTATGGGACTTCTAATGGGTGGTAATTTGAAAGAATGTATATTTTGAATTGCTAGCATTGTAACTGTGTATGCAGGAGCAAGGTATGGGACTTCTAATGGGGGTAATTTGAAAGAATGTATATTTTGAATTGCTAGCATTGTAACTGTGTATGCAGGAGCAAGGTATCGGATTTCTAATGGGGGTAATTTGAAAGAATGTATATTTTGAATTGCTAGCATTGTAACTGTATGCAGGAGCAATGTATGGGACTTCTAATGGGTGGTAATTTGAAAGAATGTATATTTTGAATTGCTAGCATTGTAACTGTGTATGCAGGAGCAAGGTATCGGATTTCTAATGGGGGTAATTTGAAAGAATGTATATTTTGAATTGCTAGCATTGTAACTGTATGCAGGAGCAATGTATGGGACTTCTAATGGGTGGTAATTTGAAAGAATGTATATTTTGAATTGGTAGCATTGTAACTGTGTATGCAGGAGCAAGGTATGGAACTTCTAATGAGGTAATTTGAAAGAATGTATGTTTTAAATTGTTATCATTGTAACTATGTATTTCAGGTTGCTATGCCACACCAGTGGTTGGAGGGCAACCTCAGTGTTAGTTCTAGATGCGCGGTATGTGATAAGATCTGTGGAAGTGTCCGAAAATTGCAAGATTGGCGGTGTCTATGGTGCAAAACTACTGTAAGTATCTTAGCTGTATACACGGTAGGGTTAGTGCAAAACTACTGTAAGTATCTTAGCTGTTTATATGGTAGGGTTAGTGCAAAACTACTGTAAGTATCTAAGCTGTATACATGGTAGGGTTAGTGCAAAACTACTGTAAGTATCTTAGCTGTTTATATGGTAGGGTTAGTGCAAAACTACTGTAAGTATCTTAGCTGTTTATATGGTAGAGTTAGTGCAAAACTACTGTAAGTATCTAAGCTGTTTATATGGTAGAGTTAGTGCAACACTACTGTAAGTATCTTAGCTGTATATATGGTAGAGTTAGTGCAACACTACTGTAAGTATCTAAGCTGTATACATGGTAGAGTTAGTGCAACACTACTGTAAGTATCTAAGCTGTATACACTGTAGAGTTAGTGCAAAACTACTGTAAGTATCTAAGCTGTATATATGGTAGAGTTAGTGCAACACTACTGTAAGTATCTAAGCTGTATATATGGTAGAGTTAGTGCAACACTACTGTAAGTATCTAAGCTGTATATATGGTAGAGTTAGTGCAACACTACTGTAAGTATCTAAGCTGTATACACTGTAGAGTTAGTGCAACACTACTGTAAGTATCTAAGCTGTATACACTGTAGAGTTAGTGCAACACTACTGTAAGTATCTAAGCTGTATATATGGTAGAGTTAGTGCAACACTACTGTAAGTATCTAAGCTGTATATATGGTAGAGTTAGTGCAAAACTACTGTAAGTATCTAAGCTGTATATATGGTAGAGTTAGTGCAACACTACTGTAAGTATCTAAGCTGTATACACGGTAGAGTTAGTGCAACACTACTGTAAGTATCTAAGCTGTATATATGGTAGAGTTAGTGCAACACTACTGTACGTATCTAAGCTGTATATATGGTAGAGTTAGTGCAACACTACTGTAAGTATCTAAGCTGTATACACTGTAGAGTTAGTGCAACACTACTGTAAGTATCTAAGCTGTATACACTGTAGAGTTAGTGCAACACTACTGTAAGTATCTAAGCTGTATATATGGTAGAGTTAGTGCAACACTACTGTAAGTATCTAAGCTGTATATATGGTAGAGTTAGTGCAACACTACTGTAAGTATCTTAGCTGTATACACTGTAGAGTTAGCGCAAAACTACTGTAAGTATCTAAGCTGTATACATGGTAGAGTTAGTGCAACACTACTGTAAGTATCTAAGCTGTATACACTGTAGAGTTAGTGCAAAACTACTGTACGTATCTAAGCTGTATATATGGTAGAGTTAGTGCAAAACTACTGTAAGTATCTAAGCTGTATACACTGTAGAGTTAGTGCAACACTACTGTAAGTATCTAAGCTGTATATATGGTAGAGTTAGTGCAACACTACTGTAAGTATCTAAGCTGTATATATTGTAGAGTTAGTGCAACACTACTGTAAGTATCTAAGCTGTATATATGGTAGAGTTAGTGCAACACTACTGTAAGTATCTAAGCTGTATATATGGTAGAGTTAGTGCAAAACTACTGTAAGTCTATATTGTGTGTATAGTATTAATAGAGGTGGTAAATAAGTACCTACTCCATTTGTATGTAGGAAGTGGGGCAAAATCACTAAGTCTCTATTCTGTGTATATGATAGAGGTAAGTCTCTATTCTGTGTATATGATAGAGGTAAGTCTCTATTCTGTGTATATGATAGAGGTAAGTCTCTATTCTGTGTATATGATAGAGGTAAGTCTCTAGTCTGTGTATATGATAGAGGTAAGTCTCTAGTCTGTGTATATGATAGAGGTAAGTCTCTATTCTGTGTATATGATAGAGGTGTAGCAAAACCAATGTATGTCTATATAGTCATTAGTTTATACAAATTTATTTTAGCTTGACTGCGAAACAAGTTCTTACAACTTATATTAATCACTCTCGAGACCTCATTCCTGATGGAATCCATCACCACGATGGGAGAGAGAAGAGGCAACGTGGAATTTAAATGCCTTGCCTAAGGGCACAATCATATAGGCTCCAGCCGGGCTCGAACTCCGGAGCTTTCGCACCTGAAGTGAATGCGCATCCACTGCACTATCACGACTTCCACTTCGTTACTATGAGTATGCTGTACAAAATGCCATATCAAGTAGCAGACAGTAATCCACAGTCTTGTTACTATACTCCATAGAGAGCCTCCGTATTGCAGACATTAACTTCAAATCACTTGTCCCTCACCGCTGCTCGTTCGAATCCCACTGGGGATGTCGATTTATTTCATGTGAGGATAGCCTCTCCAGCTGGCTTGCGGAGAGTCAGTGGTTCTACCTGGGTGCCTGTTTACGTATGAAATACTGCTCGAAGGAGCACTCATGTGCGTGTGTGTGTGTGGGGGGTTCGGTCTGCCTCCACCAATAATAGCTGGAGAGTCACCATATAACCTAAGCTGTTAAACTGTCCGATTAGCCCAGTGGTTAGCGCGCTTGCTTCTCACCAATGCAACCCGGGTTCGAACCTCGGACCAGGAAGTATGTGAGATGGTACGGTTGTCGCCAGATCGGACAGGTGGGTTTTCTCCGGGTACTCCGGTTTCCTACCACATGAAGGACCACATTTACGCTTTCATCCGCGCCAACGAGAGTGATTAATATAAGTTGTTAAAACTTGCTTCGCAATCGTTGTAAAATAAATAAAGTTTAAAAAAGCAAGCTGTTAAGCTGCACAAACAAACATAGCTATACGATGGTGCGTACATGGCTTATATAATATCTAAATTGTATGCTACTTAACCCATTTCATTCTGGATACCGTTCAAACAGTATTTGCAAAGAACATAGAGCCAGATCAACCGCCACAGAACGTACCGTCTGATCAGACTCTATACTGTTTGCTATTCAGATGATCTTGCTAAGACACTTGGCTATGTAGCAAACAACATAGATCCTGATCAGCACGCAGCGTCACGCTGCGGCTGATCTGGATCTATGTTGTTTGCAAAAGCCTTTAAATGTATCCAGAATAAATGGGTTAATACATTGTTGCAATGTTTGTAGGTACATTCCACGTGTAGAGAGCAGTTACCAAAGAAGTGTCCGTTTTCTCAGTGTCGTGTGTCTATCTTGCCTCCTACGTCTATCGACAACATTGATTCCGACGGATACTGGGAGGCTATGAGACCGCCAGGGACCAGTCCTCTACTTGTATTTGTAAATACCAAATCGGGTGATAATCAGGTGAGTACCAGTCCTCCACTTGTAGTTATAAATACTCACATTGGTTTGGCTACCAGTCCATACTTGTAGTTATAATACACACATTGGTTTGGGTACCAGTCCATACTTGTAGTTATAGATACTGACATTGGTTTGGGTACCAGTCCTATACTTGTTGTTATAAATACTCACATTGGTTTGGGTACCAGTCCTATACTTGTAGTTATAAATACTGACATTGGTTTGGGTACCAGTCCTATACTTGTAGTTATAAATACTGACATTGGTTTGGGTACCAGTCCTATACTTGTTGTTATAAATACTGACATTGGTTTGGGTACCAGTCCTATACTTATAAATACTACATTGGTTTGGGTACCAGTCCTATACTTGTAGTTATAAATACTGACATTGGTTTGGGTACCAGTCCTATACTTGTAGTTATAAATACTGACATTGGTTTGGGTACCAGTCCTATACTTGTAGTTATAAATACTGACATTGGTTTGGGTACCAGTCCTATACTTGTAGTTATAGATACTCACATTGGTTTGGGTACCAGTCCTATACTTGTAGTTATAAATACTGACATTGGATTGGGTACCAGTCCTATACTTGTTGTTATAAATACTCACATTGGTTTAGGTACCAGTCCTATACTTGTTGTTATAAATACTGACATTGGTTTGGGTACCAGTCCTATACTTGTAGTTATAAATACTGACATTGGTTTGGGTACCAGTCCTATACTTGTAGTTATAAATACTGACATTGGTTTGGGTACCAGTCCTATACTTGTAGTTATAGATACTCACATTGGTTTGGGTACCAGTCCTATACTTGTAGTTATAAATACTGACATTGGATTGGGTACCAGTCCTATACTTGTTGTTATAAATACTCACATTGGTTTAGGTACCAGTCCTATACTTGTTGTTATAAATACTGACATTGGTTTGGGTACCAGTCCTATACTTGTAGTTATAAATACTGACATTGGTTTGGGTACCAGTCCTATACTTGTAGTTATAAATACTGACATTGGTTTGGGTACCAGTCCTATACTTGTAGTTATAAATACTCACATTGGTTTAGGTACCAGTCCTATACTTGTTGTTATAAATACTCACATTGGTTTAGGTACCAGTCCTATACTTGTAGTTATAAATACTGACATTGGTTTGGGTACCAGTCCTCTACTTTTAGTTATAAATACTCACATTGGTTTGGGTACCAGTCCTCCCTCTATTTGTAGTTATAAATACTCACATTGGTAAATATTATGATAGTCTAGTACCAGTCCTTTACTTTATGTGTAAAAGGGTGATAATCAAGTGGGAACCAGTCTTCCTCATGTATTTGTAAATACCAATTCTGGTGATAATCAGGTCGGTTTCAGTCCTCTACCTCTACTGGTTACATGTGGACGATTAGTGGTTCTGTCCAGGAAACTTCGTTATTCCTCTCTGTGTGAAATTCGACGTTATACGTATCATTTTGCTCAACGAAGAAAGCCATGCAGCACAGTTCGACGTTATATGTATCATTTTGCTCAACGAAGAAAGCCATGCAGCACGAGTTGAATCGAAAAGATTTTGAATTTTTCTGTTCTCTACTTGCAGGGTGTAAAATTTCTACGAAGGTTTAAGCAGCTACTCAATCCAGCACAAGTGTTTGATTTAATGAATGGAGGACCTCATCCAGGGTATGTACTGCTTCCTGATGTTTGCTGCACATGTACTCGTAAATATTTCCATGGGCGGCTACGGATCTCCCACATTGGACACGTCACTGGCCCTAGATCATTTCATCGTTTAGTTTAATGCATCGTCGGTCAGGTATTCATCGTTAGTTTAATGCATCGTCGGTCAGGTATTCATTGTTTAGTTTAGTTCATCGTCGGTCAGGTATTCATCGTTTAGTTTAATGCATCGTCGGTCAGGTATTCATCGTTTAGTTTAATGCATCGTCGGTCAGGTATTCATCATTTAGTTTAATAAATCGTCGGTCAGGTATTCATCGTTTAGTTTAATGCATCGATGGTCAGGTATTCATCGTTTAGTTTAATGCATCGTCGGTCAGGTGAAGTAAGATTTTTCATGATTGCCCTTTACCGCTGTGAACTGGAGCCTAAGAGAAGAAAGACGCCAGATGTTTTGCGGTAGGTTGGTTGATCTGCATGGTTGCAGCCCGTACTTTTAACTAAAACATGCCTGGAATATGTCTATTAGATCTTATTAGAGCTCCTTTGGTCAACTTCTATCACTTAAAGCTGTAATATCTCTATATAAGCTTAGAGCTGTTTGGTGCTACTCTATCACTTAAAGCTGGAATATCTCTATATAAGCTTAGAGCTAGTTGCTGCTACTCTATCACTTAAAGCTGGAATATCTCTATATAAGCTTAGAGCTAGTTGCTGCTACTCTATCACTTAAAGCTGGAATATATCTATATAAGCTTAGAGCTAGTTGCTGCTACTCTATCACTTAAAGCTGGAATATATCTATATAAGCTTAGAGCTAGTTGGCGCTACTCTATCACTTAAAGCTGGAATATCTCTATATAAGCTTAGAGCTAGTTAGTGCTATTCTATCACTTAAAGCTGGAATATATCTATATAAGCTTAGAGCTAGTTGGTGCTATTCTATCACTTAAAGCTGGAATATATCTATATATGCTTAGAGCTAGTTGGTGCTATTCTATGATCCAGAATAATACATGTGTAGATATGCATTGTTTTTGTTTCAGACTGCGTTTATTCCAGAGGTTTGATCAGTTCCGAATCCTTGTCTGCGGAGGAGATGGCAGTATAGGCTGGGTATTGCTGGAGATTGATAAAATGGATCTGCATCGACAGGTACGTTTCCCAGCCTAGCTTTGTCAACACGCCAGCCTGAATTGTAATATTGTTTGAATCCTCCCCCCGCCCCGCCACAATCCACCGTCTATCCACCCACTCCCATTTCCGACCACGCCCTTCCCCAAGTAGTGTCCTTACGCAAGACACTTAAATCCACATTGCCTTTTTTTCTCCTACATGGCCTACGGCTGTAAGAACATTGTTTTCTTCTCCTACATGGCCTATGGCTGTAAGAACATTGTTTTTTCCTACATGGCCTACGGCTGTAAGAACATTGTTTTCTCCTACATGGCCTACGGCTGTAAGAACATTGTTTTCTCCTACATGGCCTATGGCTGTAAGAACATTGTTTTCTCCTACATGGCCTATGGCTGTAAGAACATTGTTTTCTCCTATATGGCCTACGGCTGTAAGAACATTGTTTTCTCCTACATGGCCTACGGCTGTAAGAACATTGTTTTCTCCTACATGGCATACGGCTGTAAGAACATGTTTTCTCCTACATGGCCTATGGCTGTAAGAACATTGTTTTCTCCTACATGGCCTACGGCTGTAAGAACAGTTTTTTCTCCTACATGGCCTACGGCTGTAAGAACAGTTTTTCTCCTACATGGCCTATGGCTGTAAGAACAGTTTTTTCTCCTACATGGCCTACGGCTGTAAGAACAGTTTTTTCTCCTACATGGCCTACGGCTGTAAGAACATTTTTGCTATCGAGATAAAAAATTAATGGGTTTATTTTATGATTTCCAAGATGCTGCATGTTGAATTGTTGCCAACACAGACATTTTCAGACTCTAGTAAGCTGTCAGTTAACCCTTTCAACACCACAGGCCTCTATATAGGCTTACAAAAAAATGTAGATCCAGATGAGCCGGCTCGTGGCAGTGGATGCCCGTTCGTTTCAGGTGCGAATGGTCCGGAGTTCGAGCCCGCTGGAGCTGTTCCGATTGTTCCGATTGTGCCCTTAGGCAAGGCATTTAAATTCCACGATGCCTCTTCTCTCTCCCTCGTGGCGATGGATTCCATCAGGAATGAGGTCTCGAGAGTGATTAATATAAGTTGTAAGAACTTGTTTCACAATGGAGCTAAAATAAATTTGTATAAACTAACTAATAATATGACTGACTGAATACAGAACATTTTGTGAATTTATAAAAGATATAATGTCTAATGTTTTAACAATACTATATCATTGTATTATTTAATAATATTTGATTGCAACTTATTCCATAATGATGAATACAATTTACAAATCACAATAACATTACTGTCACATTAATAACATACATAAATCCTGATAATATACATGACATTTTCAAAGTGCAAATGGATTGGGCTACAGGTTTTGAAAACATCAGCAACAGCCCTTTCCAAAAGGTCAAATTTGCTATCAATTTGTTCCGATGTATGTAGTACTAATATAAGTAAGGCTTTCAAGAACATTATTGTTTGGATTGAATAAGAAAATGACGGGATACGCTTTAAGAGAATACTAAATATGAACAAGAAGAATTGAGAAAAAAAGTTTAATAGCTGCCCTAATAAGCTGCTTGACTGCCTCTCCCTGAAACCCCAAACTTCAGAACAATATCGGTCTCAAGTTAAAAAGACAGATATCTCAATAAATGCAACAGTATGAGCAGTATTTGGCGGTGATGCTCTTTTTTGTCATTCTATGTAATGTATATTTAACAAGAAAATAACCTTGTTTAGTGTCATTTGTATACATGCAATGTTTAATATTATCCTCATGTGGCTATGTATACATGTATTAAACTTTATTTATTTTACAACGATTGCGAACCAAGTTCTAACAACATATATTAATCACTCTTGTTGGCGCGGATGAAAGCGTATATGTGGTCATTTGTGTGGGAGGAAACCGGAGTACCTGGAGAAAACCCACCTGTCCGATCTGGCGACCACCGTACCATCTCACATACTTCCCGGTCTGAGGATCGAACCCGGGTTGCATTGGTGAGAAGCGAGCGCGCTAACCACTGCGCTAATCGGACAGTATACATGTATTGAGTGAAATAAACACTTGTATTGTATTGCTTCAACTCTCATGATTTCAGTGCCAGATTGGAGTACTGCCATTTGGAACGGGGAATGATCTTGCACGGGTTCTCGGGTGGGGTTCAGCTTTTGATGATGATACGCAATTGCCGGCAATCCTCGAGAAGCTTGAACATTCACAGATAAAGATGTTGGACAGGTACACTGACATTTCATTTCTTGCTTTCCAGGTGCGACATAGCCTGAATTATGCTGATTTTCCATTAAAGCAATACTCCTGCTTTTCAATAAAATATAGAAGTTTATTTTTAATGCTTTCCAATGAAATGTCGAAATTTATTTCATGTTTTCATAGAACTTTATTTCATGCTTATCAAATGAAATATAGACATTTATTTCATGCTTTTCAAATGAAATATATAGAGGATATTTGTTTGTTTTGAGTGAATATGGAATATATCTCACTGAGAAGTGAGAAAATTTCAAATATTTTCACGAGCGCGTAGAATCATACAAGCGTGTTGTTTGTTTATTTAATGGGGCGTAATGTTTGATTAGTGTGCAAACACGGGACACACTATGAATGCTTATTATATTGAGCAGGTCGGCATTACATTGTTGCCCAAATCCTTTGTAGATGAAAATTATGCTACCAAATTGAAAAGATTTACATGACTGTTAGACGCACACTTTTTTTGGTGTATGGTGCCTGTGGTTAGCTGTATAGTAAGTGTGTCGGCAACTTTTGTTTTTGTTGTCGTTAATTGTGTATGTTAATTTGAATATCTCAAAGGAAAGCAGTATGTAACCCTTACCTCAGTTGTAGTTTATGGGCATACAGCACTTAGGTGGTGCAATTGCAAGATACATATAATAAATTAATATACTATAAATACTCTGGGGGAAATGGCGCGCGTCGGAATTGGCTAAAGGAAACGCAGATTTGGCTACAAAAAATTTAAGAGCCAGAGCAGGCCTTAATTTAATTTGGATTTATTGTTTCAATTTACAGTGACAAAATTCGAGACATTGTCAGTTGTATTTCGCTTTTGATTTGTTTCATAACAAAAACAATAATACAGGTAAATAGTGTCATTGAAGCCAGGTAAACGGTGAAAATTAAATGACACGTGTGACACGGTGCAAGTTTGTGAAAAAAACATCGGATGATAAAATTATTTTACATTCCAGGTTCATATCCTCAATATTGTTAAATTCCATTTGTTATTTATTTAAATTTTGTTAAGAGCTATTAATTGTTTATATATTATTATTCAATAGCAGACGGTCGATTTGTTGTTTGTTGTTGTTGTTGTCTAAGCATTTAAAGGGAGAGTAATAGTGCAAGAATAGTGTATTGGGAAGGGAGATAATAAAAAAAGTAGTCCGGCAGTGAGATATAATCCATATCTCACCGATGAGATATGGATTATATCTCACTGATAGAACACTGTATTTCATCAATTAGCATAAAATAAAGACATTTATTTCATGCTTTTCAAATGAAATATAGACATTTATTTCATGCTTATCAAATGAAATATAGACATTTATTTCATCCTTTTCAAATGAAATATATATATAGACATTTATTTCATTCTATTCGTAGTAAAATGTAGAAATTTATTTCATGCCTTCCGATGAAATATGGAATTTATCAGTGAAATAAAATGTGTTATTCCACTTGTTCCAGCAGGGAAATAACAACATTTTATTCTACCGCTTTCCGCTTATTGTTTCCAGCTGCTGCAGTTTGAAATATTGTGACCTTTTTGAATATTTTTGTACTGAAACCAGCTGTGACATCATTTCTGATAATCTACATTGTGTGACTATGCAGTTTGCATACGTCTCACAGATATGCAGTTTGCATACGTCTCACAGATATGCAGTTTGCATACGTCTCACAGATATGCAGTTTGCATACATCTCACAGATATGCAGTTTGCATACATCTCACAGATATGCAGTTTGCATACATCTCACAGATATGCAGTTTGCATACGTCTCACAGATATGCAGTTTGCATACGTCTCACAGATATGCAGTTTGCATATGTCTCACAGATATGCGTTTATTATTGAATGGAGGCAAGCGTGCATTGTGATTTGATGAAAGAATGTTTATTAAATGAGGTTTTTTTTTTTAATTTCGATATTAAGCGATGTCGTCGACTACAGAATATGGAATAGAACGACTGGAAGTCGTGATAGCGCAGTGTTAGCGTGTTCGCTTCAGGTGCAAAAGACCTGGAGTACGAGCCTAACTGTAGCCATTACGATTGTGCCCTTAGGCAAGGCATTTAAATTCCACATTGCCGCTTCTCTCTCCCTCATGGCGATGGATTCTACAAGCATTGAGGTCTCGAGAGTAATTAATATAAGTTGTATGAACTTGTTTCGCAATCGAGCTAAAATAAATTTGTATAAATAAATTAACGACTGTAAATAAGATCATTGAAGCTCACATTTTGTGCATTCCTCCTGTTATATAACCAGCAAACCAACAGTAGAATATACTGAGAAGAACAATGAAATGCAATACTGTATTGAATACCCTCATGGCTGCCAATCTTCCTAATGTGTGTGTTTTACGTTTATTTATCGTCGTTACCGGTTACCCATATGAGCGACGCCTTCTGAAGAGATTAGTCATTTTAGATTTTTGGAGGATAGTGCAATGATACAGACAGAGACCCATTCCAGAGTCTGCTCTGGTTCTTTTACGTGCACGGTGTAAAGCACCGACACGAGACCTCGGTTTAACGTCCCATCTGAAAGACTGTTAATTTCATTAGGGTCAGACAGGGGATCGAACCTGCTAATTTTAGAGGATTTCATCTTTTTATTGGGACCAAATCTTGAAAAATAAATATTGTCATATTTGGTCTTAGATGTTCAGAAAAGATATTTGTTCACTTTTTAGGTATTGGTTATCATTTCAGGGATCATTCTAGAGGGCGATGTGGGCGAAATAGTTGCTCTAGGGACCCTGACTTCGCCCTCTGGGGGCCCCACTTCTCCTTAAAAAAAATTGTTCTTTGTTTTTACTATTTTCATACAATTTTGTCCAGTAAGATACATTGGCCCATTATAAAGCACTCCTTCTATTGCAATGTTGTATTATTATAGTTTTACATCACTATCGGGTTATTACACATTTCAGATGGAGTATATGGACTTATGAAGGCTACATGCCACCCCCTAGGAAACTTTCGCAACAGGTTTGTACAAATTAATGGGTTTGTGGGAATTAATGGTTTTGTATGCATTAATGGTTTTGTATGAATCAATGAGTGTGCAAATTAATGGGTTTGTATGAATTTATTCATATTGATTTGTAAGAATTAATGGGTTTTTGTTGAAGTCCGCCTCCGTGTCGAGTGGTTACGGTCGCTGACTTATATACCTGTATACAACTGTAACCTATCATCACTGATGGTCACGGGTTCGAGCCCTGCTCAGGCCGTGTCTCATTTATATGAAAAAGTTGGCAGTTTCTTACGGAGGTTGGTGCACCGCTGGAGCCTGCCCAGGAAAGGTGTTGTTAGGTAAACTGCCCGCAGGCGATATAGCCCAAAATGGTGCTGATGCAGGCGTAAAACCCGAAATATAACATAATTGTTGAATTTATGGATTTGTGTGAATGAACAGGTTTGTATACATTTTAATGGCTTTGTATGAATTACTTGGTTTGTATGAATTATGGGTTTGTGGGAATTACTGGGTTTGTTTAAATTAATGGGTTTGTATGAATTAATGGGTTTGTTTAAATTAATGGGTTTGTATGAATTAATGGGTTTGTTTAAATTAATGGGTTTGTATGAATTAATGGGTTTGTTTAAATTAATGGGTTTGTATGAATTAATGGGTTTGTTTAAATTAATGGGTTTGTATGAATTAATGGGTTTGCATGAATTAATGGGTTTGTATGAATTTAATGGGTTTGTATGAATTAATTGGTTTGTTTGAATTAATGGGTTTGTATGAATTTAATGGGGTTGTATGAATTAATGGGTTTGTATGTATGAAACAATTAATTATTACACAACATCAGCACATGTCAGTTCTCTGTATGATATATAAATTATAATCAACTACCACAATGTCTGACAAGGAAGATCCATTTGTTTTCAGTTTGACCCCATTTCGCAATACGAAGACTCGGTAGCCAACCATCTGTCAAAGATTTTGCACTCTGAAGATCATTCCACGGTTATATCTTCGGCCAAGTAAGGCTTAAGTCTGGTTTCTGTGTGTGTTTACGTTTATTTATCGTCGCTACCGGTTGCCCATATGAGCGACGCCTCCTGAAGAGATTAGTCATTTTATCACAAGTAAATTTGGGTAGTCACACATGCACATTGGGTAGTCACACAGTAGATTAGGTAGTCACACATGCACATTGGGTAGTCGGGTAGTCACACATGCACATTGGGTAGTCACACAGTAGATTAGGTAGTCACACATGCACATTGGGTAGTCGGGTAGTCACACATGCACATTGGGTAGTCACACATGTAGATTAGGTAGTCACACCTGCACATTGGGTAGTCAGGTAGTCACACATGCACATTGGGTAGTCACACATGTAGATTAGGTAGTCACACATGCACATTGGGTAGTCACACATGCACATTGGGTAGTCACACATGCACATTGGGTAGTCACACATGCACATTGGGTAGTCGGGTAGTCACACATGCACATTGGGTAGTCACATATGCAGATTAGGTAGTCACATATGCAAATTGGGTAGTCACATATGCAGATTAGGTAGTCACATATGCAAATTGGGTAGTCACACATGCACATTGGGTAGTCACATATGCAGATTAGGTAGTCACATATGCAAATTGGGTAGTCACACATGTAAATTGGGTAGTCACATATGCACATTGGGTAGTCACACATGTAGATTAGGTAGTCACACATGCACATTGGGTAGTCACACATGCAGATTGGGTAGTCACACGTGCAAATTGGGTAGTCACACATGTAAATTGGGTAGTTACACATGCAGATTGGGTAGTCACACATGCAGATTGGGTAGTCACACATGCAAATTGGGTAGTCACACATGCAAATTGGGTAGTCACACATGTAAATTAGGTAGTCACACATGTAAATTAGGTAGTCACACATGTAAATTGGGTAGTCACACATGCAAATTGGGTAGTCACACATGCAAATTGGGTAGTCACACATGTAAATTAGGTAGTCACACATGCAAATTGGGTAGTCACACATGCAAATTGGGTAGTCACACATGTAAATTAGGTAGTCTCATAAGTAAGTAAATTCTTTATTTAGAGAGGGTAACCCATTTAGCAAGCAAATTTACGATGTGACATTGGAGGTCTCGCAACTATTTAGCGATTGACAGCCAGTTCTACTGCATTTGGTGTAGAAGCCGATCCACAACGTAGAAATTGTTGTTATAAAAAAAAAAAAGATTTGGATATTTGCAAAAATAATTCTGTTTAATTATATTAATTACGGTATCAAAGTAAACATGATCAATTTGTGCTGAACTATTTGTTTTACAGAGTACTATGCGAAACAGTTAAAGATTTTGTAGCCAAAGTTGGAACAGCGCACAGTGAAAAGAGTGATGACGATTCCGATATATCTGATAAGGTAAGGAATAAATGCCGTCACTGATGCAATCTACCAGGCTCGAGTCTGCATGCTGTGCTTAAAAAGTTCATAATTTAACGGCTATCGTTGACCGTAGTATTCCCTCTTGCCGCACATCTCTGGCAATAACTTCAGTCAGTTGAAGGTGGCCAGTAATGGTAGAAGTGGTAGATTAATAATTTGTATGTAATGGGAAGGGATTCATATAAGCTTTAAGCTTGTTTCTCGACCCATATCGGTTCGAATGTATAAAATATTGTGTTTATATATGTATATATGTATTTGATCCGAATAAAATATGTTTAAACTAAATTAATAATTCTAACATGACTAGATAGTTTGTTTAGTCTAGTTTATACAAATTTATTTTAGCTTGATTGCGAAAAAAAAGTTGTTGCAACTTATATTAATCGCTCTCGAGACCTTATTCCTGATGGAATCCATCGCCATGAGGGAGAGAGAAGAGGCAACGTGGAGTTTAAATGCCTTGCCTAAGGACACAATCGTAATGGCTCCAGTGGGGCTCGAACTCCGGGCCTGAAGCGAAAGCGCTACCACTGCACTATCACGAGTTTGTTCCTGTACTGTTGTTATATCTGCAATAAACCCTTGTAAACAACTTATTTATGGACGTAAATATGCACAACTTTTAACAATTTTACATTGAAATTGAATACAGCGATTGAGCAGGATTTGTAGTGGTTAATAACCAGCCATACAGGACATATAGTGTGGAATAACCAGCCATACAGGAAATATAGTGTTGAATAACCAGCCATACAGGAAATATAGTGTTGAATAACCAGCCATACAGGAAATATAGTGTTGATATCTGAAGGAATATTTTCAGTGCTACTGGAATTTCGGAAGGTATTTTACACGGAGGTATTTTATACAACCATCAGCCAAATAACAGACAAGGAGACAAAATAACGCACACATTTATTCGTTTATAGCATTATATTGGATCACTATAAAACGCTAAAAAATGGCTCAAAATTATTGCACAGAAATTATCAGCAGGTGATCCTGGGACAAAGCTAATACTATATATACCATACTAATTAAGGAGATGGAAAATGGGAAGTTGTATTTTGGTATTGAATTGCTTGTTCTCCTTCCAGTGTGCCATACTTAACGAGAAGTTAGAAAGTTTGCTCAAAACATTGAATGAAGAAGCTCAAGCCTCATCACAGGTACGTTACACGGCACGGGGTAGTCAGTTACACGTGCCGAGGTAGTCAGTTACACGTGCCGAGGTAGTCAGTTACATGTGCCGAGATAGTCAGTTACACGTGCCGAGGTAGTCAGTTACATGTGCCGAGATAGTCAGTTACACGTGCCGAGGTAGTCAGTTACATGTGCCGAGGTAGTCAGTTACACGTGCCGAGGTAGTCAGTTACACGTGCCGAGGTAGTCAGTTACATGTGCCGAGATAGTCAGTTACACATGCCTGGGGTAGTCAGTTACACATACCTGGGGTAGTCAGTTACACATACCTGGGGTAGTCAGTTACACATGCCTGGAGTAGTCAGTTACACATGCCTGGAGTAGTCAGTTACACATACCTGGAGTAGTCAGTTACACATGCCTGGTGTAGTCAGTTACACATGCCTGGGGTAGTCAGTTACACATGCCTGGAGTAGTCAGTTACACATGCTGAGGTAGTCAGTTACACGTGCCTGGGGTAGTCAGTTACACGTGCCGAGGTAGTCGGTTACACGTGCCTGGGGTAGTCAGTTACACGTGCCAAGGTAGTCAGTTACACATGCCTGGGGTAGTCAGTTACACATACCTGGAGTAGTCAGTTACACATGCCTGGGGTAGTCAGTTACACATGCCTGGGGTAGTCAGTTACACATACCTGGGGTAGTCAGTTACACATGCCTGGGGTAGTCAGTTACACGTGCAGAGGTAGTCAGTTACACATGCCTGGAGTAGTCAGTTACACATGCCTGGAGTAGTCAGTTACACATACCTGGGGTAGTCAGTTACATGTGCCGAGATAGTCAGTTACACATGCCTGGAGTAGTCAGTTACACATGCCTGGAGTAGTCAGTTACACATGCCTGGAGTAGTCAGTTACACATACCTGGGGTAGTCAGTTACATGTGCCGAGATAGTCAGTTACACATGCCTGGAGTAGTCAGTTACACATACCTGGGGTAGTCAGTTACACATGCCTGGAGTAGTCAGTTACACATGCCTGGGGTAGTCAGTTACACGTGCCGAGGTAGTCAGTTACACATGGGTAGTCAGTTACACATGCCTGGGGTAGTCAGTTACACATGCCTGGGGTAGTCAGTTACACATGCCTGGGGTAGTCAGTTACATGTGCGTGGGGTAGTCAGTTACACATGGGTAGTCAGTTACACATGCCTGGGGTAGTCAGTTACACATGCCTGGAGTAGTCAGTTACACATGCCTGGGGTAGTCAGTTACACATGCCTGGGGTAGTCAGTTACACATGCCTGGGGTAGTCAGTTACATGTGGCTGGGGTAGTCAGTTACACGTGCCAAGGTAGTCAGTTACATGTGCGTGGGGTAGTCAGTTACACATGGGTAGTCAGTTACACATGCCTGGGGTAGTCAGTTACACATGCCTGGAGTAGTCAGTTACACATGCCTGGGGTAGTCAGTTACACATGCCTGGGGTAGTCAGTTACACATGCCTGGGGTAGTCAGTTACATGTGGCTGGGGTAGTCAGTTACATGTGCCAAGGTAGTCGGGTACACATGCCTGGGGTAGTCAGTTACATGTGCCAAGGTAGTCAGTTACATGTGGCTGGGGTAGTCAGTTACACATGCCTGTGGTAGTCAGTTACACATGCCTGGGGTAGTCAGTTACACATGCCTGGGGTAGTCAGTTACACATGCCTGGGGTAGTCAGTTACACATGCATGGGGTAGTCAGTTACATATGCCTGGGGTAGTCAGTTACATGTGGGTAGTCAGTTACATGTGGGTAGTCAGTTACACGTGGGTAGTCAGTTACATGTGCCTGGGGTAGTCAGTTACACGTGGGTAGTCAGTTACACATGCCTGGAGTAGTCAGTTACACATACCTGGAGTAGTCAGTTACACATGCCTGGGGTAGTCAGTTACACATGCCTGGGGTAGTCAGTTACACATGCCTGGAGTAGTCAGTTACACATGCTGAGGTAGTCAGTTACACGTGCCTGGGGTAGTCAGTTACACGTGCCGAGGTAGTCGGTTACACGTGCCTGGGGTAGTCAGTTACACGTGCCTGGGGTAGTCAGTTACACATGCCTGGGGTAGTCAGTTACACATACCTGGAGTAGTCAGTTACACATGCCTGGGGTAGTCAGTTACACATGCCTGGGGTAGTCAGTTACACATACCTGGGGTAGTCAGTTACACATGCCTGGGGTAGTCAGTTACACATGCCTGGGGTAGTCAGTTACACGTGCAGAGGTAGTCAGTTACACATGCCTGGAGTAGTCAGTTACACATGCCTGGAGTAGTCAGTTACACATACCTGGGGTAGTCAGTTACATGTGCCGAGATAGTCAGTTACACATGCCTGGAGTAGTCAGTTACACATACCTGGGGTAGTCAGTTACATGTGCCTGGGGTAGTCAGTTACATGTGCCTGGGGTAGTCAGTTACACATGCCTGGAGTAGTCAGTTACACGTACCTGGGGTAGTCAGTTACACATGCCTGGAGTAGTCAGTTACACATGCCTGGGGTAGTCAGTTACACGTGCCGAGGTAGTCAGTTACACATGGGTAGTCAGTTACACATGCCTGGGGTAGTCAGTTACACATGCCTGGGGTAGTCAGTTACACATGCCTGGGGTAGTCAGTTACACATGCCTGGGGTAGTCAGTTACACATGCCTGGGGTAGTCAGTTACACATGCCTGGGGTAGTCAGTTACATGTGCGTGGGGTAGTCAGTTACACATGGGTAGTCAGTTACACATGCCTGGGGTAGTCAGTTACACATGCCTGGAGTAGTCAGTTACACATGCCTGGGGTAGTCAGTTACACATGCCTTGGGTAGTCAGTTACACATGCCTGGGGTAGTCAGTTACACATGCCTGGGGTAGTCAGTTACATGTGGCTGGGGTAGTCAGTTACACGTGCCAAGGTAGTCAGTTACATGTGCGTGGGGTAGTCAGTTACACATGGGTAGTCAGTTACACATGCGTGGGGTAGTCAGTTACACATGCCTGGAGTAGTCAGTTACACATGCCTGGGGTAGTCAGTTACACATGCCTGGGGTAGTCAGTTACACATGCCTGGGGTAGTCAGTTACACATGCCTGGGGTAGTCAGTTACACATGCATGGGGTAGTCAGTTACACATGCATGGGGTAGTCAGTTACATATGCCTGGGGTAGTCAGTTACATGTGGGTAGTCAGTTACACGTGGGTAGTCAGTTACACGTGGGTAGTCAGTTACATGTGCCTGGGGTAGTCCGTTACACGTGGGTAGTCAGTTACACATGCCTGGGGTAGTCAGTTACACATGCCTGGGGTAGTCAGTTACATATGCCTGGGGTAGTCAGTTACATATGCCTGGGGTAGTCAGTTACATATGCCTGGGGTAGTCAGTTACATGTGCCTGGGGTAGTCAGCTACATGTGCGTGGGGTAGTCAGTTACACATGGGTAGTCAGTTACACATGCCTGTGGTAGTCAGTTACACATGCCTGGAGTAGTCAGTTACACATGCCTGGGGTAGTCAGTTACACATGCCTGGGGTAGTCAGTTACATGTGCCTGGGGTAGTCAGTTACACGTGCCAAGGTAGTCAGGTACACATGTCTGAGGTAGTCAGTTACACATGTCTGGGGTAGTCAGTTACACATGCCTGGGGTAGTCAGTTACATGTGGCTGGGGTAGTCAGTTACATGTGGCTGGGGTAGTCAGTTACACATGGGTAGTCAGTTGCACATGCATGGGGTAGTCAGTTACACATGCCAAGGTAGTCGGTTACACATGCCTGAGGTAGTCAGTTACACCTGCCTGGGGTAGTCAGTTACACATGCCTGAGGTAGTCAGTTACACATGCCTGGGGTAGTCAGTTACACCTGCCTGGGGTAGTCAGTTACACATGCCTGAGGTAGTCAGTTACACATGCCTGGGGTAGTCAGTTACACGTGCCTGAGGTAGTCAGTTACACATGCCTGGGGTAGTCAGTTACATGTGGCTGGGGTATTCAGTTACATGTGGCTGGGGTAGTCAGTTACACGTGCCAAGGTAGTCAGTTACATATGCCTGGGGTAGTCAGTTACATGTGGCTGGGGTAGTCAGTTACACATGCCTGGGGTAGTCAGTTACATGTGTCTGGAGTAGTCAGTTACACATGCCTGGGGTAGTCAGTTACACATGCCTGGGGTAGTCAGTTACACATGCCTGGGGTAGTCAGTTACACATGCCTGGGGTAGTCAGTTACACGTGCCTGGGGTAGTCAGTTACACATGCCTGGGGTAGTCAGTTACACATGCCTGGGGTAGTCAGTTACACATGCCTGGGGTAGTCAGTTACATGTGGCTGGGGTAGTCAGTTACATGTGGCTGGGGTAGTCCGTTACACGTGCCTGGGGTAGTTAAGTTACACATGCCTGGGGTAGTCAGTTACACGTGTCTGGGGTAGTCAGTTACACATGCCTGGGGTAGTCAGTTACATATGGCTGGGGTAGTCAGTTACACGTGCCTGGGGTAGTCAGTAACATGTGCCTGGGGTAGTCAGTTACATGTGCCTGGGGTAGTCAGTTACATGTGGCTGGGGTAGTCAGTTACACATGCCTGGGGTAGTCAGTTACATGTGCCTGGGGTAGTCAGTTACACGTGCCTGGGGTAGTCAGTTACACGTGTCTGGGGTAGTCAGTTACACGTGCCTGGGGTAGTCAGTTACACATGCCTGGGGTAGTCAGTTACACATGCCTGAGGTAGTCAGTTACACATGCCGGGGTAGTCAGTTACACGTGCCGAGGTAGTCAGTTACACGTGCCTGGGGTAGTCAGTTACACATGCTTGGGGTAGTCAGTTACACATGCCTGGGGTAGCCAGTTACACATGCTTGGAGTAGTCAGTAACATGTGCCTGGGGTAGCCAGTTACACATGCTTGGAGTAGTCAGTAACATGTGCCTGGGGTAGCCAGTTACACATGTTTGGAGTAGTCAGTAACATGTGCCTGGGGTAGCCAGTTACACATGCTTGGGGTAGTCAGTTACATGTGCCTGGGGTAGCCAGTTACACATGCTTGGGGTAGTCAGTAACATGTGCCTGGGGTAGCCAGTTACACATGCCTGGGGTAGCCAGTTACAAGTGCCTGGGGTAGCCAGTTACACGTGGGTAGTCAGTTACATGTGCCTGGGGTAGTCAGTTACACATGCCTGGGGTAGTCAGTTACACGTGCCGAGGTAGTCAGTTACACGTGCCGAGGTAGTCAGTTACACGTGCCGAGGTAGTCAGTTACACATGCCTGGGGTAGTCAGTTATACTTGCCTGGGGTAGTCAGTTACACATGCCTGGGGTAGTCAGTTACACATGCCTGGGGTAGTCAGTTACACATGCCTGGGGTAGTCAGTTACACGTGTCTGGGGTAGTCAGTTACACATGCCTGGGGTAATCAGTTACACGTGGGTAGTCAGTTACACGTGTCTGGGGTAGTCAGTTACACATGCCTGGGGTAATCAGTTACACATGCCTGGGGTAGTCAGTTACACGTGCCTGGAGTAGTCAGTTACACATGCCTGGGGTAATCAGTTACACATGCCTGGGGTAGTCAGTTACACTTGCCTGGGGTAGTCAGTTACACATGCCTGGGGTAATCAGTTACACATGCCTGGGGTAGTCAGTTACACGTGCCTAGGTAGTCAGTTACACGTGCATGTGGTAGTTAGTTACACTTACCTGGGGGTAGTCAGTTACATGTGCCTGGGGTAGTCTGTTACATGTGTCTGGGGTAGTCAGTTACACATGCCTGGGGTAGTCAGTTACACATGCCTGGTGTAGTCAGTTACATGTGTCTGGGGTAGTCAGTTACACATGCCTGGGGTAGTCAGTTACACGTGCAGAGGTAGTCAGTTACATGTGTCTGGGGTAGTCAGTTACACATGCCTGGGGTAGTCAGTTACACGTGTCTGGTGTAGTCAGTTACACATGCCTGGGGTAGTCAGTTACACGTGTCTGGGGTAGTCACTTACATGTGTCTGGGGTAGTCAGTTACACATGCCTGGGGGTAGTCAGTTACACGTGTCTGGGGTAGTCAGTTACACGTGCCTGGGGTAGTCAGTTACACGTGTCTGGGGGTAGTCAGTTACACGTGCCTGGGGTAGTCAGTTACACATGCCTGGGGTAGTCAGTTACACATGCCGAGGTAGTCAGTTACACGTGCCTGGGGTAGTCAGTTACACATGCTTGGGGTAGTCAGTTACACGTGCCTGGGGTAGTCAGTTACACATGCCTGGGGTAGTCAGTTACACATGCCTGGGGTAATCAGTTACACATGCCTGGGGTAGTCAGTTACACTTGCCTGGGGTAATCAGTTACACATGCCTGGGGTAGTCAGTTACACGTGCCTAGGTAGTCAGTTACACGTGCATGTGGTAGTTAGTTACACTTACCTGGGGGTAGTCAGTTACATGTGCCTGGGGTAGTCTGTTACATGTGTCTGGGGTAGTCAGTTACACATGCCTGGGGTAGTCAGTTACACATGCCTGGTGTAGTCAGTTACATGTGTCTGGGGTAGTCAGTTACACATGCCTGGGGTAGTCAGTTACACGTGCAGAGGTAGTCAGTTACATGTGTCTGGGGTAGTCAGTTACACATGCCTGGGGTAGTCAGTTACATATGGCTGGGGTAGTCAGTTACACGTGCCTGGGGTAGTCAGTAACATGTGCCTGGGGTAGTCAGTTACACGTGCCTGGGGTAGTCAGTTACATGTGACTGGGGTAGTCAGTTACACATGCCTGGGGTAGTCAGTTACATGTGCCTGGGGTAGTCAGTTACACGTGCCTGGGGTAGTCAGTTACATGTGTCTGGGGTAGTCAGTTACACATGCCTGGGGTAGTCAGTTACACATGCCTGGGGTAGTCAGTTACACATGCCTGAGGTAGTCAGTTACACATGCCGGGGTAGTCAGTTACACGTGCCGAGGTAGTCAGTTACACGTGCTTGGGGTAGTCAGTTACACATGCCTGTGGTAGTCAGTTACACATGCTTAGAGTAGTCAGTAACATGTGCCTGAGGTAGCCAGTTACACATGCTTGGAGTAGTCAGTAACATGTGCCTGGGGTAGCCAGTTACACATGCTTGGAGTAGTCAGTAACATGTGCCTGGGGTAGCCAGTTACACATGTTTGGAGTAGTCAGTAACATGTGCCTGGGGTAGCCAGTTACACATGCTTGGGGTAGTCAGTTACATGTGCCTGGGGTAGCCATTTACACATGCTTGGGGTAGTCAGTAACATGTGCCTGGGGTAGCCAGTTACACATGCCTGGGGTAGTCAGTTACACATGCCTGGGGTAGCCAGTTACACGTGGGTAGTCAGTTACATGTGCCTGGGGTAGTCAGTTACACATGCCTGGGGTAGTCAATTACACGTGCCGAGGTAGTCAGTTACACGTGCCGAGGTAGTCAGTTACACGTGCCGAGGTAGTCAGTTACACGTGCCGAGGTAGTCAGTTACATGTGCCGAGGTAGTCAGTTACACGTGCCGATGTAGTCAGTTACACGTGCCGAGGTAGTCAGTTACACGTGCCGAGGTAGTCAGTTACATGTGCCGAGGTAGTCAGTTACATGTGCCTGGGGTAGTCAGTTACATGTGCCTGGGGTAGTCAGTTACACATGCGTGGGGTAGTCAGTTACATGTGCCAAGGTAGTCAGTTACACATGTCTGGGGTAGTCAGTTACACGTGCCGAGGTAGTCAGTTACATGTGCCTGGGGTAGTCAGTTACACATGCCTGGGGTAGTCAGTTACACTTGCCTGGAGTAGTCAGTTACACATGCCTGGGGTAGTCAGTTACACGTGCCGAGGTAGTCAGTTACACATGCCTGTGGTAGTCAGTTACACTTGCCTGGGGTAGTCAATTACACATGCCTGGGGTAGTCAGTTACACGTGCCGAGGTAGTCAGTTACACATGCCTGGGGTAGTCAGTTATACTTGCCTGGGGTAGTCAGTTACACATGCCTGGGGTAGTCAGTTACACATGCCTGGGGTAGTCAGTTACACATGCCTGGGGTAGTCAGTTACACATGCCTGGGGTAGTCAGTTACACGTGTCTGGGGTAGTCAGTTACACATGCCTGGGGTAATCAGTTACACGTGGGTAGTCAGTTACACGTGTCTGGGGTAGTCAGTTACACATGCCTGGGGTAGTCAGTTACACGTGCCTGGAGTAGTCAGTTACACATGCCTGGGGTAATCAGTTACACATGCCTGGGGTAGTCAGTTACACTTGCCTGGGGTAGTCAGTTACACATGCCTGGGGTAATCAGTTACACATGCCTGGGGTAGTCAGTTACACGTGCATAGGTAGTCAGTTACACGTGCATGTGGTAGTTAGTTACACTTACCTGGGGGTAGTCAGTTACATGTGCCTGGGGTAGTCTGTTACATGTGTCTGGGGTAGTCAGTTACACATGCCTGGGGTAGTCAGTTACACATGCCTGGTGTAGTCAGTTACATGTGTCTGGGGTAGTCAGTTACACATGCCTGGGGTAGTCAGTTACACGTGCAGAGGTAGTCAGTTACATGTGTCTGGGGTAGTCAGTTACACATGCCTGGGGTAGTCAGTTACACATGCCTGGGGTAGTCAGTTACACGTGTCTGGTGTAGTCAGTTACACATGCCTGGGGTAGTCAGTTACACGTGTCTGGGGTAGTCACTTACATGTGTCTGGGGTAGTCAGTTACACATGCCTGGGGTAGTCAGTTACACGTGTCTGGGGTAGTCAGTTACACATGCCTGGGGTAGTCAGTTACACGTGTCTGGTGTAGTCAGTTACACATGCCTGGGGTAGTCAGTTACGTGTGGCTGGTTAGTCAGTTACACATGTCTGGTGTAGTCAGTTACACATGACTGGTGTAGTCAGTTACATGTGTCTGGGGTAGTCAGTTACACTTGCCTGTGGTAGGAATGGTGTCGGTACCTATACAGGCCCAAATGCAGGGTTACAGAAAAAGACAACCCCTAAAGGCCTTCTAGGCAGTTTTAATCCAGATTTAATTATTTCTTAACCCTTTCCCTCATACAAGCACCTTGACACCATTACCTATAGGCATGTCTAACCTATTCTGATGACGAGATGTACACCGGATTAAGGACGCACTCACCTGTGTAGGGGTTATCTCAAAATATAAATTTAATTAGCGTTTAGGCAAAGCCAGAACTTAGATTCACAGCGATGTTGTCGCGACGATCTCTGGCTGCAGTAGCACGACGACCAGTCGCTCTTTGCGGAGCACGGGTGACCTGGTTACCCGCCCTCCGTGGGGCACGGCCGTCTGCTCTTGGCTGGTTATCACCCTGTACTGACGGGGGCTGGTTATCACCCTGTACTGGCGCGGGCTGGTTATCACCCTGTATTGGCGCGGGTTGGTTATCATCCTGTACTGGCGGGGGCTGGTTATCATCCTGTACTGACGCGGGCTGGTTATCACCCTGTACTGACGTGGGCTGGTTATCATCCTGTACTGACGCGGGCTGGTTATCACCCTGTACTGACGGGAGCTGGTTATCATCCTGTACTGGCGGGGGCTGGTTATCATCCTGTACTGGTGGGGGCTGGTTATCATACTGTACTGACGGGGGCTGGTTACAATACTGTACTGACGTGGGCTGGTTATCATCCTGTACTGGCGGGGGCTGGTTATCATCCTGTACTGACGTGGGCTGGTTATCATCCTGTACTGGCGCAGGCTGGTTATCATCCTGTACTGACGGGGGCTGGTTATCATACTGTACTGACGGGGGCTGGTTACAATACTGTACTGACGCGGGCTGGTTATCATCCTGTACTGGCGGGGGCTGGTTATCATCCTGTACTGGCGCGGGCTGGTTATCACCCTGTACTGGCGTGGGCTGGTTACAATACTGTACTGACGGGGGCTGGTTATCATCCTGTACTGAAGCGGGCTGGTTATCACCCTGTACTGGCATGGGCTGGTTATCACCCTGTACTGGCACGGGCTGGTGATCATGATTGGGGATATGTAAATTATATACATACATGTATATATATCCTATAGACTACCGTAGCGTACTTTTGCAGACTTGTTGCGATGGCACTTTCACGCTTCCGTTGTTTACTCACGTATTTGCCAAATATGGGCGTGGCACCATCACTGATCATATGCAAGGACTATTGTAAGAACGACGGGCCACGTTATCAAGGTCATGCACGAGTATTTGACCCCGCTAGATCCTTTTAAAGATGGTCACGGGCGTTAATAGAAATTCCAGCGCCTGTGGTTTTCTGCTTTTCTGCCAAAAGACAGAAGTGTCGTAAACGAAATAGATATATTACAAAATACAGAGTGCGCGTAGAGCATGCTATGGCAGATATCAAAAGTTATAGATATGTTGGTACTGTTTGGAGAAACCCCAGAAATGTGTTGTCCCAAACGGTGTCCATGTGGTTCGTTGTGTGCAAGCAAATGGAATTGATTCTTTAAGAAATAAAATAGTATGGTTATATCCGATTTTCTTTGTATTATTGTCGTTACAAGTTGGCTTGGATGTATGGGGTTTTCATTTTACTGGCGGCATGGCTAACCCAGATAAATAGAAGGCAACAGTCCATATAGAAATCCTACACAGTCATGCCAACTACAAAGGACAGTAATGTACAGTTCACATTATAGTGTATGCCTCATGCCTCACAAAATAAATAACCCCTTGCTACAGCCATGCATTAATTTTATATTGTACAATAAACTTGAGAAAACCCCCAATATTTTATCGTCATCCGATGTTCATCTCGTCATCAGAATAGGTTAGAAATGCCTAATACGACATGCATTGACAATGTAGTAGCCAAACCAGTGTTCATAATTAAGGCCAGAATGCCATGTAGTCCCAGTAATATCTATGGAGGTGGGGGTAGATATGGTGACTACTTATCCCCTGCATGATAGCTAAATGGCTGTCGTTTGTATGGAGATATAATAGTATATTAACATAAATCTCTATGTAGTCCCAGTAATATCTATGGAGGTGGGGGTAGATATGGTGACTACTTATCCCCTGCATGATAGCTAAATGGCTGTCGTTTGTATGGAGATATAATAGTATATTAACATAAATCTCTATGTAGTCCCAGTAATATCTGTGGAGGTGGGGGTAGATATGGCGACTACTTATTCACTGCATGATCGCTAAGTGGCTGTCGTTTGTATGCAAATATAATAGTGTATTAACCTAAATCTCTATGTAGTCCCAGTAATATCTATGGAGGTGGGGGTAGATATGGTGACTACTTATTCACTGCATGATAGCTAAATGGCTGTCGTTTGTATGCAAATATAATAGTATATTAAACTAAATCTCTATGAAGGAAAGAGTTAATTATTGACTCAGAATTTCATGCGCTGTAGTTAAGACATATTGAAATTCAAGTGCAGTATATCTTGGCTGCTATAGTGGCGGGGGGAAAGCCCTGTGTATCTATTCAATGGATGCTCTGAACTTCATGAACCCATGATATCCATGACCTCAGTTAAATAAAATCTCTATTTCTGCTCTTTTTTTTTTAATTCCTTTTTTATCAAATTTGGATTTTTCTATCATTTTTGGGGGAAAAGAACCATTTATTGATACCTATTGGAACCATTTATCAGTATCGCTTATATCAAAGAAAAAAGAACTGACAGTTCATATGATTGGATTTGCTATGAAATATATGTTTACTTTAGCTGGACAGTGACGAGGCTGCTCTGCATAATGATCCAGAAAGCATTAGACCTGACCCATCGGGAACCACTGACAACCATGTTGCCAGTGACAGCAGAAACATCGACCATGACAACATGAATCCACCATACCCTGCGGACAATAGAATACCCGTAACCAAGGGCAACAGAGACACGTATGGTAATAGGGATGCAAATACCTCACATGTTTCCAACAGCGGTAGAAATAGTGCAAGTTATGACAATAGAAATGCAAATGTTGCTAGGGAGTCTAGATACCATGACAACCGCGAGGTCACTGTGACCTTTGAGAGTCGAGATTCCCCTCGGACTAAGGACAACAGGGCGAGAGTTCAGGGGCCGCTATCTTCTAGCATGAAGCCACGGCCGGTATGTATAACAGTATAAAGTCAGTTTAAATTTCTTGTTGGATTTGTGAACTGAAGATAATTTTATCAGCGTTCCTTGTGTATCGTATCCATTTTGGATGTTGTCGAATGTGAGCATTTCCACATGAAATCATGTTGTTTCCCACTGAGCAGGATTCTCAGGTTTTCAGATCGCCAAAGCCAAAACGGGTTTAAGCACAAGCCAGCTTCAATTTATATGTTTGGGAAATTATCCCTCAAGTGATATGTTTGGATAATAATCCTTCAAGTTATATGTTTGGATAATAATCCTTCAAGTTTTATGTTTTGGATAATAATCCTTCAAGTTATATGTTTGGATAATAATCCTTCAAGTTGTATGTTTGGATAATAATCCTTCAAGTTGTATGTTTGGATAATAATCCTTCAAGTTGTATGTTTGGATAATAATCCTTCAAGTTGTATGTTTGGATAATAATCCTTCAAGTTGTATGTTTGGATAATAATCCTTCAAGTTTTATGTTTGGATAATAATCCTTCAAGTTTTATGTTTTGGATAATAATTCTTCAAGTTTAATGTTTGGATAATAATCCTTCAAGTTGTCGATTAGAAGTAACATTCAATTTCAGCCAAGAATATGTAAATAAGTAAGGTTTTATTAAAGTGACATGTGCACATTTCAACAAATATATATAGCAAATATTAAACAACAAGAAGACGCACCCGGCCCCGTGGGCCTATAAGTCACCTAATAATATGCATTCAATAATAATTATATAGTGTGAACAGAATGTCCATAGGACACAGGTGCCCCAGCTTCTTCTCTTATCTACAATGACAGGTCCATTACTGTGACCTAATAGCGCGGTAGTACAACAAACCAGTCGAGCGCACGCATGCACAATAGCAGATGTGTGTCTCTCACATCGGGGCACAAGAATATGTCCTGTCTGCTTGCCTTTCCTATAGTGACTCGCCACTATCATCTTATGTTTCAGACAATATTTAAGCCGAGGGATGCTTTAATGTCGAGAGCCAACAGTTTGAAGAAAGCTATACGGCAGATAATCGAACACACTGAGCGAGGTAAGTTGGCAACGTCTCTTCTGTCCATCAGATGTATAAGACAATTGATTTACAGGATGATGGCAACGAATATTCGAATAAAAAATATTATATTGTCCTCAAAAATTCCACCCGCTCAGTCACACGTTTAGAAATGCTTGAATCGCTATAAGAATACGAAAACTGCTAGGTGTAATATATGCAAATTGGACTTATTCGGCTACAATATCAATCTGAATAATCATTTGAAGAAGATGACGTTTATACGTAAAACAGAAATTAAGTTAGTTTGGCAATTTTTATAAGAGTATAAGTGATTTTGAGTTTTTGATAGAACATGTAACCTATCATCACTGATGGTCACGGGTTCGAGCCCCGCTCAGGCCATGTCTCATTTATATGAAAAAGTTGTCAGTTTCTTACGGAGGTTGGTGCACCAAAGTACTGGTTAACCGCTGGAGCCTGCCCAGGAAAGGTGTTGTTAAGTAAACTGCCCGCCGGTGATATAGCCCGAAATGGTGCTGATGCAGGCGTAAAACCCGAAATATAACATATATATTCGTTGCCATCCCTAGTTTATATTGATCATGGATATTATGAGTAAATTGGTATGTTTTATCTCAAGTTTCATTTGCCAAAATGTCTCTAAAGAGAAAAGAAGTGAATTGTCTGGCACTGTCGGACAGATTCGAAGTGATTAAATTACAGGATCAAAAGCTGTGACGGAAATTCTAACAAAAACTGGGATGTACGTAATCTCAAGTTTCAATGGTAACCAGCAATAGGGAAAACATTGCTGCAGAATTTGAGACAATTTCCTGATAGGAACATGGTAGCCTGGGTTCCAGTCTGGCGATTTTTCACTTCTAGCAAAATGACAGCTTGGGGAAACCGGATTTCCTAGTGTAGCGCCATCTACACACATCCTCATTTTTGTGGTTGGTAATTTGAAGAACCTTAATCTGCAAGATATGATCGCTAAAAATAGAAATAGAATTCTTTAGGAAATCACTGAACAGGCACGGTTATGCATGATCATTCCCGAAAATACGCGAATGCTACCGTAGTCTCAATTACGTTGCCAAAATTTGTCAACATATTAGTTCATGTTTCTGTATTATATCGCTGGGATGACGGATTTTAGCTAGTACGTTTCTGTGGTAACGGATCGATTTGGCGTAATTGAAGTACTGCCGATATAGCGCTTAATTCTTGAGTAAAATCGCCAAATCAGACTCGCACTGTACTTTCTAAAACTGTTTACTGTTCCGATGATCCTTAAAAAATGAGGCCAATTATTCAGTTTTATCAACAATGCCATGCCTCGCTTTCGATTAAAGTTATGTCATTAATTAAAAGTCACGTGCTAATAGAACCTATTAATGGGATTAATGAAAATCACACGGGAAATACCCACCAGGTGTTGATATTATCAGAAACTCAATTTTGATCAATTAATGGTCTCACTGACCAGGCAAAAAATATATCAATGCCTGTTCCCAGGCTAAGAAAATGCTCTGGTAAAGATGTCGACATTGAGGTAGCACTGTAGCACTGTCAATATGCTCGGACCCAGTGCCTTACCACTGCCGGGGGGGGGGGTCCAGTGCTCAAACACAAAGCCACTCTTCTTTGTAGTGTCCATCTCTTCTTCTTTTTTTCTCCAGATATTGCGTGTATAATATATACTTACTGCTGTGGTGATTTGATTGGCTGGCTATATTTAATGGAATCTGTTTAAATTGTGTATCAACGTTGTTTCCAGTTTGCATGCGAACATTACAGAAACATTTAGAGGTCATAGTAACATCAATGATTACCTTGATGATGGGTCGTCCTGCTGAAACCTTGGTTATGAGTGTGCGCATGGACATGGGTCATCCTGCTGAAACCTTGGTTACGAGTGTGCGCATGGACCTGGGTCATCCTGCTGAAACCTTGGTTACGAGTGTGCGCATGGACATGGGTCATCCTGCTTAAACCTTGGTTACGAGTGTGCGCATGGACATGTGTCATCCTGCTGAAACCTTGGTTACGAGTGTGTGCATGGATATGGGTCATCCTGCTAAAACCTTGGTTACGAGTGTGTGCATGGACATGGGTCATCCTGCTAAAACCTTGGTTACGAGTGTGCGCATGGACATGGGTCATCCTGCTAAAACCTTGGTTACGAGTGTGTGCATGGACATGGGTCATCCTGCTGAAACCTTGGTTACGAGTGTGTGCATGGACATGGGTCATCCTGCTAAAACCTTGGTTACGAGTGTGTGCATGGACATGGGTCATCCTGCTGAAACCTTGGTTACGAGTGCGCATGGACATGGGTCATCCTGCTGAAACCTTGGTTACGAGTGTGTGCATGGACATGGGTCATCCTGCTAAAACCTTGGTTACGAGTGTGTGCATGGACATGGGTCATCCTGCTAAAACCTTGGTTACGAGTGTGTGCATGGACATGGGTCATCCTGCTAAAACCTTGGTTACGAGTGTGCGCATGGACATGGGTCATCCTGCTAAAACCTTGGTTACGAGTGTGTGCATGGACATGGGTCATCCTGCTGAAACCTTGGTTATGAGTGTGTGCATGGACATGTGTCATCCTGCTAAAACCTTGGTTACGAGTGTGCGCATGGACATGGGTCATCCTGCTAAAACCTTGATTACGAGTATGTGCATGGACATGGGTCATCCTGCTAAAACCTTGGTTACGAGTGTGTGCATGGACATGGGTCATCCTGCTAAAACCTTGGTTATGAGTGTGCGCATGGACATGGGTCATCCTGCTGAAACCTTGGTTATGAGTGTGCGCATGGACATGGGTCATCCTGCTGAAACCTTGGTTACTAGTGCGCATGGACATGGGTCATCCTGCTGAAACCTTGGTTACGAGTGTGTGCATGGACATGGGTCATCCTGCTAAAACCTTGGTTACGAGTGTGTGCATGGACATGGGTCATCCTGCTAAAACCTTGGTTATGAGTGTGTGCATGGACATGGGTCATCCTGCTAAAACCTTGGTTACGAGTGTGCGCATGGACATGGGTCATCTAGCTAAAACCTTGGTTATGAGTGTGCGCATGGATATCGGTCATCCTGCTAAAACCTTGGTTACGAGTGTGTGCATGGATATGGGTCATCCTGCTGAAACCTTGGTTACGAGTGTGTGCATGGACATGGGTCATCCTGCTAAAACCTTGGTTACCAGTGTGCGCATGGACATTATTTAAATTTGACTTTTGGCAGAGACATCTTATTCATAAATTACCCGAATATTGCAATTTTGTACTTTCAGCTGTAGATGAACAAAATGCACAGACCGCAGAACAATCGCGGCTTCTCCGTACTGGCTCGGGAAGCTCAACAGACCTAGTAGAGCCCTTCAACCAGTGTGGTCTGCAAGCTGGAAGTCCGAACTCGCGCTCAGCACCAAGTTTCTCAGTTTTTACCTCAGAAGTGATTCGGAAATCAACAGAAAATGAGATTAAGAAATTTGGTATGATTAGTTTATGGGATTGGAAATTGTGGGGGCATGCAGGTCCCTGTAATGGTGATAAGTTTGTTGCATTTATGGTGAGAGGTCTGTCTATAATTTACTTCAAATTTGAAACCACCTGACAGAATTTTTAAGACACATATTCTGACGCATTCTGATGTTGTCAGATTGTTTGTGCAGTTTGTTCAGAATGAAAACTTTCACTATTTCGAAATAAATATTTAATTTATACAAATTTATTTTAGCTCGATTGCGAAACAAGTTATTTCGACTTATATTAATCACTCTCGAGACCTCATTCCTGATGGAATCCATCGCCATGAAGGAGAGAGAAGAGGCAACGTGGAATTTAAATGCCTTGCCTAAGGGCACAATCGGAACGGCTCCAGCGGGGCTCGAACTCCGGACCTTTCGCACCTGAAGCGAACGCACATCCACTGCGCTATCACGACTTCCACAAATAAATATTTAATACTGAACATTGCTTCGAATGCCAAGAGGCAGAATTCAATCAAAGTTGGCCTGAACATTACAATGCTGTTGTCAAATTTGTGGAGTTAGGAGAAAAATATGGGTCACTACCTTATATGTTCATCCATAAGTCGACCTAAAAAAGTTGACCTCACTCATAAGTCGACCCTCACTCATAAGTCGACCCTCACTCATAAGTCGACCCTCACTCATAAGTCGACCTCACTTTTAAGTCGACCTCACTCATAAGTCTATCTCACTCAGAAGTCGAGGTGGTATTTTGATAGCCGGATAACATGTATTTTATATGCACTGTCTGTGTAACCTTTTCTGAACATTTGTGTTCCTTAGAATCTCTCAAATCAGTTACGATCAATGAATGGTGGAGATAAATGGTCAAAGTAATATGCAATGTTAACAACACAGGTTGTGCTAAAATAAACAATCTGTTGTTTTTGTATGACTTGATGGATCATTTTAGAGCACGTAAGCAAATAATGTGGACTTATGGCCGAGTATATACAGTATGTCAAATTAAACAATGTTTTTTAATGATACTGGGTCACAAGTTGATCAAAGTTGGCCGGAACTATGCTGATATTAACCTCGATCAATTACATCAACCTCGATCAATTACATCAACCTCGATCAATTACATCAACATCGATCAATTAGATCAACCTCGATTAATTACATCAACCTCAATCAATTACATCAACCTCGATCAATTACATCAACCTCGATTAATTACATCAACTTCGACCAATTACATCAACATCAATCAATTACATCAACCTCGATCAATTAGATCAACCTCGATCAATTACATCAACCTCGATCAATTACATCAACCTCGATCAATTACATCAACATCAATCAATTACATCAACCTCGATCAATTACATCAACATCAATCAATTACATCAACCTCGATCAATTAGATCAACCTATTTCAATTAGATCAACCTCAATCAATTACATCAACTTCGATCAATTACGTCAACTTCGATCAATTATGTCAACATCGATCAATTACATCAACCTCAATCATTTAGATCAACTGTGATCAATTACAGGATCACTAGGTCAGATTCCGGGCTCAGTCTTGGCCATTGCTTTCTGAGAAACACCAGTGAGAAATGTTAGCGAAATTTGATTGTCCTTAATGTTAAGAGTCAAATGAAAAATATTTCTACCTTTTCTGTAAAGTTTTAGTAAATCGTTCTAAAGAACACTTCTCCAGGAAAGTACTTTTCTGATGCTGACGGGCGGATGTTGATTAAGCTTTACATGAGTTTCTGTGGCCTGTTTCTGGAAGTATCTCTGTTTCTCGTTCGACCGACATTGACCTTCAATAAGGTCAGTTTGTCTTCAGAACTCCGACTAAGCTTTTGACATAAAGGGTAGAAAATTGCACTCTTTATTTTGCACACTCTTTATTAACAGTCTTTCAGATGGGACTTTAAGCCGAGGTCTCGTGTCGGTGCTGTACACTGTGCACGTAACAGAACCAGATGAGACTCTGGAATGGGTCTCTGTCTATCATTGCTCTCTCCTCCAAAAATCTAAAATGACTGATCTCTTTAGGAGGCGTCGCTCATATGGGCAACCGGTAGCGACGATAAGTAAACGTAAAAACACACACACACTCTTTATGGACAAGAGTTTTGATACTAGAGTGTACATTGTTCAGTACTGCTTCACAAGTTGGTCGAAAATGTATACTTTAACCCTTTCAACCCCACAGGCCTCTAAATAGGCTTATGAAAAGTGTAGATCCAGATGAGCCGGCTCGTGACGAGCCGTCTCATCAGGATCTGCACTTTTTTGCCAGTAATAATTATTACTATTTTTAGATAAAATTACCCATTTTGATAAATGAACTGTTCCAAAGGTAATTTTCTTATTAATTTATTGGTCTGAAAATATCACGCACCAGTCCATGTCAGTTACTTGGGGTTGAATGGGTTAATTATCCATGGAAAAAACGCCAGCATGTGAATGGGTATATGGTAGCAAACTTATATCGTCACGGGCACAAAACACATGACAAAATTTGAGCAATGCCATGCCGATTTAAACTAAATGTATCCATTTCCGACCAATTAACGTGTTTGAGATCAGTTTGAGCATTGCTTCTCCTGCATGGAATATGCAGATATGTCACGGACAGTCGAGATGACCCCTATCAACATACAAACCTACTATTATCACCCATGTATAAGCGCCTCTTCTGATAATGATGCTTTCAATCTTCATTCGGTGAAATATAATTTTATCTTGTTAAACAAATAAATATCCTACTGTATATTCTCGGCAATAAGTCGATCTCGGCCATAAGTCAAGGGTCATATTTTGGCATGAAAATGCTGACATTCAAGCTGGTTCTTTCCATAAGTCGAGACTGTCCGATTAACGCAGTGATTAGCACGCTCGCTTCTCACCAATGCAATCCGGGTTCGATCCTCAAACCGGGAAGTATGTGAGATGGTACGGTAGTCGCCAGATCGGAAAGGTTGGTTTCTCCGGGTACTCCAGTTTCCTCCCACATGAATGACCAAATATACGCTTTCATCCGCGCCAACGAGAGTGATTAATATAAGTTGTTAAAATTGTCTTCGCAATATCGTTGTAGAATAAATAAAGTTTAAACTTGAATAAGTCGAGGGTATTTTTGTGACTTTACATTGGTTACGACAATATGTCTTGCTCTCATGTTTGAATGAAACCGAACTTTACAAATACAATTATGAAGTTTGTTTATCAACTTTTCTATTGTTTATACTGTAAATATTTGTCTAAGAAAAATGTTATATTAAAGCATATAAAACAAACAAACATAAACAAAGGTCGAACAAATAAAAGTTTTTGCTCATTTCTCTCCATAAGTCGACCTGGTACTTCCATCACATTTCTGGATGAGAAAAAGGCCGACTTATGACCGGGAATATACGGGGGTATATATCTCTAAGATAACAAAATTTACTCTGCATGTTTAAAATTGAATTGTAAAATAGAGATAAGGGCCTGGAGGTTATAAAACTTGTCTCCTATCTCAAGCTCAGTCTCAAGCGAATGATTGGTTCAGCTGGTAGTAAAACTCAGAATCAGCCAATCAAATCACTTGAGCTCGAGTTTGAGATCTGAGAACATTTTTATAACCTCAGGCAACTTTAAGGTCAAATAAAACAGAACTAGTTTGGTTCTATTGTTTGGTTCTACCTCACTTATAAATTCCACTGATTGTTGAGATGATTGGAAGCAAAATGGCTGGCCCTGTTTACTAAACTATGGAAGTTCGATCCTCAGACCGGGAAGTATGTGAGATGGTACGGTAGTCGCTAGATCGGACAGGTTGGTTTTCTCCGGGTACTCCAGAGTCCTCCCACACGAATGGCCACATATACGCTTTCATCCGCACCAATGAGAGTGATTAATATAAGTTGCTAAAACTTGCTTCCGAATCGTTGTGAAATAAATAAAGCTAAAAAAACAACCCGTGGTTCCTGATTTATTTCATCTATGGATATGTTTCCATAAAGCGGTGAGAATTTGTCAGCTCAGGTGGTACCAATCTCTTGTCAGCTCAGGTGGTACCAATCTCTTGTCAGCTCAGGTGGTACCAATCTCTTGTCAGCTCAGGTGGTACCAATCTCTTGTCAGCTCAGGTGGTACCAATCTCTTGTCAGCTCAGGTGGTACCAATCTCTTGTCAGCTCAGGTGGTACCAATATCGTGTCAGCAAATGGGGACTAGCAGTTTACATTGAGGTAAAGGGAATGCAAGTTCTCCAGCACTATATTCCTTTTCCCATATATAAGTACAGGCCAAACCTGTGTTAAGCAGTCATTGATGGTACGGTGGTCGCCAGATCGGACAGGTTGGTTTTCTCCGGGTACTCCAGAGTCCTCCCACACGAATGGCCACATATACGCTTTCATCCGCACCAACGAGAGTGATTAATATAAGTTGCTAAAACTTGCTTCCGAATCGTTGTGAAATAAATAAAGCTAAATAAACAACCCGTGGTTCCACACTCGTATATCTATTCTCTATTATTCCTGGGAAGCAAGTACCTCAAATACTTGATTTCCAGAGAATTTAGATTAATTCTGATTTATTCAGTATATGTTGAACGAGGCACATTGCAGGGCGATCCCCCGTCTGACCCTAATAAAATTAACAGTTTCAGATGGGACATTAAACTGAGGTCTCGTGTCGGTGCTCTACACCGTGCACGTTAAAGAACCAGAGGAGGCTCTGGAAATGGTCTCTGTCTATCAGTGTTCATTCTAGGTCAGAATTTTTGGGAGAAGTGAGAAAGCCGCGTGATCGCTTCCTTAAATGGTGTTCTTTAATATACTTTTGAATATATTTGAAAAGAAGGAGTGCTTTATAATGGGCCAGTGTATCTTACTAGACAAAATTTTGTTTGAAAAGCGTTTTTTTTAGGGAGAAGTGGGGCACCCAGAGGGCGAAGTCAGGGTCCCTAGGGCGACAATTTCGCCCACATCGCCCGCTAGAATGATCCCTGGTCTATATCATTGCACTATCGTCCAAATATCTAAAATGACTAATCTCTTCAGGAGGCGTCGCTCATATGGGCAACCGGTAGCGACGATAAATAAATGTAAAGCACACACGCAGGGCTCCTTGTAGAGGGCGACATCGGCGAATTTTCATACAAAATCTTGTCCAGTAAACTACACTGGCAATTGTAAAGCACTCCTTCTATTCAAATGTTGTATTGAATGGTCATATTGTGTATTTGAACCATATTTTGTTGAAGTTTATTTTATTAAATAACACAATTTACAGACTCGCATCGCTCTTTCTCACTTCTCCCAAAAGTACTGACCTAGGATGAGCCATGCATTGAATATACTGTTTTATCTAACATCGGCCATTCAATGCTGGGAAATGGGGAAGAATTTAAGTTTATATTTCATCATGTTGCCTGGTAGTGGCTGTGCGGTTACAGTCGTTGACTTCAAAGTACATCCTCACCGCTGTAGGCTCTCTAATCCAACTGAGGGTGTTGAGAATTATTTCACGCGGGGGAAGCTATCCAGCTGGCTTGCAGAAGGTCCGTGATTATACCTGGGTGCTCGTCCATTCCTGAACTATTGCTGGGAAGGGCATCCGGCATCTTCCTCCACCGGAAACTCGCCATATGAATTCTTAATGTAGTTGATTATTGCTGAAGTATATATAATGTTATTTTGACTATATATTTTTTTCATTGGCCCTTTTCCCCGTAACAAAACACAGGGTTCATTCTAGTTCAGAATTTTTGGGAGAAGTGAGAAAGCGCGTGATCGCTTCCTTAAATGGTTTTCTTTATTATACTTAGGTTTAAAATGAACAGTACAACCATTAAATACAACATTTGAATAGAAGGAGTGAATTATAATGGGCCAGTGTATTTTACTAGACAAAATTTTGTTTGAAAATCGTAAAAACCAAAAAAAAAATTTTAGGGAGAAGTGGGGCCCCCAGAGGGCGAAGTCAGGGTCCATAGGGCGACAATTTCGCCCTCTAGAATGATCCCTGAAAACATAATCGCAAATAAATTAACTTACAGAAATCATTTTACGCATATTTTATTAATATTGCAAGTTAGAAAACAGAACGCTCGCATACAGTGCATTTTCATTTTTTTAAATAGCGATATAAATCTTCATCTCTCCCCACTTTTCTGAAATATTTCGAGAACCAAACTATTTGTTTTATATGGCCTGTATATTGTTCTTGTTCACACTGCATACTCTGCACGTTTCAGACGGTTCACAGTCACCGACCACGCCTTGTTCACGCCGCATCAGCAGCATGTCAATGTTCAACAAGTCGGCAAGTGTCGGCTCAAATCTTGACTATAAGCCACAGCCTAAAGAAAGCATTCCACAGCACCCTGGTCTGCCGGCATTTCCATTCGCAAATTATCCTATGCTACCTAGTAGGTATCATTATGTCTTGCCAGGGAGGAGGGAGATGTATTTTTTACTTCCTGTCCGTCTGTCAGTACACAAAAATGGATACTTATTGGTCTGTGACTAAGAAGAATAGATCTATTGTCTAGTGGTCTAGGGTTAGGTCTTATGTGACTATGAGAAAGTGGTCTAGGGTTAGGTCTTGTGTGGCTATGAGAACAATAGATATATTGTCTAGTGGTCTAGGGTTAGGTCTTGTGTGGCTATGAGAACAATAGATATATTGTCTAGTGGTCTAGGGTTAGGTCTTGTGTGGCTATGAGAACAATAGATATATTGTCTAGTGGTCTAGGGTTAGGTCTTGTGTGGCTATGAGAACAATAGATATATTGTCTAGTGGTCTAGGGTTAGGTCTTGTGTGGCTATGAGAACAATAGATATATTGTCTAGTGGTCTAGGGTTAGGTCTTGTGTGGCTATGAGAACAATAGATATATTGTCTAGTGGTCTAGGGTTAGGTCTTGTGTGGCTATGAGAACAATAGATATATTGTCTAGTGGTCTAGGGTTAGGTCTTGTGTGGCTAGGATAACAATAGATCTATTGTCTAGTGGTCTAGGGTTAGGTCTTGTGTGGCTAGGATAACAATAGATCTATTGTCTAGTGGTCTAGGGCTAGGTATTATGTGGCTAGGATAACAATAGATCTATTGTCTAGTGGTCTAGGTCTTGTGTGACTAGGATAACAATCAATAGATGTATTGTCTAGTCATCTAGGGTTTGGTCTTGTGTGACTATAAATGGTCTTTTGTACTAGACCAAAAGAGACAATAGGGGGTAGTCTAGAATGTAGTTGTGCATATGATCTTTGCTTTCCACTTGGTTAATAAGAATACATGTTGCCAAGGCTACTTATATCAAATCCGTAGCCAGATTTCAATGATACTGGCACATAATGATCGGTATGAAATCTGAGTGTCACTCACCTGCAGATCCATTGTGATACATTGACCTTCAAATATGATAGTTTGACCTTGTGATCTGATTGTCATGAGGGATTGACCTTGAGATCTGAATGTTGTGTGGCATTGACCTTGAGATCTGATTGTCATGAGGGATTGACCTTGAGATCTGAATGTTGTGTGGCATTGACCTTGAGATCTGATTGTCATGAGGGATTGACCTTGAGATCTGAATGTTGTGTGGCATTGACCTTGAGATCTGATTAACATGAAATATTGACCTTGAGATCTGATTGTCATGAGGCATTGACCTTGAGATCTGATAGTCTTTGAGGCATTGACCTTGAGATCTGATTGTCATGTGGCATTGACTTTGAGATATGATTGTCATGTGACATTGAGATCTGATTGTCATGTGTCATTGACCTTGAGATCTGATTAACACGAACTATTGACCTTGAGATCTGATTGTCATGTGGCATTGACTTTGAGATATGATTGTCATGTGACATTGACCTTGAGATCTGATTGTCATGTGTCATTGACCTTGAGATCTGATTAACACGAAATATTGACCTTGAGATATGATTGTCATGAAGCATTGACCTTGAGATCTGATTGTCATGAGGCATTGACCTTGAGATCTGATTGTCATGTGGCAATGGCCTTGAGATTTTTTTTATTATGAGGCATTGAAAATGAGCCATACGGTTGTGAGGTATGTAATGATGAAGTTTGGCATTGGAATTTAATAACACGGTTTTGACATTGATATTAATGATCATGTGGCTTTGACCTTGATATCTAATGATTATAAGGCTTTTGACCTTGACGTTTGATGATTGTAGATTTGAGCAAGCATTGCTATCACGTCATTTTGGACATATTCAATGTATGTCACTCGTCACTCACTTGCTTAAGACACTTTGTCACGCTCTCTGCACAACTTTCAGTATTCTATTCAGACAGTGGACATCAAACAGGAATAATGCTGTTTGCACTCCACTTATTTTGCATGCAATCTAGTGTTCTAAAAATAGGACATATGGTCATGTGACACTTATTTTTTAAATTGCGGCTGAATTTCTTGCACATAGGACATAAGCCACTAAGTCTTTACAATCATTTAGGGAATTAGTCTATGCAAATTTATTTTAGCTCGATTGTGAAACAAGTTCTTACAACTTATATTAATCACTGTCGAGACCTCATTCCCGATGGAATCCATCGCCACGAGGGAGAGAGAAGAGGCAACGTGGAATTTAAATGCCTTGCCAAATGGCACAATCGTAATGGCTGGAGTGGGGCTCGAACTCTGGACCTTTCGCAACTGAAGCGAACGCGCGTCCACTGTGCTATCACGATTTCCACTTAACCCATTTCATTCTGGATTCCGTTCAAACAGTATTTGCAAAGAACATATAGCCACCACGGAATGTGCCTTCTGATCAGGCTCTATGCTGTTTGCTATTCAGATGATCTTGCCAAGACACTTGGCTATGTAGCAAACAACATAGATCCTGATCAGCACGCAGCGTCACGCTGCGGCTGATCTGGATCTATGTTGTTTGCAAAAGCCTTTAAATGTACCAAGAATGAAATGGGTTAAGCAATAGAAGCATATGACACGACTGTAACACAATAAATAGTATTAAGTGGCACACATGTTCTGTTAACCCATTCAACACCAAGTAACTCACATGGACTGGATATTCATAAACCAATAAATGAATCAGAAAATCACATTTGGACAAGTTCATTTATCAAAATGGGTAATTATGTCTAAAAATAGTCATATCACTTGCAAAAAGTGCAGATCCTGATGAGACGGCTCGTCACGAGCCGGCTCATCTGGATCTACACTTTTTTTAAGCCTATTTAGAGGTCTGTGGTGTTGAAAGGGTTAACCCATTTCATTCTGGATACATTTGAAGGCTTTTGCAAACAACATAGATCCAGATCAGCCGCAGCGTGACGCTGCATGCTGAACAGGATCTATGTTGTTTGCAACATAGCCAAGTGTCTTGGCAAGATCATCTGAATAGCAAACAGCATAGAGCCTAATCAGATGGCACGTTACGTGGCTGCTGATCTGGCTCTATGTTCTTTGCAAATACTGTTTGAACGGTATCCAGAATCAAATGGGTTAAATACATTTCTTTCAGTACTTTCTAGACATGACTAAGATACTTATATTAAAGGTAATATGTCAGAAAACTGATATTACAGAATTATAATTAACTGGTTAGTATTTGGAAGAAACATAATGTCCGATTACCGCAGTGGTTAGCGCGCTCGCTTTTCACCAGTTCGATCCTCGGACCGGGAAGTATGTGAGATGGTACGGTGGTTGCCAGATCGGACAGGTGGGTTTTCTCTGTGTACTCCGGTTTCCTCCCACACGAATGACCACATATACGCTGTCATCCGCGTCAACGAGAGTGATCAATATAAGTTGTTAAAACTTTCTTTGCAATCGTTGTAAAATAAAAAAAGAAATGTGCTTTATGATTATTTTTCTCGTTTTTTGCACCATTGGCTTACACATGTATTTGACATAATTTTTTGACATTATTTCTCACATATAAATGGAAGGGGTGATTTGTGTTCTGTTGCAGGTATAAATGACATACCATACAGTAGGGGTGATTTGTGTTCTGTTGCAGGTATAACTGACATACCATACAGAAGGGGTGATTTGTGTTCTGTTGCAGGTATAAATGACATACCATACAGAAGGGGTGATTTGTGTTCTGTTGCAGGTATAAATGACATACCATACAGAAGGGGGGATTTGTGTTCTGTTGCAGGTATATCTGACATACCATACAGAAGGGGTGATTTGTGTTCTGTTGCAGGTATAACTGACATACCATACAGAAGGGGGGATTTGTGTTCTGTTGCAGGTATAACTGACATACCATACAGAAGGGGTGATTTGTGTTCTGTTGCAGGTATAACTGACATACCATACAGAAGGGGTGATTTGTGTTCTGTTGCAGGTATAAATGACATACCATACAGAAGGGGTGATTTGTGTTCTGTTGCAGGTATAAATGACATACCATACAGAAGGGGTGATTTGTGTTCTGTTACAGGTATAAATGACATACCATACAGAAGGGGTGATTTGCGTTCTGTTGCAGGTATAAATGACATACCATACAGAAGGGGTGATTTGTGTTCTGTTGCAGGTATAAATGACATACCATACAGAAGGGGTGATTTGTGTTCTGTTGCAGGTATAAATGACATACCATACAGTAGGGGTGATTTGTGTTCTGTTGCAGGTATAACTGACATACCATACAGAAGGGGTGATTTGTGTTCTGTTGCAGGTATAAATGACATACCATACAGAAGGGGTGATTTGCGTTCTGTTGCAGGTATAACTGACATACCATACAGAAGGGGTGATTTGCGTTCTGTTGCAGGTATAAATGACATACCATACAGAAGGGGTGATTTGCATTCTGTTGCAGGTATAAATGACATACCATACAGAAGGGGTGATTTGCGTTCTGTTGCAGGTATAAATGACATACCATACAGAAGGGGTGATTTGCATTCTGTTGCAGGTTTAAGCAGTTCTATCGCAGGGAAGCTCGCCGGGGGAAGTTTTATCAGTAAGGTTCTACTAGCCAATGCCGACGCACTATGTGCCGCCGCGTCCCCGCTCCTGGAGGAAGAAATACCACTGTAAGTCGGAGAAATATAGTGTGTGGGTTTAGGTTGTTGTCTCAACACATCTTTTTGGGGGGAGGACCATTATATGTCGGTGTAGAGATATAGTATAGTGTGTTGGAATAGGCCGGAGCCTCCCGGATCCTCAAGGAAGACGTACCACTATTAGCCGTGTAGAGATATAGTATAGTGTGTTGGAATAGGCCGTAGCTTCCCGGAGCCTCAAGGAAGACGTACCACTATTAGCCGGTGTAGAGATATAGTATAGTGAGGGGGTATAGGGCGTAGCCTTGCAGAACCTCAAGGAAGACGTACGACTATTAGCCGGTGTAGAGATATAGTATAGTGAGGGGGTATAGGGCGTAGCCTCCCAGAGCCTCGGGGGGGGGGAAGACATACCACTATTAGCCGGTGTAGAGATATAGTCTAGTGAGGGGGTATAGGGGAATTGCCTCCACTCTGCTGGGGGGGGGGGTGGGTGAGAACTAGCACTAAATGTGCTTCCTCATGGCGATGGATTCTCGAGAGGTTTCAAGAACAATTAATCTAATTTGATTCGCTATCTAGCTAAAATAAATTTGTATTGACTCACTAAATGTTGGTGTAGAGATATTTTCTGGTCAGGGTGTATGGGGTGTTGCCTCCACACTCCTGGCAGGGGAGAAATATCACTATAAGTTAATGCAGATATATATAGTATTGGGGGCGACTAGTGGATGTGACAGAGTGGAGACTGGGCTGACACTATGGTGTAATTGTGCACGTGTATCTGGTTCCCATTGTATGTATTAATTTGTGGTGTTATATATATGGTGGAAGTACTCAGAGAAATGTTCCCCTTGACCTGTAAAAATGGTTCCCATTGTAAAGGGGGAGATACAAAGAGTAGTGTGTCATTTGAGCTCTAAAATGGTTCCCATTGTAAAGGGGGAGATACAAAGAGTAGTGTGTCATTTGAGCTCTAAAATGGTTCCCATTGTAAAGGGGGAGATACAAAGAGTAGTGTGTCATTTGAGCTCTAAAATGGTTCCCATTGTAAAGGGGGAGATACAAAGAGTAGTGTGTCATTTGAGCTCTAAAATGGTTCCCATTGTAAAGGGGGAGATACAAAGAGTAGTGTGTCATTTGAGCTCTAAAATGGTTCCCATTGTAAAGGGGGAGATACAAAGAGTAGTGTGTCATTTGAGCTCTAAAATGGTTCCCATTGTAAAGGGGGAGATACAAAGAGTAGTGTGTCATTTGAGCTCTAAAATGGTTCCCATTGTAAAGGGGGAGATACAAAGAGTAGTGTGTCATTTGAGCTCTAAAATGGTTCCCATTGTAAAGGGGGAGATACAAAGAGTAGTGTGTCATTTGAGCTCTAAAATGGTTCCCATTGTAAAGGGGGAGATACAAAGAGTAGTGTGTCATTTGAGCTCTAAAATGGTTCCCATTGTAAGGGGGGAGATACAAAGAGTAGTGTGTCATTTGAGCTCTAAAATGGTTCCCATTGTAAGGGGGGAGATACAAAGAGTAGTGTGTCATTTGAGCTCTAAAATGGTTCCCATTGTAAGGGGGGGATACACAGAGTAGCATGCCATAGAAATGTTCTAGGAAATGTTCACTTGAATATACATGTAATTGTTTGTTTGTGGTTGTATACAGATGGGGTGGGGAGTACACAGAGATGTTTGCCCTGTAAGCTCTAGAAATGTTCTAGGAATTGTTGACCTGTATATGATTGGTTGTTTGTTGTTATATACAGAGGAGAATACACGGAGAAGTGTGTTATGAACAACTACCTGGGAATTGGACTCGATGCGAAGATATCCCTCGACTTCCAGAACAAACGAGAAGCGCACCCAGAAAAACACAGGTGATTCTAGCATATAAGTACTATTGTCCCCGCCCTTTAGATTGCCAGTAAGGTACATGGAGAGACATTGGTGAATTACTGCCCCTGAATACTCTTTGAAGGAGGATAGGTATATTTGATTGGTTTCCTGTTATCATCATGTTGTTCTCTGTTATCTTGGTTTCCTCTGTTATCATCATGTTGTTCTCTGTTATCTTGGTTTCCTCGGTTATCATCGTGTTGTCCTTGGTTATCATCGTGTTGTCCTCTGTTATCATTGTGGTTTCCTCTGTTATTTATCATCATGTTGTCCTCTGTTATCATCGTGGTTTCCTCTGTTATCATCGTGGTTTCCTCTGTTATCATCATGGTTTCCTCTGTTATCATCGTGGTTTCCTCTGTTATCATCATGTTGTTCTCTGTTATCTTGGTTTCCTCTGTTATTATCATGTTGTCTTCTGTTATCATCTTGGTTTCCTCTGTTATCATCTTGGTTTCCTCTGTTATCATCTTGGTTTCCTCTGTTATCATCGTGGTTTCCTCTGTTATCATTGTGATTTCCTTTGTTATCATCGTGGTTTCCTCTGTTATCATCGTGGTTTCCTCTGTTATCATCATGTTGTTCTCTGTTATCTTGGTTTCCTCTGTTATTATCATGTTGTCTTCTGTTATCATCTTGGTTTCCTCTGTTATCATCTTGGTTTCCTCGGTTATCATCTTGGTTTCCTCTATTATCATCGTGGTTTCCTCTGTTATCATTGTGATTTCCTTTGTTATCATCGTGGTGACCTCTGTTATCATCGTGGTTTCCTCTGTTATCATCATGGTTTCCTCTGTTATCATCGTGGTTTCCTCTGTTATCATCATGTTGTTCTCTGTTATCTTGGTTTCCTCTGTTATCATCTTGGTTTCCTCTGTTATCATCTTGGTTTCCTCGGTTATCATCTTGGTTTCCTCTGTTATCATCGTGGTTTCCTCTATTATCATTGTGTTGTCCTTGGTTATCATCGTGTTGTCCTCTGTTATCATTGTGGTTTCCTCTGTTATTTATCATCATGTTGTCTTCTGTTATCATCTTGGTTTCCTCTGTTATCATCGTGGTTTCCTCTGTTATCATTGTGATTTCCTTTGTTATCATCGTGGTGACCTCTGTTATCATCGTGGTTTCCTCTGTTATCATCATGGTTTCCTCTGTTATCATCGTGGTTTCCTCTGTTATCATCATGTTGTTCTGTTATCTTGGTTTCCTCTGTTATCATCTTGGTTTCCTCTGTTATCATCTTGGTTTCCTCGGTTATCATCTTGGTTTCCTCTGTTATCATCGTGGTTTCCTCTGTTATCATCATGTTGTCCTTGGTTATCATCGTGTTGTCCTCTGTTATCATTGTGGTTTCCTCTGTTATTTATCATCATGTTGTCCTCTGTTATCATCGTGGTTTCCTCTGTTATCATCGTGGTTTCCTCTGTTATCATCATGTTGTTCTCTGTTATCTTGGTTTCCTCTGTTATCATCATGTTGTCTTCTGTTATCATCTTGGTTTCCTCTGTTATCATCTTGGTTTCCTCGGTTATCATCTTGGTTTCCTCTGTTATCATCTTGGTTTCCTCTGTTATCATCGTGGTTTCCTCTGTTATCATTGTGATTTCCTCTGTTATCATCTTGGTTTCCTTTGTTATCATCATGTTGTTCTCTGTTATCTTGGTTTCCTCTGTTATCATCATGTTGTCCTCTGTTATCATCTTGGTTTCCTCTGTTATCATCTTGGTTTCCTCTGTTATCATCTTGGTTTCCTCTGTTATCAGCTTGGTTTCCTCTGTTATCATTGTTATTTCCTTTGTTATCATCGTGGTTTCCTCTGTTATCATCTTGGTTTCCTCTGTTATCAGCTTGGTTTCCTCTGTTATCATTGTGATTTCCTTTGTTATCATCGTGGTTTCCTCTGTTATCATCATGTTGTCCTCTGTTATCATCATGGGTTCCTGTTATCATTGTAGTTTCCTCTGTTATCATCGTGGGTTCCTCTGCATAACATGCTATCATATCTCATCACATAATTATTAAATTTATTTAATCTCGGCAGATATCCTACAGTAAATCCGTTGGTTTCTGTACTGTCAAAATTTGTTTGGAAAGTTTAACCATACAAACAGGTTGCTTTCTCCTCAATCCTCTACATATTGTAAATACTTAAGTTTATTCAAATAAATAAATATTGTTTAAACTAAAAATTTATTATCAATTAATTTGCATTTGTTGTTTTATTTCACTGTGTCTTTGATGTGTCTTTGTTGTTTGTAGGCAAGGTCAGTGTGTCAGTATGGATTCAGAGAACATCTCGTGTATTTCACTGTGGTTTGTTGTTTGTAGGCAAGGTCAGTGTGGATTCAGATAGCATCTCGTGTATTTCACTGTGGTTTGTTGTTTGTAGGCAAGGTCAGTGTGGATTCAGATAGCATCTCGTGTATTTCACTGTGGTTTGTTGTTTGTAGGCAAGGTCAGTGTGGATTCAGATCTATAGCATCTCGTGTATTTCACTGTGGTTTGTTGTTTGTAGGCAAGGTCAATGTGTCAATGTGGATTCAGATAGCATCTCGTGTATTTCACTGTGGTTTGTTGTTTGTAGGCAAGGTCAATGTGTCAATGTGGATTCAGATAGCATCTCGTGTATTTCACTGTGTCTGTATGTGTTCTCTTTTAGGAGTCGAACAAAGAACCTGATGTGGTACGGCGTGCTCGGTGGGAAGGAGATTTTACAGAAAACCTTCAAGAATCTAGATCAGCGTGTCCAACTTGAGTGCGATGGTCAAAGAATTCCGTTACCCAGTCTTCAGGGCATAGTCATCCTCAATATTCCGAGGTACAGCTTATGTTAAATCCTTCTCTATAGAAACATCTCTCTCTGCCATTAACTCTTTGCATGTTAGCAGTGAAAATAACAGTCAAATATGTCATGCAATTTTATTAGGATTGTGTTGTAACGTCCGTGGTCCAGTGGTAGAGCGTCGGATTTGGAATCAAATGGTCCCGGTTCGATACTCGGTCAAGCCAATTATGTAGTGTCATTGAGCAAGGCACCTCACACATATTGCTTAGTACTGGTTAATCGCTTAGGTCGGCTAAGTCTGCCCAGGAAAACATGTCTAGGTCTCGCAAGGGATTTGAAATTAATGGGGACTTACATACATACAAAATACTAATGAAATTACAGGTCAGATTTTGTGAGTTTTCAGTTTCAAATAAGAAAAAACACATCAATGAATTGTCGTCTGCTACAATTATTTGAACTATTTATAGCTTTTATTTCACCCAGCATGCAAAGAGTTAATAACACTACATGCACCATACATGTGTAGTGTGACTAATTCGGTACCACGACATCCTTCGCCACAAAATTGGAATTTCCGAATTTCCAGGGATAGAACAAGGTAAGCGTGATCTCAAGGAATATATTCAGTCGCGGCCCCACATTGGGCGCCAAATTTCAGCGGGTGAGAAAAACGTGCAACCATCCCGGGGGCTCGACCATGGGATCTTTCACTAACAGTAACGAACGCTCTACTGGCTGACTAGCTCCGCCGATTACAAATAATATCCCCAATGGTGATTTAACTCCGTAACTCAACCCAGTCAAATATCTCTAAAAGTTATCCTATTTGGTGATATTACCTTGGCACCTGGACACAATGAAATAATAGTCTTAACTGTCGATATATATTTATAGAAAAGTCAAAACGTTTCTAGCAATATGTATGTAAACAGGGACTGACGCGCTTGCATAGTGATACACCATGGAAACTGTATGTGTTATTTCAATTTTTCTACCCCCTCCCATTCCCCGTTTATCTAGCTATAAATTCAACATCGGAATTATATTTTCAGTTTCGGAGGCGGATCAAATTTTTGGGGAGGAACCAAAGAAGTTGATGTAAGTTATTCTTGTATAAACAATGATTATATAGTGATGTTTATAAACCATGCCTGGAGGTTATAAAACTGTTCTCCAATCTCAAAACTCAGTCTCAATCATCTGATTGGTTCAGCTGACAGAAACACTCAGAATCAACCAATCAGATTACTTGAGCTTGAGTTTAAACTTTATTTATTTTACAACGATTGCGAAGCAAGTTATAACAACTTAACACTCTCGTTGGCGCGGATGAAAGAGTAAATGTGGTCATTCGTGTAGGAGTTACCCGGAGAAAACCCACCTGTCCGATCTGGCGACCACCGTACCATCTCACATACTTCACGGTTCGAGGAACGAACCCTGCTTGCATTGGTGAGAAGCGAGCGCGCTAGAAGTATCAATTACAATGGCCAGCTGGAGATTATTGAAAACTTCAAGGAAATCTCATTATTATTAAAACGTTTTGTTATTTTGCCAGCATTTGCGCGGAAAAAATGGACAGTTATGAAACGTTGTTTACTGTTTATATCTCTCAGACATTCTCGGCTCCTAGTTTTGATGACAAGATCCTTGAAGTTGTTGCAGTGTTTGGCAGTACACAGCTGGCTGTGTCACGGGTCATTGATTTACAGCATCATAGAATAGCCCAGGTATGCGCTTAGTTTTCTGGCACTCAATCCATGCACACCCGATGTCTATCAGTTGCAATTAGGTCGGGATTATTTAGAGTTAAAATAGATTGGTAAGCTATGATTATAATTATAGTCGATCGCCCTATTTTCGTACCCCATATGTTTTCGAATTTGCTTTCAAATTACGTCATCGCTGTCAATAGCAGGTACTTTGATTATATGGTCTATCTTCCTCTAATGTCTAACCCCTCGCGGGGACGTAGGTAGACGCTAAAAAGTGCCAAACATGAAAATGGGCAAAAACAGATCAATATTCACCTTTTATTTCGAAAATATGTAAATGTTGATGTTTTTCATATGTCTCGTTCACGTGTCCCCTAACCATTTCTTACACAGATATATGCAAAGAAATATTTGTTTATTTTTGCAACGTGATTTTTGATTGGTATCCAAAACTGTTGTCCTGTTTAAACTTATTCACATTCAAACCTTATTCACATTCAAACCTTATTCACATTCAAACCTTATTCACATTCAAACTGTATTCACATTCAAACCTTATTCACATTTAAACCTTATTCACATTCAAACCATATTCACATTCAAACCTTATTCACATTCAAACCTTATTCACATTCAACCTTATTCACATTCAAACCATATTCACATTCAAACCTTATTCACATTCAAACCTTATTCACATTCAAACCTTATTCACATTCAAACTGTATTCACATTCAAACCTTATTCACATTTAAACCTTATTCACATTCAAACCATATTCACATTCAAACCTTATTCACATTCAAACCTTATTCACATTCAAACCTTATTCACATTCAAACCTTATTCACATTTAAACCTTATTCACATTCAAACCATATTCACATTCAAACCTTATTCACATTCAAATCTTATTCACATTCAAACCTTATTCACATTCAAACCTTATTCACATTTAAACCTTATTCACATTCAAACCTTATTCACATTCAAACCGTATTCACATTCAAACCTTATTCACATTCAAACCTTATTCACATTCAAACCTTATTCACATTCAAACCTTATTCACATTCAAACCTTATTCACATTCAAACCGTATTCACATTCAAACCTTATTCACATTCAAACCTTATTCACATTCAAACCATATTCACATTCAAACCTTATTCACATTCAAACCTTATTCACATTCAAACCTTATTCACATTCAAACCTTATTCACATTCAAACCATATTCACATTCAAACCTTATTCACATTCAAACCGTATTCACATTCAAACCTTATTCACATTCAAACCGTATCCACATTCAAACCGTATTCACATTCAAACCGTATTCACATTCAAACCATATTCACATTCAAACCTTATTCACATTCAAACCATATTCACATTCAAACCTTATTCACATTCAAACCTTAGGTGAACAAATCCCTGTACGCCCATGGTATAAAGCTACACACTCACTGAATCTGTACAGTGTTTATGAAAATGTATGAGAGACATCTCGAATGTTCTCTTACCTCCCTTTGCAAATAAAGTCTAATTTATTCCAAAATGTGATTGGTCCTTTTAGTTAGAAACCTTTGTTTTTACTGTTGTTCCCTAACCAGATGTTGCGGTATGATAATTGTGATTTTATCAAAAACGTGTTAATTAACTGATAACATTCTTTTATAAATAAGTAGCCATTGCATATACTGTAGGAAAGCTGTTGAGATATAGTAATTTAATAATTATAAGAAGCAATAGTGGAATAAAAATTGCTAGCATGTTGTGCAAAGGAAACAACGATAAAAACAGAGGAAAACACTTAATACGGTTGGACCTATCTACTTTTAGGTAGTATTCAAGGGCAGTAACTGACGGATGTCTTTCATTGTGTATTTAGTGTTATATGTATGTATTACAGTGTCGGACGGTAAAGATTATGATAATGGGTGATGAAGGAGTGCCAGTGCAGGTGGATGGGGAAGCCTGGATCCAGCCTCCCGGTTATATCCGTATCGTGCATAAAAACAGGGCCCAAATGCTTACCAGGGATAGGGTAAGATATTGCTCACAAGTCTTCCTTCCTGCTTGTAATATCAGGGATAAACAGTCTCCCTCAGCTGCTACACTTTCTCCCTATTTTGGGATCAGGGAGAAGTGTTTTAAATGAAAATAAACATGTAGAGGACATTTTGCTGATTCAATGAATCAGACATCTGTGGAAGTCGTGATAGCGCAGTGGATGCGCGTTTGCTTCAGGTGCGAAAGGTCAGCAGTTCGAGCCCCGCTGGAGCCATTACGATTGTGCCCTTAGGCAAGGCATTTAATTTCCACGTTTCCTCTTCTCTCTCCCCTGTGGCGATGGATTCCATCAGGAATGAAGTCTTGAGAGTGATTAATATAAGTTGTAAGAACTTGTATCGCAATCGAGCTAAAATAAAATTGTATAAACTAACAGACATCTCCCATGTAAACATTAGAATTCTATCAACTCGTGTGTTGCTCATTTCTTTCCTGGTTTTATTGCTTGCATCTTTTAGTTTGATCGACAGCCAGTCGCATTGCTTGCATCTTTCAGTTTGATCGACAGCCAGTCACATTGCTTGCATCTTTCAGTTTGATTGACAGCCAGTCGCATTGCTTGCATCTTTCAGTTAGATCGACAGCCAGTCGCATTGCTTGCATCTTTCAGTTTGATCGACAGCCAGTCGCATTGCTTGCATTTTTCAGTTTGATCGACAGTCAGTCGCATTGCTTGCATATTTCAGTTTGATCGACAGCCAGTCGCATTGCTTGCATCTTTCAGTTAGATTGACAGCCAGTCGCATTGCTTGCATCTTTCAGTTAGATCGACAGCCAGTCACATTGCTTGCATCTTTCAGTTAGATCGACAGCCAGTCGCATTGCTTGCATCTTTCAGTTTGATTGACAGCCAGTCGCATTGCTTGCATCTTTCAGTTTGATCGACAGCCAGTCACATTGCTTGCATCTTTCAGTTTTGATCGACAGCCAGTCGCATTGCTTGCATCTTTCAGTTTTGATCGACAGCCAGTCGCATTGCTTGCATCTTTCAGTTTGATCGACAGCCAGTCGCATTGCTTGCATCTTTCAGTTTTGATCGACAGCCAGTCATATTGCTTGCATCTTTCAGTTTGATCGACAGCCAGTCGCATTGCTTGCATCTTTCAGTTTGATCGACAGCCAGTCGCATTGCTTGCATCTTTCAGTTTGATCGACAGCCAGTCGCATTGCTTGCATCTTTCAGTTTGATTGACAGCCAGTCGCATTGCTTGCATCTTTCAGTTAGATCGACAGCCAGTCGCATTGCTTGCATCTTTCAGTTTGATCGACAGCCAGTCACATTGCTTGCATCTTTCAGTTTGATCGACAGCCAGTCGCATTGCTTGCATCTTTCAGTTTGATCGACAGCCAGTCGCATTGCTTGCATCTTTCAGTTTGATCGACAGCCAGTCGCATTGCTTGCATCTTTCAGTTTGATCGACAGCCAGTCGCATTGCTTGCATCTTTCAGTTTGATCGACAGCCAGTCGCATTGCTTGCATCTTTCAGTTTGATCGACAGCCAGTCGCATTGCTTGCATCTTTCAGTTTGATCGACAGCCAGTCGCATTGCTTGCATCTTTCAGTTTGATCGACAGCCAGTCGCATTGCTTGCATCTTTCAGTTTGATCGACAGCCAGTCGCATTGCTTGCATCTTTCAGTTTGATCGACAGCCAGTCGCATTGCTTGCATCTTTCAGTTTGATCGACAGCCAGTCGCATTGCTTGCATCTTTCAGTTTGATCGACAGCCAGTCGCATTGCTTGCATCTTTCAGTTTGATCGACAGCCAGTCGCATTGCTTGCATCTTTCAGTTTGATCGACAGCCAGTCGCATTGCTTGCATCTTTCAGTTTGATCGACAGCCAGTCGCATTGCTTGCATCTTTCAGTTAGATTGACAGCCAGTCGCATTGCTTGCATATTTCAGTTAGATCTAAAAGAGACATTATGTAGTGTGTATCATTGAATGACGTACTCTTGTTTTTGAATTTATTGATCAATGTCTCGCATACTGAGGAAACAGTAGGATCTGTAGTCCAGTGGTAACACGCTGGACTGGTAATCCAGGGATCGCAGGTTCGATCCCCCGTCTGACCCTAATAAAATTAACATTCTTTCAGATGGCACTTTAAACCGAGGTCTCGTGTCGGTGCTGTACACCGTGCACATAAAAGAACCAGATGAGACTCTGGAATGGGTCTCTCTCTGTATCATTGCACTGTCCTCCAAAAATCTAAAATGGCTAATCTCTTCAGGAGGGTCGCTCATATGGGCAACCGGTAGCGACGATAAATAAACGTAAAACACACATACTGTGGAAATAACTTAAGGTGAACATGTTCTCTATTTACACTTTTGTCTGATGGACGTTTGTAAAGTCACCAATGACAACAACAATTATTGTAATTTCCTGTTTGTCATGAAGCTCGCCTCACTTACTGTTCGGTTATATTGCAGTCGTTTGAAACAGTATTAAAGTCATGGTCGGAGAAACAGAAGCTTGAACCTATGGCAGCACAGAAACCGGTCTCTCTGAATGCCGAGGAGACCGGAGCGTTACAGAAGTTTGTGGAGGTTGCGGCCACTCTCATTAACATGTGAGTTTGCTAATGTCTATGGAATTGATCCCCAGCCTGACCCTAATAATATTAATAGTCTTTCTTAGTTTAATAATATTTTATTGCATTCATTCTATATATACAATGAACACACTTGCATAATTATGCATAGTATATAAGTTTAATCATATTTTATTGCATTCATTCTATATATACAATGTACAGAACAAAGCAAATGAACACACTTGTATAATTATGCATAGTATATACGATTTATGTCATTGTTGTGCACAAGAATTGTCAATAAATGATGAAGCCAATGGGTTGGGCCAAAAGTATTTTAACAACATTAGTGAGCGAAATAGATAGTGTTCCGCATCCTCAATTACGGTAATAGTCTTTCAGGTGGGACTATAAACCAAGGTCTTGTGTATTGTTGCTATACACTGGACATCTAGAATTCCAATATGTGGAAGTCGTGATAGTGCAGTGGATGCGCGGTTGTTTCAGATACAAAAGGTCCGGAGTTCAAACCCGCTGGAGCAGTTACGGTTGTGCCCTTAGGCAAGGCATTTAAATTCCATGTTGCCTCTTTTCTCTCCCTCGTGGCGATGGATTCCATCTGGAATGAGGTCTCGAGAGTGATTAATATAAGTTGTAGGAACTTGTTCTGCAATCGAGCTAAAATAAAGTTGTATAAACTAAACTAGTATATGGGCTGTAGTATTTTACTGACTTTGTGATAAATAAATTTGTGCTTTCAGTGTAAAAGTGGCCTCCCTTACATACAGTTCCGTAGAACAAGAGTTGTTTCCCCTGGCTACCAGAGCTTCGGAGTACTTGGACAGGCTGTACCCATCCGGACGCCTCTCGGAGGTATGCTTAAATTCAATAAAACCATCTTACAAGAAAGCATCCAAAAATCTTCTTCATTTACTGTAAATCACTATCTATTCACATGAGCTTTATTTTTGCAATATTTCGCAAAAGATCCATCACTCAAATTCAAGATTTTGCTACGCTATAATTGATCGACTAATCTACATATATACCCTGTACAGAATTTGGGTGTCCACCATAAATTTAAGATTTTGTGAAAAACACAGGTACTAGAAAATCACGAAAAAAGCTCATGCGAATATTACGTCATTTGCAGTAACAAGAGCTCAGACATAGGATATTTGCTGTTTTCATCTTCCTCATGGAAATGGTTTTGTGTCGGTTCACACTTTCCTACTCAGTGCAATAATTCGTATTTAATCTGTATTTACTTTGTTGTAAGTCCTATCACTACTACCGTACTTACTCTGTTGTGAATCATATCATTACTACCGTATTTACCCCGTTAGTTTAAGTTTAATATGAAAGTAACTTTGTAATGGTATCCGAAACGACCCGCCTTAAGCTCTCATTTTCCTATTTTACTGTAGGCTATAATGCAATATGATGCAAATAAAAAATCGATTTGCATTACAGCCTACCAAGAAACTAACAGAATTGTGTTTGTGTTTTATTTTTTTGTCATTTTCACTATGCCCAAATGGGAACGTAACAAAAATAACAAAAAACCCACCCAACTCCACCCCACCCAACTCCACCCCACCCCACCCCACCCCACCCCACCCCACCCCACCCCACCCCACCCCACCCCACCCCACCCCACCCCACCCCCACCCCCCCCACCCCCCCCACCCCACCCCACCCACACCCCACCCCACCCCACCCACCCCCCACCCACCCCACCCCCCACCCACACCACACTCCACCCCACTCCACCCCACCCAACTCCACCCACCCCACTCCACCCCACCCAACTCCACCCCACCCCACCCAACTCCACTCCACCCCACCCCACCCAACTCCACTCCACCCCACCCCACTCCACCCCACCCAACTCCACCCCACCCCACTCCACCCCACCCAACTCCACTCGCTACTTTTTTTATCTTGTGGATATGAATCTTAAAATCATCAAATACAAATTTGAAAATATAAAACAACACATTGGTTGTAATGATAACATTTGAAAGAATTGTTTTGTGACATATCATTAACTCTTTATCTCCTGTTTTAGATATTCATAAATGTGTGTTGTGTGTTTTAAGCATCACTGATATTTTGTGCTTGTGACACCTTTATGATTTTGCAGGTGTTGAGACACTATTACCACCGTTTGAAGATATTCCACCCCCCACCCCCACCCCCTCTCTCTCTCCTACCTCTAGTAATTCTAACTTCTATATAGACATGTGAATATCGTTAAACGGGAGTGTTTTTAATAGAGATTTTACGGTTTTATATTGGATACGAGTACATTAGCTGTCACCTGTATTAAACAGCCAGTTTCCAGATTCCCAATTTGCTGTTTTAATATACATTTGACCTCTGTTAAGCAGCCACCTGTGCTAAGCAGCCACTGTCCTGCGATTCCCTTGGCTGTCTGCTTAAGACAGGTTCGACTGTATACTTTAGTGTATCTGTGGTGCATGAGATGTTAATGTCGATGATTGTGAAATGCATGGCCCACATCACTGTCAGTTTAGATCTACGTCGTTGGATTCTCACAAGCGAGGATGCTAAAGGAATCTATCCAGCTGACTTGTGTCTGGTTGGTGGTTCTAACCGGGTACCAAATTCTCGGAGGGCCAACAGGGATCTTACTCAGACTCTTGTACCTGGAAAGTTGTCGTATAACCTTTGTTATTGCTGTGACTCTAAATCCAAGTTCAAAACCTTTGTATGGATAGAGCGCTATTGGGTATTGACCGTGTTGGCTCGCCAACCGAAATAGTTTATTTCTCCAGTGTCATTTTTCAAGTCATCCTGGTTTTTCAACAATTTATTACCATCATCACCACCGTGTGTTTTACGTTTATTTATCGTCGCTACCGGTTGCCCATATGAGCGACGCCTCCTGAAGAGATTAGTCATTTTAGATTTTGGAGGATAGAGCATGATACAGACAGACCAATTCCAGAATCTCCTCTGGTTCTTTTACGTGCATGGTGTAAAGCACCGACACGAGACCTCGGTTTAATGTCCCATCTGAAAGACTTTTAATTTTATTAGGGTCAAACGGGGGATCGAACCTGCGATCCCTGGATTACCAGTCCAGCGTATTACCACTGGACTACAGATCCGTCACCGTAGTGTAGTTTTGGCTTTTTTAATAAGTGAACAGGGTCAACAGTGCAACTTTAATGAACAAAAATTATCATATGATTGACAGTTGCCTTTTAGTAAGTGAAAATTGTCATATGTAATGGCCCTTTAATTAGTGAATATTGTTATGGCCCTGTTTTAATAAGATGAATTTGTCACATGATTGATAAATGTCATTAATTAAAGTGAAAATTGTCATGTGATGGGTAATGGCCCTTTAAAGTGAAAATTGTCATGTGATGGGTAATGGCCCTTTAAAGTGAAAATTGTCATGTGATGGGTAATGGCCCTTTAAAGTGAAAATTGTCATGTGATGGGTAATGGCCCTTTAAAGTGAAAATTGTCATGTGATGGGTAATGGCCCTTTAAAGTGAAAATTATCATGCAGCTCGTAATGTTCCTTTAATAAGTGAAAATTATCATGCGGCTCGTAATGTTCCTTTAATAAGTGAAAATTATCATGCGGCTTGTAATGTTCATTTAATAAGTGAAAATTATCATATGATTGCTAAAGAATGAGTTCACTAGAACTTCTGACCTCCTATAGCATCGAGACTTCACATGTTTATACTTTCTGTTTGAATTACCAGTACAGCTTAGTTTTTTAAACATTTGCAGCAACTTCCCCCCCCCCCCAAGTTTTTGCTTCAGCACAATAATGCATTTTCTGAAATCTGTCCTTTCTTAAAGGTGTGTTTTCATTATTAGGCCATAAAGTCAGGGAATCACAAAACTGGAATTGTTTTTTTTATACCGTTTGCAGGTTGAAATGTATTTGGTTTAAACATATTTATTTATCAGGATGCATGTAGTATACATTGAGAAATATACAGAAACATACACTTATATCGTGATATGTGGATTGAACTGAAAACTAAAAGCTTAAGGTAATTCTTTCCACTGCGTACTAGATGTTAGTACCAGGTATATATGGCAATTTAGTTTTGTCTATTAACCCTTTCAACCCCACAGGCCTCTAAATAGGCTTATGAAAAAGTGAAGATCCAGATGAGCCAGCTCGTGACGAGCCGTCTCATCAGGATCTGCACTTTTTTGCCAGTAATAATTATTAATTTTAGACAAAATTACCCATCTTGATAAATGAACTGGTCCGAATGTCCATAGTCCATGTCAGTTACTTGGGGTTGAAAGGGTTAATTAAACAGTTGGGATTATTCGACTGTGATTTTCGTTTAGCCTTGACTAAAAACTGATATGTCAGTATATAATTAAAATTTTAAATGGACATGTATAATTATATAGACAATTTCACGATGTATATGAAGATGTATGTAAATTTGTGAGCATGGTTTTGTTTTTTCGGGTCAGAATAGTAATTATTCTGAACGATGCGTAGATAAACTCTGATGTTCGTGTGATATCTGGGGAAAAGTTTACAGTTTTCACTGACTTCATGGCTAGTTTGATAACTATACGTGTATATGTGACTTTGACTCATGAATTGTTCAAAATGCACGGCAAATACGTACGTTGTGATAATGTTGTTTAAATTCTGAGGAGAAAAAAAATATTGAGCATCCATTGAAAGGCTGCAGTTAGTGTGTTGTGTATTTTGTTTTCGGAAACAATTGACCTTCGTATCCAAAAAGAAAGTTAATTGCGTTACCATAGCAACTAATAAATCTTTATGCATTCAAAACTACTGGTATTACATGAGTTTGATTAGATTATAGTATACAAATAAGTGCAGCACTTTCTTATATGTTATCTATAGTGTCAAACAAAATATTAACTGTAGCCGTTACGATACAAATTTATTTTAGCTCGATTGCGAAACAAGTTCTTACCAACTTATATTAATCACTCTCGAGACCTCATTCGTGATGGAATCCATCGCCACGAGGGAGAGAGAAGAGGCAACATGGAATTTAAATGCCTTGCCTAAGAGCACAATCGTAACGGCTCCAGCGGGGCTCGAACTCCGGACCGTTTGCACCTGAAGTGAATGTGCATCCACTGCGCTATCACGACTTCCACAAAGGCAAGGCACTTAAATTCCACACTGCCTCTTCTCTCTCCCTCATGTCGATGGATTCTATCAGGAATGAGGTCTCAAGAGCTATTAAAATAATGTTGCAAGAACTTGTTGTTTAACGAGCTAAATTAATTTGTATAAATTAACAAAATATTATAATAGCAAAACAAGTGTTTGAAAAATTGTTAAATTTACTGACTGAAATTTCTGATGTTCGAATTCATAAATTTTTATTTTACTGGGTACGTTTGGAAATTGAAGTGTTGCTTTTATGCCAGTTTCTCGGTCACAATCACATATACGTATTTATTGTGTTTCCCGTCCGCCCGTACTCCACTCACACTGCTCACCGTCTTATTACTTTTCTCTTCTTGTTTTTATCCCCCGACTTTAGTTGGAAGAGCGGAATATAGAGACACGCCAGGTTGATCATTCTATTTATACTGACAGTTTGTGTAGTGACATGTTTCTATTTATACTGACAGTTTGTGTAGTGACATGTTTCTATTGTGTTGTGCCTGTTTATTATTGATTTTTTATAACTCTGTTCCTCCCATCTTATCATATTTAATCATTGTCCACGTAACGTATGCTCTTTTACCATGTTTGTTCAGTTAGACGATTTTTGTGTGAAATTGGGGGTTTGTATTACAGGTCGGGAACAAGGATTGTTAATGTAGAGACAGCGTGATGTTAATGTAGAGACAGCGTGATGTTAATGTAGAGATAGTGTGATGTAAATGTAGAGACAGCATGATGTTAATGTAGAGACAGCGTGATGTTAATGTAGAGATAGTGTGATGTTAATGTAGAGACAGCGTGATGTTAATGTAGAGACAGCATGATGTTAATGTAGAGATAGTGTGATGTTAATGTAGAGACAGCGTGATGTTAATGTAGAGATAGTGAGGTGTTAATGTAGAGACAGCGTGATGTTAATGTAGAGATAGTGAGATGTTAATGTAGAGATAGTGTGATGTTAATGTAGAGACAGCGTGATGTTAATGTAGAGACAGTGAGGTGTTAATGTAGAGACAGCGTGATGTTAATGTAGAGATAGTGAGGTGTTAATGTAGAGACAGCGTGATGTTAATGTAGAGATAGTGAGGTGTTAATGTAGAGACAGCGTGATGTTAATGTAGAGATAGTGAGGTGTTAATGTAGAGACAGCGTGATGTTAATGTAGAGACAGCGTGATGTTAATGTAGAGACAGCGTGATGTTAATGTAGAGATAGTGAGGTGTTAATGTAGAGACAGCGTGATGTTAATGTAGAGACAGCGTGATGTTAATGTAGAGACAGCGTGATGTTAATGTAGAGATAGTGAGATGTTAATGTAGAGATAGTGAGGTGTTAATGTAGAGACAGCGTGATGTTAATGTAGAGATAGTGAGGTGTTACTGTAGAGATAGTGAGGTGTTAATGTAGAGGTAGTGAGATGTTAATGTAGAGACAGCATGATGTTAATGTAGAGATAGTGAGATGTTAATGTAGAGATAGTGAGGTGTTAATGTAGAGACAGCGTGATGTTAATGTAGAGACAGCGTGATGTTAATGTAGAGACAGCGTGATGTTAATGTAGAGACAGCGTGATGTTAATGTAGAGATAGTGAGATGTTAATGTAGAGATAGTGAGATATTATTGTAGAGATAGTGAGATGTTAATGTAGAGATAGTGAGATATTAATGTAGAGACAGCGTGATGTTAATGTAGAGATAGTGAGATATTAATGTAGAGATAGTGAGATGTTAATGTAGAGATAGTAAGATGTTAATGTAGAGATAGTGAGGTGTTAATGTAGAGACAGCGTGATGTTAATGTAGAGATAGTGAGATGTTAATGTAGAGACAGCGTGATGTTAATGTAGAGACAGCATGATGTTAATGTAGAGACAGCGTGATGTTAATATGTAGAGATAGTGAGATGTTAATGTAGAGACAGCGTGATGTTAATGTAGAGACAGCGTGATGTTAATGTAGAGACAGCGTGATGTTAATGTAGAGACAGCGTGATGTTAATGTAGAGACAGCGTGATGTTAATGTAGAGATAGTGAGATGTTAATTTAGAGACAGCGTGATGTTAATGTAGAGACAGCGTGATGTTAATGTAGAGATAGTGAGGTGTTAATGTAGAGACAGCGTGATGTTAATGTAGAGACAGCGTGATGTTAATGTAGAGACAGCGTGATGTTAATGTAGAGACAGCGTGATGTTAATGTAGAGACAGCGTGATGTTAATGTAGAGATAGTGAGATATTAATGTAGAGGTAGTGAGATGTTAATGTAGATATAGTGAGATGTTAATGTAGAGATAGTGAGATGTTAATGTAGAGATAGTGAGATATTATGGTAGAGACAGCATGATGTTAATGTAGAGATAGTGAGATATTAATGTAGAGATGTAGAGATAGTGAGATTTTAATGTAGAGATAGTGAGATATTAATGTAGAGATTGTGAGTTATTATTGTAGAGATAGTGAGATATTAATGTAGAAATAGTGAGATATTAATATAGATATATGGAGATACTAATGTAGAGATAATGAGATATTAATGTAGATATATGGAGATATTAATGTAGAGATAGTGAGATATTATTGTAGAGAATGCGAGGTATTAATGTAGAGATTGTGAGATATCAATGTAGAGATAGTGAGATATTATTGTAGAGATAGTGAGATGTTAATGTAGAGCTAGGGAGAGGTTAATGTAGAGAGATAGAGATATTAATGTAGAGATAGTGAGATATTAATGTAGAGATATAGAGATATTAATGTAGAGATAGTGAGATGTTAATGTAGAGATAGTGAGATATTAATGTAGAGATAGTGAGATATTAATGTAGAGATAGTGAGATATTAATGTAGAGATAGTGAGATATTAATGTAGAGATATAGAGATGTTAATGTAGAGATAGTGAGATATTAATGTAGAGATAGTGAGATATTAATGTAGAGATATAGAGATATTAATGTAGAGATATTAATGTAGAGATATAGAGATATTAATGTAGAGATATAGAGATATTAATGTAGAGATATTAATGCAGTGTTTTCTCCAGAGTGCATTTCCTGCTTTTTTGACGCACTAAAATGTCAATTGACGCAAGCAAATTGCCCAGGTGCGTTTATTTTGACGCAACAATATTTGTCCTGTATTCCGTATGTTAATATCGGTTTTTCCAATAATGATCCCCAAACGTTTATACGACGTTTGCCGAACAGACGCTTTTAACTGGTTATGTTTTAATTTGCGTAAAGCGCGTAGACGATCACGATCAAGATCAGCTGCTTTCATCATGTAATAGGCATAGAGCGTGTATGCAACATGGATCGATACAAGAAAACATGTCTGCTCCAAAGCAACTGCGCTTGATGGCGTTTTTCAAAATCCACGAGTCACTCAGAAAACAAATTCACAAACAAACTGCGTCAATCTTGTTTGCCAAAAATGAAGCTGCTATTGGCGCAATGCGATCTGTATATTGGTTAGGCAAGGAACAGTTACCCACATTTGAAGCATATATGTCTTTACTAAATCTACAAAGACTGCAAGGATGCACATTTCCCGATGAACTGAATGTCGGCGCCAATGCATCCTACACTTCACACATGGCTGCAGAGGAAATGCAGGATGCTATTTCCAGCGTGTTGATCGATGGTGTTGACACTAAATTGTTAAATAGTCCCTTCATATCCATTCTTATTGATGAAAGTTGTGACATTTCTGTGACCAAAAAATTGTTGCTGTTTGCTAGGACAGTTAGTCCAGAATTTAACGTAGACACTCATTTTCTAAGCAACATGCATCAATAAAACTTAAAACAATTTGGTTTAGTTTAATCATATTTTATTGCTCGATAATACGATTCATTTTCCATATATTTATATATATATATATGAATACAAAACATGACAAATTGAAGAAAATCAAACAGGTCGGGTCACAAGTTCTAGCAACATTACATTATTTATGGCCCTTCCCGAACATTTTGAGTGTAAATATCAATGACCCAACAAATTTCAAAATGACCCCCTAAAATTTGGTAAGGGGGTCATTGATGACCCCCAAAATTTAGATCCTGGAGAAAACACTGTTAATGTAGAGATAGTGAGATATTAATGTAGAGATAGTGAGATATTAATGTAGAGATAGTGAGACACTAAGCCAATAAAATCTAATGATTGTGTTTGTTAGTAGTTATCTCCCATTGCACATTATTTCCCGTGCGATCTCATCAGATTCTGCTCGCCGTGTAGTTGTCACGCGATCTCGTCAGATTCTGTTCAGTTTCGGTTCAGATCTTGTTGAGTCTCAGATTTGCTATTGGCTCAACCAATCAGAAGCTTGAGACTGAGTTTGAGGTATGAGAAAACCTTTAGATTAGAACAACATAGTGTTTACAGCCCATAATATTTTACATGTGGAAGGGAAGTTGACTACCTCTATGGGGAAGGGAAGTTGACTACCTCTATGTGGAAGGGAAGTTGACTACCTCTATGTGGAAGGGAGGTTGACTACCTCTATGGGGTAGGGAAGTTGATTACCTCTATGGAGAAGGGAAGTTGACTACCTCTATGGAGAAGGGAAGTTGACTACCTCTATGGGGAAGGGAAGTTGACTACCTCTATGGGGAAGGGAAGTTGACTACCTCTATGGAGAAGGGAAGTTGACTACCTCTATGTGGTAGGGAAGTTGATTACCTCTATGTGGTAGGGAAGTTGACTACCTCTATGTGGAAGGGAAGTTGACTACCTCTATGTGGTAGGGAAGTTGACTACCTCTATGTGGTAGGGAAGTTGACTACCTCTATGTGGAAGGGAAGTTGACTACCTCTATGGGGAAGGGAAGTTGACTACCTCTATGGAGAAGGGAAGTTGACTACCTCTATGTGGAAGGGAAGTTGACTACCTCTATGTGGAAGGGAAGTTGACTACCTCTATGTGGAAGGGAAGTTGACTACCTCTATGTGGAAGGGAGGTTGACTACCTCTATGTGGAAGGGAGGTTGACTACCTCTATGTGGAAGGGAGGTTGACTACCTCTATGTGGAAGGGAGGTTGACTACCTCTATGTGGAAGGGAGGTTGACTACCTCTATGTGGAAGGGAAGTTGACTACCTCTATGTGGAAGGGAAGTTGACTACCTCTATGTGGAAGGGAAGTTGACTACCTCTATGTGGAAGGGAGGTTGACTACCTCTATGTGGAAGGGAGGTTGACTACCTCTATGTGGAAGGGAGGTTGACTACCTCTATGTGGAAGGGAGGTTGACTACCTCTATGTGGAAGGGAGGTTGACTACCTCTATGTGGTAGGGAGGTTGATTACCTCTATGTGGAAGGGAAGTTGATTACCTCTATGTGGAAGGGAAGTTGACTACCTCTATGTGGAAGGGAAGTTGACTACCTCTATGTGGAAGGGAAGTTGACTACCTCTATGTGGAAGGGAAGTTGATTACCTCTATGTGGAAGGGAAGTTGACTACCTCTATGGAGAAGGGAAGTTGACTACCTCTATGTGGTAGGGAAGTTGACTAACTCTATGTGGAAGGGAAGTTGACTACCTCTATGTGGTAGGGAAGTTGACTAACTCTATGTGGAAGGGAGGTTGACTACCTCTATGTGGAAGGGAAGTTGACTACCTCTATGTGGAAGGGAAGTTGACTACCTCTATGTGGTAGGGAAGTTGACTAACTCTATGTGGAAGGGAGGTTGACTACCTCTATGTGGTAGGGAAGTTGATTACCTCTATGTGGTAGGGAAGTTGACTACCTCTATGGAGAAGGGAAGTTGACTACCTCTATGTGGAAGGGAAGTTGACTACCTCTATGTGGTAGGGAAGTTGACTAACTCTATGTGGAAGGGAGGTTGATTACCTCTATGTGGTAGGGAAGTTGACTACCTCTATGGAGAAGGGAAGTTGACTACCTCTATGGAGAAGGGAAGTTGACTACCTCTATGTGGAAGGGAAGTTGACTAACTCTATGTGGAAGGGAGGTTGATTACCTCTATGTGGTAGGGAAGTTGACTACCTCTATGGAGAAGGGATGTTGATTACCTCTATGTGGAAGGGAAGTTGACTACCTCTATGGAGAAGGGAAGTTGACTACCTCTATGTGGTAGGGAAGTTGACTACCTCTATGTGGAAGGGAAGTTGACTACCTCTATGTGGAAGGGAAGTTGATTACCTCTATGTGGAAGGGAAGTTGACTACCTCTATGTGGTAGGGAAGTTGACTACCTCTATGGGGTATGGAAATTGACTACCTCTATGTGGAAAGGAAGTTGACTACCTCTATGGAGAAGGGAAGTTGACTACCTCTATGTGGAAGGGAAGTTGACTAACTCTATGTGGAAGGGAGGTTGATTACCTCTATGTGGTAGGGAAGTTGACTACCTCTATGGAGAAGGGAAGTTGATTACCTCTATGTGGAAGGGAAGTTGACTACCTCTATGGAGAAGGGAAGTTGACTACCTCTATGTGGTAGGGAAGTTGACTACCTCTATGTGGAAGGGAAGTTGACTACCTCTATGTGGTAGGGAAGTTGACTACCTCTATGTGGAAGGGAAGTTGACTACCTCTATGTGGTAGGGAGGTTGATTACCTCTATGTGGAAGGGAAGTTGACTACCTCTATGTGGTAGGGAAGTTGACTACCTCTATGTGGTAGGGAGGTTGACTACCTCTATGTGGAAGGGAAGTTGACTACCTCTATGTGGTAGGGAAGTTGACTACCTCTATGTGGAAGGGAATGTGACTACCTCTATGTGGAAGGGAAGTTGATTACCTCTATGTGGAAGGGAAGTTGATTACCTCTATGTGGAAGGGAAGTTGATTACCTCTATGTGGAAGGGAAGTTGACTACCTCTATGTGGAAGGGAAGTTGACTACCTCTATGTGGAAGGGAAGTTGATTACCTCTATGTGGAAGGGAAGTTGACTACCTCTATGTGGTAGGGAAGTTGACTACCTCTATGGGGTATGGAAATTGACTACCTCTATGTGGAAAGGAAGTTGACTACCTCTATGGAGAAGGGAAGTTGACTACCTCTATGTGGAAGGGAAGTTGACTAACTCTATGTGGAAGGGAGATTGATTACCTCTATGTGGTAGGGAAGTTGACTACCTCTATGGAGAAGGGAAGTTGACTACCTCTATGGGGAAGGGAAGTTGACTACCTCTATGGAGAAGGGAAGTTGACTACCTCTATGTGGTAGGGAAGTTGATTACCTCTATGTGGTAGGGAAGTTGACTACCTCTATGTGGAAGGGAAGTTGACTACCTCTATGTGGTAGGGAAGTTGACTACCTCTATGTGGTAGGGAAGTTGACTACCTCTATGTGGAAGGGAAGTTGACTACCTCTATGGGGAAGGGAAGTTGACTACCTCTATGGAGAAGGGAAGTTGACTACCTCTATGTGGAAGGGAAGTTGACTACCTCTATGTGGAAGGGAAGTTGACTACCTCTATGTGGAAGGGAAGTTGACTACCTCTATGTGGAAGGGAGGTTGACTACCTCTATGTGGAAGGGAGGTTGACTACCTCTATGTGGAAGGGAGGTTGACTACCTCTATGTGGAAGGGAGGTTGACTACCTCTATGTGGAAGGGAGGTTGACTACCTCTATGTGGAAGGGAAGTTGACTACCTCTATGTGGAAGGGAAGTTGACTACCTCTATGTGGAAGGGAAGTTGACTACCTCTATGTGGAAGGGAGGTTGATTACCTCTATGTGGTAGGGAAGTTGACTACCTCTATGGAGAAGGGAAGTTGACTACCTCTATGGAGAAGGGAAGTTGACTACCTCTATGTGGAAGGGAAGTTGACTAACTCTATGTGGAAGGGAGGTTGATTACCTCTATGTGGTAGGGAAGTTGACTACCTCTATGGAGAAGGGATGTTGATTACCTCTATGTGGAAGGGAAGTTGACTACCTCTATGGAGAAGGGAAGTTGACTACCTCTATGTGGTAGGGAAGTTGACTACCTCTATGTGGAAGGGAAGTTGACTACCTCTATGTGGAAGGGAAGTTGATTACCTCTATGTGGAAGGGAAGTTGACTACCTCTATGTGGTAGGGAAGTTGACTACCTCTATGGGGTATGGAAATTGACTACCTCTATGTGGAAAGGAAGTTGACTACCTCTATGGAGAAGGGAAGTTGACTACCTCTATGTGGAAGGGAAGTTGACTAACTCTATGTGGAAGGGAGGTTGATTACCTCTATGTGGTAGGGAAGTTGACTACCTCTATGGAGAAGGGAAGTTGATTACCTCTATGTGGAAGGGAAGTTGACTACCTCTATGGAGAAGGGAAGTTGACTACCTCTATGTGGTAGGGAAGTTGACTACCTCTATGTGGAAGGGAAGTTGACTACCTCTATGTGGTAGGGAAGTTGACTACCTCTATGTGGAAGGGAAGTTGACTACCTCTATGTGGTAGGGAGGTTGATTACCTCTATGTGGAAGGGAAGTTGACTACCTCTATGTGGTAGGGAAGTTGACTACCTCTATGTGGTAGGGAGGTTGACTACCTCTATGTGGAAGGGAAGTTGACTACCTCTATGTGGTAGGGAAGTTGACTACCTCTATGTGGAAGGGAATGTGACTACCTCTATGTGGAAGGGAAGTTGATTACCTCTATGTGGAAGGGAAGTTGATTACCTCTATGTGGAAGGGAAGTTGATTACCTCTATGTGGAAGGGAAGTTGACTACCTCTATGTGGAAGGGAAGTTGACTACCTCTATGTGGAAGGGAAGTTGATTACCTCTATGTGGAAGGGAAGTTGACTACCTCTATGTGGTAGGGAAGTTGACTACCTCTATGGGGTATGGAAATTGACTACCTCTATGTGGAAAGGAAGTTGACTACCTCTATGGAGAAGGGAAGTTGACTACCTCTATGTGGAAGGGAAGTTGACTAACTCTATGTGGAAGGGAGATTGATTACCTCTATGTGGTAGGGAAGTTGACTACCTCTATGGAGAAGGGAAGTTGATTACCTCTATGTGGAAGGGAAGTTGACTACCTCTATGGAGAAGGGAAGTTGACTACCTCTATGTGGTAGGGAAGTTGACTACCTCTATGTGGAAGGGAAGTTGACTACCTCTATGTGGTAGGGAAGTTGACTACCTCTATGTGGAAGGGAAGTTGACTACCTCTATGTGGTAGGGAGGTTGATTACCTCTATGTGGAAGGGAAGTTGACTACCTCTATGTGGTAGGGAAGTTGACTACCTCTATGTGGTAGGGAGGTTGACTACCTCTATGTGGAAGGGAAGTTGACTACCTCTATGTGGTAGGGAAGTTGACTACCTCTATGTGGAAGGGAATGTGACTACCTCTATGTGGAAGGGAAGTTGATTACCTCTATGTGGAAGGGAAGTTGATTATCTCTATGTGGAAGGGAAGTTGATTACCTCTATGTGGAAGGGAAGTTGACTACCTCTATGTGGTAGGGAAGTTGATTACCTCTATGTGGAAGGGAAGTTGACTACCTCTATGGAGAAGGGAAGTTGACTACCTCTATGTGGAAGGGAAGTTGACTACCTCTATGTGGAAGGGAAGTTGACTACCTCTATGTGGAATGTAGGTTGACTACCTCTATGTGGAAGGGAAGTTGACTACCTCTATGGGGAAGGGAAGTTGACTACCTCTATGTGGAATGTAGGTTGACTACCTCTATGTGGAAGGGAAGTTGACTACCTCTATGGGGAAGGGAAGTTGACTACCTCTATGTGGAAGGGAAGTTGACTACCTCTATGGGGAAGGGAAGTTGACTACCTCTATGTGGAATGTAGGTTGACTACCTCTATGTGGAAGGGAAGTTGACTACCTCTATGTGGAAGGGAAGTTGACTGCTTAGCATGATTAGCAGGGCTCAAGTTAGACCCTAATTTGTGGGAGAAGTGAGAAAGCGCACGATTGCGTCATCTGATGGTACTATTTAATAAAGTTCAACATAGGGTTAAAATACACAATATGACCGTTAAATACAATATTTGAATAGAAGGAGTGCTTTACAATGGCCAGTGTATCTATCTTATTGGACAATATTTTTGTCTGAAAATTTTAAAAATAATTTATTTTTGTATATCTTTTATTTTTTTAGGGAGAAGTGGTGGGGGAGGGCGAAGTCAGGGTTCCAGGGCGACTACTTCGCCCATGTCTCCCTCTAGAATGAGCCCTGATTATGAATTGTAAATTGCAACCATAATGTAGGGAATAAGACTATAGTTCTATGAGGAGGGGGGGGGGAGGGAGAAAGAGTTAAGAATAATGAAACCTTGCTGAGATACATAATACCATTTTATTGGTCCATACTTGCCTATAAGACGAGTTTTTACCACCAGATTATGGCCTCAACATGGCTTCCCGTCTTATAAGTGAATGCTAAATATATATATATATATTAACAATGTGTTTGAAATGGTATCCATAATTACGTTTTAGAACAGAAATTACCCTGACATTGAAAATTTCTTATATGTGAGTGCTTGCCAAAACCGACAGATTTCGGGGCCAAAGTAAGGGGGTCGTCTTATAGGCGAGTGTGGCCAGTATGTGTGATATTGATGGTTAAGATGTGGGGATACATCAGTTACTGTTCTATTTGTAGATAATGTATCTTATATATTAACGTATATTGTTTGTTTTTGTGTTTAATAGAAAAAGTTTATGTTGACATTATTCTATTATTAGTTTTTATATATAAGCAATTTTCAGTTTGATTGTTCTGTTTCTAATGTACTTGTAGTTTTTTTAAAGGCATTAAATTATTTTATAGAATTTCCTCTGTTGCCATATAATGTCTGTATGCCATAGCAACGTGTGTAAAATCATGCAGAGATTGGCAGCATTCATCTTTATGTTGTTCTACACTGTTGGAATGTTACTGGAAATCAAACATAAAACAAGTTAGCTTTTAGCATGCTGTAGGCGAAATGAGCAGATAACAAATGTGTAATAGTTTTCTTCTTTTTCCTAGAAAATATGACTTGTGACATTTCATTCAAATCATCCGGATCTGTCACAAGTCATACTTTCTAGGAAAAATAGGAATCTGAATGAAATGTCACAAGCTATACTTTCTAGGAAAAATAGGAATCTGAATGAAATGTCACAAGCTATACTTTCTAGGAAAAAGATGAAAATGAATGAAATGTCACAAGCCATACTTTCTAGGAAAAAGAAAAAAATGAATGAAATGTCACAAGCTATACTTTCTAGGAAAAAGAAGAAAATGAATGAAATGTCACAAGCCATACTTTCTAGGAAAAAGAAAAAAATGAATGAAATGTCACAAGCTATACTTTCTAGGAAAAAGATGAAAATGAATGAAATGTCACAAGCCATACTTTCTAGGAAAAAGAAAGAAATGAATGAAATGTCACAAGCCATACTTTCTAGGAAAAAGAAGAAAATGAATGAAATGTCACAAGCTATACTTTCTAGGAAAAAGAAGAAAATGAATGAAATGTCACAAGCTATACTTTCTAGGAAAAAGAAGAAAATGAATGAAATGTCACAAGCTATACTTTCTAGAAAAAAGACAAATCTGAATGAAATGTCACAAGCTATACTTTCTAGAAAAAAGACAAATCTGAATGAAATGTCACAAGCTATACTTTCTAGGAAAAAGAAGACATATATTACACCTTTGTTATTCTGTTCATTTCTCGTTCAGCATGCTAGAGGTTAAACGTACATATAACTGACACTACAGTACCTGTATGAATGCTTCCAGGAATTGTGGAAATCTAGAATATAATTTATGATTGCCTTGTGTAGAAACCCTTTGTTTTTTTTTAGATGACCCTGATGTGAATGATGTACGTCATTTTGTTATCAAATAGTACATAGCAATAATTATACACGTTAGATACATGCTTGTGGAAAGTCAGTGGTTCTACCCAGGTGTCTCCGTATCTGAAATACTGCCCTGGAGGCAGCCATTGTTCTCCCTCTACCAATGAAAGCATGTCTGATAATTATTAGCGCAGTGGTTAGCGCGCTCGCTTCTCACCAATGCAGCCTGGGTTCGATCCTTGGACCGGGAAGTATGTGAGATGGTACGGTGGTCGCCAGATCGGACAGGTGGGTTTTCTCTGGGTACTCCGGTTTCCTCCCACACAAATGACCACATTTATGGTTTAGTCTGCACCAAGGAGAGTGATTAATATAAGTTGTTAAAACTTACTTCGCAATCGTTGAGATAAGGTTTAAATTTTAAAAACAATTTTAATCAAAGCATTATGACCATAGTCTAATGATACACATTGAAACCCCAAAACAAACATATGTATGTTCCATTAATGTCAAACCCCTTATTAATGTCAAACCCCTTGCGGGGACCTAGACATGTTTTCATGGGCAGGCATGAGCGGTTAACCAGTACTAAGCAATGTGCTTACATGGGGTACATACATGGCCTGACCGAGTATCGAACTCGGGACCGTTCAATTCCAAATCCGACGCTCTACCAGTTTACCACGGACGCCACACATACAGTAGTTTTGCGACACGACTTCAAGCGTGTCATTTAATTGTCTATGGTTAAAAGAATTCGAAAAATCGTACATACTTGTTATAACCAGCATCTGGATTGAACACCAACATTAATGTTAGTTATTTAGTTTATACAATTTATTATAGCTCGAATGCAAAACAAGTTCTTACAACTTATATTAATCACTCTCGAGACCTCATTCCTGATGGAATCCAACACCACGAGGGTAGAGAGAAGAGGCAATATGGAATTTAAACACCTTGCCAAAGGGCACAATCATAGCGGCTCCAGCTGTGTTTGAACTCCGGGCCTTTTGCACCATTAGGCGAAAATGCTACCACTGCGCAATCACGACTTCCACATTAATGATAGCAATGTTGAATTATTACACTCGGAGCTGCCAAACTAATAAAACCCATTCTGGGGCCTTTCAATCATGTGTGGGTCACTTATCTTCAAATAACATTATCCAGCTGATCGGAGATATGTTCGTTTCATTTCAGATGTGTTGTAAAACTGTTCAGGACTAAATTTTGTACATTATTTTGTAATCAATTTTCTGAATCAATTTCTTTTTCAGTTTTTTGGTTCTTAATATCTTGTTTCCAAGTTAAAAGATTCCAAGAAATCAGCATATTTAGAAGCCAGGATAATCCCGAATTTGATTGATTGATTTATTTGTTTTACTTTGTAGCCGACCCGAAGAAGTCAAGTGCTGGATTTTGTGCACAGTGTGCGACATCTGACCAACGAAACCTGTATATTCTTGACGGATAAAGCTCCAGAGTTGGTAAATACATGATTTATAAATTCCTGGGACATTGCTTATGTGTGTTTTACGTTTATTTATCGTCGCTACCGGTTGCCCATATGAGCGACGCCTCCTGAAGAGATTAGTCATTTTAGATTTTGGAGGATAGTGCAATGATACAGACAGAGACCCATTCCATGGTCTCCTCTGGTTCTTTTACGTACACAATGTAAAGCACCGACACGAAACCTCGGTTTAACGTCCCATCTGAAAGACTGTTAATTTTATTAGGGTCAGACGGGGGATCGAACCTGCGATCCCTGGATTACCAGTCCAGCGTGTTACCACTGGACTACAGATCCCATTGCTTATGCTATACTTTTTATACAAGTCTTGTCATGTCATACAAATTACGTAAAATTATGTTCATGTTGAAATTCACCATATAAATGATTTGTTTCCACTTTACCATCTGGCAAAATGTATATATATAATTGATGTTCCTGTAAAAGATGTTTGTTTAACCCATTCAACACCAAGTAACTGACATGGACTGGTGCATGATATTTTCAGACCAATAAATGAATAAGAAAATTACATTTGGACCAGTTCATTTATCAAAAGTGGTAATTTTTGTTTAAAAATAGTAATATTACTGGCAAAAAGTGCAGATCCTGATGAGACGGCTCGTCACGAGCCGGCTCATCTGGATCTACACTTTTTGTAAGCCTATTGAGAGGTCTGTGGTGTTGAAAGGGTTAATCCATATAAATTTGTATTAGTTTTACCAATAACGTTATTGATTTAGTAGTTTAATAGTCTCTATGGCTAACAAACACATTGGTCTTACCTACCAAACTTAGTTATTTTTCAACATTTTTCAACATTTGTCTTAGTAATAAATTAAATAAATATATAACGTGAATCTGAAAAATTACGAACTTTTCAGCGAGAATAAATTTCATAATGCCCAATGGCAGTGCACCGGTACACATGGAAGCATTTACAATGTCATGTGTTTCTAAGAATAGAATGTTACTTGTATCTAAAAATAGATTATTTGTCACTTTTACAGAATATCGGCTATGACATTGAAGAGAAGATAAGTCATTCCTTGTCTCAGTTGGAGGAAGAGACGAAACATGTGATGGAGATGTGCAATATACCCTCTACACCTATATCTCAGGAAGAGGTTAGTTCATGCTGATTGATGCCAGCTTTAAGTGCAATATTCCATCTACACCTATATCTCAGGAAGAAGTTAGTTCATGCTGATTGATGCCAGCTTTAAGTGCAATATTCCCTCTGCATTTATATCTCAGGAAGAGGTTAGTTCATGCTGATTGATGCCAGATTTAAGTGCAATATTCCCTCTACACCTAATCTCAGGAAGAGGTTAGTTCATGCTGATTGATGCCAGCTTTAAGTGCAATATTCCCTCTGCATCTATATCTCAGGAAGAGGTTAGTTCATGCCAATCAGTGCCAGCTTTAAATGCAATATTTCCTATACGCCTAGATCTCAGGAAGAGGTTAGTTCATGCTGATTGATGCCAGCTTTAAGTGCAATATTCCCTCTGCATTTATATCTCAGGAAGAGGTTAGTTCATGCTGATTGATGCCAGCTTTAAGTGCAATATTCCCTTTGCATCTATATCTCAGGAAGAGGTTAGTTCATGCTGATTGATGCCAGCTTTAAGTGCAATATTCCCTCTACACCTATATCTCAGGAAGAGGTTAGTTCATGCTGATTGATACCAGCTTTAAGTGCAATATTCCATCTACACCTATATCTCAGGAAGAAGTTAGTTCATGCTGATTGATGCCAGCTTTAAGTGCAATATTCCCTCTGCGTCTATATCTCAGGAAGAGGTTAGTTCATGCTGATTGATGCCAGCTTTAAGTGCAATATTCCCTCTACACCTATATCTCAGGAAGAGGTTAGTTCATGCTGATTGATACCAGCTTTAAGTGCAATATTCCCTCTACACCTATATCTCAGGAAGAGGTTAGTTCATGCTGATTGATGCCAGCTTTAAGTGCAATATTCCCTCTACACCTATATCTCAGGAAGAGGTTAGTTCATGCTGATTGATGCCAGCTTTAAGTGCAATATTCCCTCTACACATATAGCTCAGGAAGAGGTTAGTTCATGCTGATTGATACCAGCTTTAAGTGCAATATTCCCTCTACACATATAGCTCAGGAAGAGGTTAGTTCATGCTGATTGATGCCAGCTTTAAGTGCAATATTCCCTCTGCATCTATATCTCAGGAAGAGGTTAGTTCATGCCAATCAGTGCCAGCTTTAAATGCAATATTTCCTATACGCCTAGATCTCAGGAAGAGGTTAGTTCATGCTGATTGATGCCAGCTTTAAGTGCAATATTCCCTCTGCATTTATATCTCAGGAAGAGGTTAGTTCATGCTGATTGATGCCAGCTTTAAGTGCAATATTCCCTCTGCGTCTATATCTCAGGAAGAGGTTAGTTCATGCTGATTGATGCCAGCTTTAAGTGCAATATTCCCTCTACACCTATATCTCAGGAAGAGGTTAGTTCATGCTGATTGATACCAGCTTTAAGTGCAATATTCCATCTACACCTATATCTCAGGAAGAAGTTAGTTCATGCTGATTGATGCCAGCTTTAAGTGCAATATTCCCTCTGCATCTATATCTCAGGAAGAGGTTAGTTCATGCTGATTGATGCCAGCTTTAAGTGCAATATTCCCTCTACACCTATATCTCAGGAAGAGGTTAGTTCATGCTGATTGATACCAGCTTTAAGTGCAATATTCCCTCTACACCTATATCTCAGGAAGAGGTTAGTTCATGCTGATTGATGCCAGCTTTAAGTGCAATATTCCCTCTACACCTATATCTCAGGAAGAGGTTAGTTCATGCTGATTGATGCCAGCTTTAAGTGCAATATTCCCTCTACACATATAGCTCAGGAAGAGGTTAGTTCATGCTGATTGATACCAGCTTTAAGTGCAATATTCCCTCTACACATATATCTCAGGAAGAGGTTAGTTCATGCTGATTGATGCCAGCTTTAAGTGCAATATTCCCTCTGCACCTATATCTCAGGAAGAGGTTAGTTCATGCCAGTCAGTGCCAGCTTTAAATGCAATATTTCCTATACGCCTAGATCTCAGGAAGAGGTTAGTTCATGCTGATTGATACCAGCTTTAAGTACAATATTCCCTCTACACCTATATATCATGAAGAGGTTAGTTCATGCTGATTGATGCCAGCTTTAAGTGCAATATTCCCTCTGCATTTATATCTCAGGAAGAGGTTAGTTCATGCTGATTGATGCCAGCTTTAAGTGCAATATTCCCTCTACATCTATATCTCATGAAGAGGTTAGTTCATGCTGATTGATGCCAGCTTTAAGTGCAATATTCCCTCTGCATCTATATCTCAGGAAGAGGTTAGTTCATGCCAATCAGTGCCAACTTTAAATGCAATATTTCCTATACGCCTAGATCTCAGGAAGAGGTTAGTTCATGCTGATTGATGCCAGCTTTAAGTGCAATATTCCCTCTGCATTTATATCTCAGGAAGAGGTTAGTTCATGCTGATTGATGCCAGCTTTAAGTGCAATATTCCCTCTGCGTCTATATCTCAGGAAGAGGTTAGTTCATGCTGATTGATGCCAGCTTTAAGTGCAATATTCCCTCTACACCTATATCTCAGGAAGAGGTTAGTTCATGCTGATTGATACCAGCTTTAAGTGCAATATTCCATCTACACCTATATCTCAGGAAGAAGTTAGTTCATGCTGATTGATGCCAGCTTTAAGTGCAATATTCCCTCTGCGTCTATATCTCAGGAAAAGGTTAGTTCATGCTGATTGATGCCAGCTTTAAGTGCAATATTCCCTCTACACCTATATCTCAGGAAGAGGTTAGTTCATGCTGATTGATACCAGCTTTAAGTGCAATATTCCCTCTACACCTATATCTCAGGAAGAGGTTAGTTCATGCTGATTGATGCCAGCTTTAAGTGCAATATTCCCTCTACACCTATATCTCAGGAAGAGGTTAGTTCATGCTGATTGATGCCAGCTTTAAGTGCAATATTCCCTCTACACATATAGCTCAGGAAGAGGTTAGTTCATGCTGATTGATACCAGCTTTAAGTGCAATATTCCCTCTACACATATATCTCAGGAAGAGGTTAGTTCATGCTGATTGATGCCAGCTTTAAGTGCAATATTCCCTCTGCATCTATATCTCAGGAAGAGGTTAGTTCATGCCAGTCAGTGCCAGCTTTAAATGCAATATTTCCTATACGCCTAGATCTCAGGAAGAGGTTAGTTCATGCTGATTGATACCAGCTTTAAGTACAATATTCCCTCTACACCTATATATCATGAAGAGGTTAGTTCATGCTGATTGATGCCAGCTTTAAGTGCAATATTCCCTCTGCATTTATATCTCAGGAAGAGGTTAGTTCATGCTGATTGATGCCAGCTTTAAGTGCAATATTCCCTCTACATCTATATCTCATGAAGAGGTTAGTTCATGCTGATTGATGCCAGCTTTAAGTGCAATATTCCCTCTGCATTTATATCTCAGGAAGAGGTTAGTTCATGCTGATTGATGCCAGCTTTAAGTGCAATATTCCCTCTGCATCTATATCTCAGGAAGAGGTTAGTTCATGCCAATCAGTGCCAGCTTTAAATGCAATATTTCCTATACACCTATATCTCAGGAAGAGGTTAGTTCATGCTGATTGATACCAGCTTTAAGTACAATATTCCCTCTACACCTATATATCATGAAGAGGTTAGTTCATGCTGATTGATGCCAGCTTTAAGTGCAATATTCCCTCTGCATCTATATCTCAGGAAGAGGTTAGTTCATGCCAATCAGTGCCAGCTTTAAATGCAATATTTCCTATACACCTATATCTCAGGAAGAGGTTAGTTCATGCTGATTGATACCAGCTTTAAGTACAATATTCCCTCTACACCTATATATCATGAAGAGGTTAGTTCATGCTGATTGATGCCAGCTTTAAGTGCAATATTCCCTCTGCACCTATATCTCAGGAAGAGGTTAGTTCATGCTGATTGATGCCAGCTTTAAGTGCAATATTCCCTCTGCACCTAGATCTCAGGAAGAGGTTAGTTCATGCCAATCAGTGCCAGCTTTAAGTGCAATATTCTCTCTACACCTATATCTCAGTAAGGGGTGAGTTCTATGGACTTCTAGGCACAGGGTAAAACCCCACAATTGCTGGAATACACAAGCTGTTCATTTTTTGGAGGCCTGAACTAACTATCCGTCTGTAGTGCTGTCAACATCGTACAAAGTAACATCGCGTTTTCTAGTAGCAACTTACTACTAAGCGTGACATATTATGTAAAATGTTTACCAATATCAAAACTGTAGGTAAAATGTATCTATTGAATTTTTACGATTTTGTAACTATTTGATCAATATCAAGTTGCAAACATTATTTTTTATTACAAATTTTAACATAACTCGGCATTATGTCTGTATAAGCAAAGAAGGAATTTACTGTTGTTAAATCTGCAATAAAACATGGCTTAGTGCGTGATGGCAAACGTGACATCATTTTTGTAGTTTTGTGCTGTCAGTTGCGGCTTTCAATAAAAACTATTTTCGCGCTTTATAGATATTTTGGTCAGGTTAGAAATATTGAAATAGTATTTGTAGTTGCGTTATTTATAGTCGAATAAATCATGGTTGTTTCTGGGTGCCGGAATTAACCACTATGGCCTGCGTGGTTAATTCTGGCGCATCAGAATTACAAACCATGTTTTATTCACCAATTATCAACGGAAAGACAAATAATATTTCTTAATTGTATTATTGCAGATTCTGTTAAATATAAACAAACTATGGTGGAAAATTGAAGTGTCCGGATAATGGGTTTTCTCTTGAAATTTTTTAATTGGAATTTTGGGGCCTCACTATTGGCAGTAACCTCCCTTGATATTAATTGTTTTATTCGATGTATGAGGAGCTGAACTATTTATTGATGTAAAAGAAGTGACTAAGGAACCCAAACTTTTAAAGTTATGTAAGTTAATGTAAATAATATTATGAATAAAAGAGAGAAAAAAACTTTTAAAGCAGCATTACATCATAATAAGGATGTTTTGGGTAAAATATAAATACTAATGTGTGTGTGTTTACAAAAATCGAAATAAGTCACTCAGAAACGATAAAATTCCAATAAATTTAAACCGTCGTATATGCGAATTTGTTTATCAACACACGAAATGTAAACACGCACAGCGCGCATGCGTGAAACAACAGAGGATGTAGAAAACAACGTATATATTTTGAACATGAAAGACTATCTATCTTCCTCTAATGTCGAACCCCTCGCGGGGATGTAGAAATGTCCGTAAAAGACTTAGGTAACAGAGGTATGAATCAACATATCAAGTAATTTAATTAAAAAGACAACGTGGGACAAATGGGAACGATGCATTCCGAATGTAAACAAGTGCAGACGATACGTTCCGGTTTCTAAACAAGTGCGTGACCGATCGACTCGGAAAGTCCTACTTTCGGTTTCGAGTTTGTTTTATCGCAAAAAAACACTGTTTACCAAATGAACATAAGCATACAAAGTATAATGTTAGAATGTGTAGCAGCATTGCTACCCATACGTAAAAATTGAATTTTTCAAATATCTTTTATTTCATACAATGTAATGCTGCTTTAAAGTTATGATTAAAAAACATTGGCTTTTTTTAACAGAAAAGGATCGCCAGCCAGTAGTATGAATATTTCTTTAGTGCTAGTGTCAAAATACATTAATGTTTGATGGCCTACCCTGTGCACAATGTTTTGTGTATTATTTATCTATATCAACCTTCTAACAGTGACTTGTGGAAGTCGTGATAGCGCAGTGGTAGCGTGTTCGCTTCATGTGCGAAAGGCCCAGAGTTTGAGCCCCACTGGAGCCATTACGATTGTGCCCTTAGGCAAGGCATTTAAATTCCACATGCCTTCTCTCTCCCTCGTGGCGATGGATTCCATCAGTAATGATTCCTCGAGAATGATTAATACAAGTTGTAAGAACTTGTTTCGCAATCAAGCTTAACAATAAATTTGTATAAACCAAACTAACAGTGACTCTTGTTTCAGTTGCTGGCAACTGTAGAAAGTAAACCGAGACCAAAGCAAGGCAAGTTCAAGCAAGTGGTGAGCAAGCTGAAGGGCAAGAAGGACAAGGAGAAACATTACATTCCATTATGTAAGTACAGTCTACATCCGTTATGTCAAAGACGGTTAGGTCCAATTCTCCGGTTATCTCGAAGCCCGCTTCAGACACTATCATGTTACATATAACTGGCTGCGTTTATATTCGACTTTCGTTAAGTCAAATTTCGGTTATGTCGAAGTATTTTGTTCGGTCCAACGGAATTCGACATAGCGGATGTAGACTGTATCTATTTACTTAACATTTAGAAGTACCCATAGAATCCTATTATAACTCTCGATGCTCTGGGTTCAAGTTGAACGCGCAATGCTGGTGGTCTCCATATTTGGACAATTGGAGTAAAATAAATAATTAATTAATTGTATTTTTTTTGGGGGTGGGGTGGAGGGTAGAAAAGGCACACCAAGCCTTGTGTTATTAAGTAGCGCTTGTCTGTGATATATAGGAGCTCCAGTGTAGTCTGTCTTTATGCTTGTTCGGCAGTTTGAAATAATTATAGATTGTTTGAGAATATTTATTTCGAAGTAATGATCTCAGTCTGAGTATTTTGAAATGATTCTGTCAATCTGTATACTGTGAAATGATGATATTGGTGAGTATTTTGAAATGATTCTGTCAATCTGTATACTGTGAAATGATGATATTGGTGAGTATTTTGAAATGATTCTGTCAATCTGTATACTGTGAAATGATGATATTGGTGAATATTTTGAAATGATTCTGTCAATCTGTATACTGTGAAATGATGATATTGGTGAGTATTTTGAAATGATTATATCGTTCGGTGTAACTCGTGTTGTATGTAAATGAGATGCGAGACTTAAGTTTTTTTTATCTTGTTTAAATCCATATAACCCAATATGTATGTGTGCATTATGAAACCCAACTCAACAACAATGTTAGTGCTTATTATATAGGATACTAACAATGGCAAACGAAGGCGAGTACTCGAACGAAGGCGAGTACTTGAACTAAGGCGAGTACTTGAACGAAGGCGAGTACTTGAACTAAGGCGAGTACTTGAACGAAGGCGAGTACTGGAACAAAGGCGAATACTCGAATTAAGGCGTGTACTCGAATTAAGGCGTGTACTCGAACGAAGGCGAGTACTTGAACGAAGGCGAGTACTCAAACGAAGGCGAGTACTCGTCTGTATAGCATATTAATTGTATTTCACCGTACGGATAGCGGAGTGTGTGGGACCATTCACTGTACGGATAGCGGAGTGTGTGGGACTATTCACCGATTGAACTTGTCGAGCCCTGATGATATTGCACGATTGGTAGACGTTAACCCACATATAGCGAAGAATGTGGAAAATTGTACACTTGTGAATCTACGTAATAATGCATGATTGTATTTCAGTATACAACGTAAACTCGTGGACGTCGGAGGATGTGGGACAGTGGTTGGACAACATGTCCCTGTCGGAGTACCGTGAATCTTTCATCCGGCATGAGATTCGAGGAACGGAACTGTTAAGTCTGGATAAAACAGACATTCAGGTACCTTGCTATATTTGACGTTGATTGTCAGCACTGTTAGGCAGCCACTGTTGTTGCATGCTCCGTAAAATTTAGCTTGCAGCCTCCGAGGAGACTGCTCCCAGTTATGCCCTCCATCATCCAATTAGAGGGTTCCAGACTTCTTCACCAAAGTACAGGACTTCCTGTGAGTATAAATCTCCAATAACGATCTGTACGCCAATGCGGATCCGTATCATGACTTTATCGAATCATTGAGCCGTGGAAATAGGTGTTCTTTGTTCACAGGTATGGCTGTATTTTTATTTTGTTTTCACTGATAGTTTTTATTGTTTTCAATATTTCTAGGACCTTGGTGTGCACAAAGTTGGTCATTTGAAGAGAATTCAGCATGGAATCAAAGAGCTGGTGAACAGAATGGCGGCCGTAGAGAAATACTGCCACTACTAAGATTACAATGGAAAACTACTAGAATTCCAATGGAAATGTACTGTCAGTACAAAAATTATGTTGGTATTAAGATTCAAATGGAAAAGTACTAATATTATAATGGAAAACTGCTATAATATCAATGGAAAAGTACTAAAGTTCTAATGGAAAAGTACTGTCTGTACTAAGATTCCAATGGGATATACTGCTAAGATTCCAATGGAAAAGTACTGTCTAGTAAAATTCCAATGGGAAAGTACTAAAATTCCAATGGAAAAGTATTAAAATTCCAATGGAAAAGTACTGTCTAGTAAATTTCCAATGCAAAACCACTATTATTCCAACGGAAAAGTACTGTCTCTAGTAAAATTCCTATGGAAAACTGCTATTATTCCAATGGAAAAGTACTGTCTCTTGTAAAATTCCAATGGAAAACTGCTATTATTCCAATGGAAATGTACTGTCTCTAGTATAATTCCAATGGAAAACTGCTATTATTCCAATGGAAAAGAACTGCTATTATTCCAATGGAAAAGTACTGTCTCTAGTAAAATTCCAATGGAAAACCGCTATTATTCCAATGGAAAAGTACTGTCTCTAGTAAAATTCCTATGGAAAACTACTATTATTCCAATGGAAAAGTACTGTCTCTAGTAAAATTCCTATGGAAAACTGCTATTATTCCAATGGAAAAGTACTGTCTGTAGTAAAATTCCAATGGAAAACTACTATTATTTCAATGGAAAAGAACTGTCTAGTATAATTCCAATGGAAAACTACTATTATTCCAACAGAAAAGTACTGTCTCTAGTAAAATTCCTATGGAAAGCTACTATTATTCCAACAGAAAAGTACTGTCAATACTAAAATTCCAATGGAAAAGTATGCATTCAAACAGCGCAACTCACCTTCAGTTATTTAAATCGATTTTTGTGTTTCATTTGTATTGTAATGTGATGATTTGTATTGTAATGTGTTCAGTGTGTTGTAATGTGTTGCATTGTACCAATTTGTTCACAGTAACGATAATGTAGTATTGAATTGCATAGCATGCCTTTGAAATCCCTCTGTGGAATCTCTGTATATTTTGTCCTTCATAAGTACATAGTCACCAGTAAGTGGTTATTTAATTGTTGAAGGGGTTGGAAATGTTATGGGGCGATTTTTGTCCCTAAAACGAACTTGTAATAACGGTAATGTTTTATTGAAAATATATGAAATAAACAAGCTTGGGTATCGTGAATAGATTTTGCAGTACGTGTTTTATTCAGGTCTACATAAAATGGCACTATCCTGTAAAATGGTTTTGTATCCTGCAATTGTCTTCCTTGTAGGACTCCGGACAACTTTGGCTGAAATCGGCAATTGGAAATGGTATTTGATCCGTCATCTCTTTGAAATGCAAACCCTCGCCCCCTCCCTCGCCCCCTCCCTCACCCCCTCCCTCGCCCCCCAAGAATCTAAAGTATTGCAATTTTTAAACAAAAATGAAAAATCGTCCAAAATGGACAAAAAGATTACGGGTCATTTGGGTAATACACCCAGATTGGGAGGAGTCGTACGAAGCCTGATTAAGTGTTATTTTGGGTAATATATACCCGGAGTGGGTGATATGCTAGACATGATTAATTTAAGGGTTATTTGGGTAATATACCTAGATTGGGAGATGTTTCAAACATGATTAAGGGTTATTTTGGGTAATATTATATACCCAGAGTGGGTGATATGCTAGACATGATTAATTTAAGGGTTATTTGGGTAATATACCTAGATTGGGAGATGTTCCGAGTTAGATACTTGAATAAAGGTTTAGTTACGTCTATAACAAACATGATTTCAAGGTTTTATAGTACCTAGAGTAATGATGTTTGAATGTCGGTTCATTGTTTCTCATAAATGTGATAGATGTTTAGATTATGTTAGAACATTTTTAAAATGGCAATGCAATCCGCCCCCTGCCTTTAGACTTTGTTAATTTTTGATATTTTGTAATCTGTTTTAATGATAACTTGTATTCTATATATATATATATTATATATATATATATTATATGTCTAAATGTTTGGTACAAGTAAGGCATTTGATTTATAGCTTATGCAAATTATTTTAGCTCGATTGTGAAACAAGTTCTTTTGACTGGGGCCTCCGTGGTTACGGTCGTTGACTTCAAATCACCTGTCCCTCACTGCTGTAGGTTCGAATCCCATTGGTGGCGTCTTATTTCCAGTCAGATTGCGAATGGTCAGTGATTCTACCCAGGTTGCCGGCCGTGCCTGAAATACTGCTCGGAGGAGCACCCTGGGGGGTCTTTCTCCACAAGTGGAGAGTCGCCATATGACCTAAGCTGTTGGTGCGACTTTAAACCCCGAATACACAAACAAACAAGTTTGACTAATCATTCTTGAGACCTCATTCATCGACGTGATGGAGAGAAAATAGAAACTGTGCATTTAAATACTTTGTCTAAGGTCTCCACTACATTGGTTCTTGTGAGATTTGAGCTCACAACCCCTCAGTTATGAGACAGCCACCGTGTCAATTTCACCACAAAGGTACATGGTCTATCGGACGTTGGAGCCACAATTCGCATTCACTTTCGTGAAAAAACCAAATCAAAAAGAAAATAATCAAAATACATGTAGTGAGGTTTCATTCTAAACACCCTTGAAATGAGCTCAGGAATATTTGGAAAGCATTATGTTACACGTAGCCCGAATACGCGTAGCCCGAATACTGAAATACGCGTAGCCCGAATACTGAAATACGCGTAGCCCAAATACTGAAATACGCGTAGCCCAAATACTGAAATACGCGTAGCCCAAATACTGAAATATGCGTAGCCCGAATACTGAAATACGTGTAGCCCAAATACTGAAATACGCGTAGCCCAAATACTGAAATACGTGTAGCCCGAATACTGAAATACGCATAGCCCGAATACTGAATACATGGGCGAAAATCTGATTAACCTGTGTCAAAAACAGCAACCAATATCTATATATGACCTAGTGGTTACGGCATCCGCCTACGGAGCGGGAGGTTCGAATCTCATCCGGGGTTCGTTCTGATATGGCCGTTTGGTGAGCCGCCAGCTAGTTAAATAATGGTTACCAAGCATAGGATTCGGGAAGTACTAATGTTCATAAAAGAGGTGTCTCATAAGTCTTACATGACTGGCCCTTTTAATAGGGGTGACACTATAATAAACAAACACTTTTATCTAGTCAAAATCTATCTCGTTCCAACAATACTCCAATACTATTTCGAAAAAAAAATCGAACAAAAAGGTTCTGTGATAAAAATAACTGTAGAAAACATCCCAAGTCGAGCCTCGTCTCTGTAAGAAATATCTCGCACATAGCTACTATAAACTATTACATATGACTAATAACTATGAAAACCCTTACCTTATGACCAAATGTTTTGATTATTGTCCCTGAATACTCGTTTGTTCAAATGCCTCACATGTACCATGCTTGCGTACCAAGATTACCAACTAAGCACCTCGGGGTTCAATACAGGTGATGTACATTTTCAGGTGCCCAGCCAGATTACATGATTCGACCACACATATTTTTGTGAGTCGTGCTTTGAGAAACTAACAAGAAAACACCAGTAGGCCCTAAGGAAGATTAGTTCAGAACTAATTAGGTCACCCTCTATAAATAAAGAAATCTATCTATCTAGTAATTATGCAATATTGACCTTTGGATATTTGTACACTAATGTTCCCACCCCTATGTACACTGTAGTTAACCTTCTGACCGGTACAGTGCCGGTGCATATATTGTAGTTAACCTTCTGACCGGTACAGTGCTGGTGCATATATTGTAGTTAACTTGCACACCGGTACAGTGCTGGTGCATATATTGTAGTTAACTTGTTGATCGGTACAGTGCCGGTGCATATATTGTAGTTAACTTGCACACCGGTACAGTGCTGGTGCATATATTGTAGTTAACTTTCACATCGGTACAGTGCTGGTGCATATATTGTAGTTAACCTTCTGACCGGTACAGTGCTGGTGCATATATTGTAGTTAACTTGCACACCGGTACAGTGCTGGTGCATATATTGTAGTTAACTTGCACACCGGTACAGTGCTGGTGCATATATTGTAGTTAACTTGCACATCGGTACAGTGCTGGTGCATATATTGTAGTTAACTTGCTCACCGGTACAGTGCTGGTGCATATATTGTAGTTAACTTGCACACCGGTACAGTGCTGGTGCATATATTGTAGTTAACTTGCTGACCGGTACAGTGCTGGTGCATATATTGTAGTTAACTTGCACACCGGTACAGTGCTGGTGCATATATTGTAGTTAACTTTCACATCGGTACAGTGCTGGTGCATATATTGTAGTTTACCTTCTGACTGGTACAGTGCTGGTGCATATATTGTAGTTAACTTGCACACCGGTACAGTGCTGGTGCATATATTGTAGTTAACTTGCACATCGGTACAGTGCTGGTGCATATATTGTAGTTAACTTGCTCACTGGTACAGTGCTGGTGCATATATTGTAGTTAACTTGCATACCGGTACAGTGCTGGTGCATATATTGTAGTTAACTTGCTCACTGGTACAGTGCTGGTGCATATATTGTAGTTAACTTGCTCACTGGTACAGTGCTGGTGCATATATTGTAGTTAACTTGCATACCGGTACAGTGCTGGTGCATATATTGTAGTTAACTTGCACACCGGTACAGTGCTGGTGCATATATTGTAGTTAACTTGCACACCGGTACAGTGCTGGTGCATATATTGTAGTTAACTTGCACACCGGTACAGTGCTGGTGCATATATTGTAGTTAACTTGCACACCGGTACAGTGCTGGTGCATATATTGTAGTTAACTTGCACACCGGTACAGTGCTGGTGCATATATTGTAGTTAACTTGCACACCGGTACAGTGCTGGTGCATATATTGTAGTTAACTTGCACACCAGTACAGTGCTGGTGCATATATTGTAGTTAACTTGCACACCGGTAGAGTGCTGGTGCATATATTGTAGTTAACTTGCACACCGGTACAGTGCTGGTGCATATATTGTAGTTAACTTGCTCACCGGTACAGTACTGGTGCATATATTGTAGTTAACTTGCACACCGGTACAGTGCTGGTGCATATATTGTAGTTAACTTGCACACCGGTACAGTGCTGGTGCATATATTGTAGTTAACTTGCACACCGGTACAGTGCTGGTGCATATATTGTAGTTAACTTGCACACCGGTACAGTGCTGGTGCATATATTGTAGTTAACTTGCACACCGGTACAGTGCTGGTGCATATATTGTAGTTAACTTGCACACCGGTACAGTGCTGGTGCATATATTGTAGTTAACTTGCACACCGGTACAGTGCTGGTGCATATATTGTAGTTAACTTGCACACCGGTACAGTACTGGTGCATATATTGTAGTTAACTTGCTCACCGGTACAGTGCCGGTGCATATATTGTAGTTAACTTGCACACCGGTACAGTGCTGGTGCATATATTGTAGTTAACTTGCTGATCGGTACAGTGCTGGTGCAAATATTGTAGTTAACTTGCACACCGGTACAGTGCTGGTGCATATATTGTAGTTAACTTGCATATATTGTAGTTAACTTGCATACTGGTACAGTACTGGTGCATATATTGTAGTTAACTTGCACACCGGTACAGTGCTGGTGCATATATTGTAGTTAACTTGCACACCGGTACAGTGCTGGTGCATATATTGTAGTTAACTTGCATACCGGTACAGTGCTGGTGCATATATTGTAGTAACTTGCATACTGGTGCATATATTGTAGTTAACTTGCACACCGGTACAGTGCTGGTGCATATATTGTAGTTAACTTGCACACCAGTACAGTGCTGGTGCATATATTGTAGTTAACTTGCTCACCGGTACAGTGCCGGTGCATATATTGTAGTTAACTTGCACACCGGTACAGTGCTGGTGCATATATTCAAACTTCTATATTTTACCATGGAACATTTTTCTGTGATCATCAAAGAACAAAAAACAATATTGTCTGGAATTGTTTGGCCATTTTTATTTTACATACACAATTAGCTTAGATTGATGTCAGTAAGCTACATGGCAATTAATTGAAACTATAATGTATTCTTCAATTTGATACCAAGATGCTGTCCTTAGTTGTTCTCAAAGTTCAGTGTTTTCATGGCTGGAGCGCGACACTAAATAAAGGTTTGCTTTTCAAAGCCTTAGATATTTGGTGTGTTATCTCTCTCTGGGGTGTCCCCTCCCCGAGGTTGCTATTGTCCTGTCAGTGTTGAGCGCACCCCCTTCCCCGAGGTTGCTATTGTCCTGTCAGTGTTGAGCGCACTCCTTCCCTGAGGTTGCTATTGTCCTGTCAGTGTTGAGCCCTCCCCGAGGTTGCTATTGTCCTGTCAGTGTTGAGCCCTCCCCGAGGTTGCTATTGTCCTGTCAGTGTTGAGCCCTCCCCGAGGTTGCTATTGTCCTGTTAGTGTTGAGCCCTCCCCGAGGTTGCTATTGTCCTGTCGGTGTTGAGCCCTCCCCGAGGTTGCTATTGTCCTGTCAGTGTTGAGCCCTCCCCGAGGTTGCTATTGTCCTGTCAGTGTTGAGCCCTCCCCAAGGTTGCTATTGTCCTGTCAGTGTTGAGCGCTCCCCGAGGTTGCTATTGTCCTGTCAGTGATGAGCGCACTCCCCTTCCCCGAGGTTGCTGTCCAGCTTGGGTGACCTATCCTGTATGTACTTTCCTGTTAGTTTATAGTGTACTGTTTATAGAACTATTTTTCTACAAATATCTGCAATCTATGTTTATTAAATTATTTTGTATTTATTATTGTTTTCGTTTTTATCTAAAATATATGTATGTTTTATCTCTCATATTCTGATGATTACTGCATTCTATGTTACAGCATTATGGTTTAATGTGTAAGTTTGTGTGTCTAGGCTTCTAAGCACTATGTCTGTGTAAGCCATGCATCTTAAACCCGTAACCCTTTCCCTCATAGAAGCACCTCTCTGCGCCATTACCAATACGACATACATTGACAAGGTGGTAGCCAAACCAATGTTCATAATAAAGGCCAGAATCGTATGTAGTCCAAGTAATATCTATGGAGGTGGGATAGATATGGCGACTACTTATCCACTGCATGATAGCTAAATGGCTGTCGATTGTATGGAGATATAATAGTATATTAACCTAAATCTCTATGAAGGAAAGGGTTAAGTGTTTCCCTTGAATCTATCTAATCTTCAAGTATATCTGATCTACCAGTATATAACAGCTTGAAAAGTGCTTGAAAATAGAGAGCTGCCTTGAAAGGCACTCAAGTGCTTGAAGCACTTGAATTTCAACATAGGGTCTCGTTTTGGACAGTTTCTGACAAGATAATCAAACGTAAAGGTTGACACCTATGGTACGACTGAATCGCGGTTTTTCTCATACCGCTAAGGGATGAAGATAATCGAGCGCGAGCACACTTAGTCTGAACAGTCGAACGTGTGAATGGCCGTCCGTTTGAAATCAAAAATATGTTCTGAAAAGTGCTTGAGTTTTGGTCAGTCTCGGCTGTACGAACTCTGTATAAGCCTTAAATATATAATTACTTACTCCTAAGCCATAAGTTTATAGGAGCCATATATCTATGTCACACAATGATCTAAGTCTCTGTCTAGTTGCACTGTAACCGTAACCATAGTTTAGGCGTTGGGATACAGCTTTCGATGTTCACGAGTGAATTATAATTATATTATAATTCGCTCATACAGTCAAACCTGTGTTAGCGGTCACTTCTATTAAGCAGCCAACCTGTATTAAGCAGTTAGTAACCAAACCCCAGTGTGGCAATGGTTCAACATTTAACCTCTATTAAGCAACCACCTGTGCTAAGCAGCCAATTTTCATCATTCCCTTAGCTGGCCACTTAAGAATTTACATTTAAATGCACAAGTGTTATAGGTGCCTGAAACGTTATTAATGATGCTACTATTCGCTAGATGTCGCTGCATCGTCGTGCTCAGATGGCATCTTGAATGATATCATTGACGACTTGTGTCCGAAAGCATTCTTGTTGGTGATATTTGAAACTGAAGTGGGTGCGAACCGTGAGCAGTGAGAATATATGTTCTGCTTCCAACCAGTGACATAACGCATCATATTCTTGTGGGCGAGTGGTTACGGTCGTTGACTTCAAATCACTTGTCCATCATAGCTGTAGGCTCGAATCCCACTGGGGGTTTTGGAATTGTTTCATGTGAGGAAACAATCCAGCTGGCTTGGCGGTAGGTTGTTGGTTCTGCCCGGGTGTCCGTCCGTCCGTGCTTGCAATCCTGCTCGGAATGCCATCCCGGGTAGGTTGTTGGGTCTGTCCGTCCGTGCTTGCAATCCTGCTCGGAATGCCATCCCGGGTAGGTTGTTGGGTCTGTCCGTCCGTGCTTGCAATCCTGCTCGGAATGCCATCCCGGGTAGGTTGTTGGGTCTGTCCGTCCGTGCTTGCAATCCTGCTCGGAATGCCATCCCGGGTAGGTTGTTGGGTCTGTCCGTCCGTGCTTGCAATCCTGCTCGGAATGCCATCCCGGGTAGGTTGTTGGTTCTGCCCGGGTGTCTGTCCGTCCGTGCTTGCAATCCTGCTCGGAATGCCACCCCGGGTCTTTTACCACCAATAACAGCTGGAGAGTCACCGTATGACCTAAGCTGTTGGTGCGACTTTAAAACACCCAAAGACAAACAAACATTATATTAGTCTGACCGAGAACAATATGAGAAAGTATAAAATAACGTTTTATATGTTTTTTATTAGAAAAAGATGTAGTCATGGCCGTGTGTGTATTTGTTTCTATGGGTGACATATTCGTTGTATATTCCTTGTGTACATTTGTTACGTTATTTTGTATTAATTGTTTTCATCAACAGTTACTGCACTTGTTTAAATCAAAAAATTATGATGCAATAATTAGTAGCGATTGTGTCTCTATAACGTTTAGTGCTTACATTTCGAGGATTCATCGCGGGAACCTGTGTATCTGTATGTAAGTAAAGAATGCAATACAACAGTTTTGCGACAAACCCTCAATTTATTTCCTGAAGAATGAGATAAATTTGCGATGTCAAATGTTTGCAAATCACGTAGTGACAATCTACTCCTGATTTCAGATGGGGGCTTCTAAGCTTGTCAAAAGACAAATCTGCCACCCCCACCCACCCCCCGCATTAAATATTTATTCATTATATAGCAATATATCTGGTGGAATAACACTTGATTTAGTTTTAGTTTATCAGGCACGTTTTGAATGTTTTGTAACCCATTTCTGATATTATTTTTTATGTATATATTTTACGGACCGATACTGTAATTGATTTTGGATTTAGAATCGGTGTTCCGTGCCAAAAATTTGTCCTGGACCAACAGACCGGCAGTTTGTGAAGCCCTTGTTCATACACTTGTGAAGATGCTACCAAGTTCTCTACCTTGCTTACTTAACAAGCTTCAAACGTTGCGACGAAGTGAAATGTTGATATAATGTGAAAATTGACACGCAAATGTTACCCAATCTATAGTCGGGGCCGTAGATGCGTTGGGAGAGTGGTAAAGATTTTTTTTTTCTTCGTAAAATGACACGAGTTGAATTTGCAAGGTATAAAGATTAGAAGAGGTTAGTTTATACAAAGTTCTTACAACTTATATAAATCACTCTCGAGACCTCATTCCTGATGGAATCCATCGCTACGAGGGAGAGAGAAGAGGCAACGTGGAAATTAAATGCCTTGCCAAGTGCCATAATTGTCGTGACTTTCAGGTCCGATAACGTTGTCCTGATTTGTACTTCACTATACACTCAAACTTCCCCGAAAGACCACATCTATTAAGAGTCTGTTTGTTTTAAGAGACCATCCGACCCCATTTGTTTAAGGAACAAATTAACCTTTATTAAGAGACCATTCCTGCTTAGAGACCGTTCTTTTGACCGTCCTTTTGGTGGTTTCGTAATACAAGTTTGACTGTATTACAATATAGTACATATGCACTGCATGGTATCGACTCCATCAGTTGATGCGTAACCAAGGATGCATCTTCCATGTCAAGTACAAGACGCGTATTGTCCTAATTTTTAGATCTAATCTGCGTATTGTCCTAATTTTTAGATCTAATATAACGTTTTCTCGACCAATTCTCCTTCAGTAGTTTACCATATTCACAATGCAGCAAGGGGCTTCCGTGGTTAGGGTCGTTGTGGCTTTAAATCACTTGCCCCTCACCACTGTAGGTTCGAATCAAACTGGGGGGTGTCAAATTTGTTCAAAAGTACGGAAGCATTGCAGCTGACTTGTGGAATGTCATGGTTAAACCTGGGTGCTCGCCCATGACTGCAATGGTGCTTGGAATGGCACCCAGGGTCTTCCTCGACCAATAATAGCTGGAGTCGCCATATGACTTACGTTGTTTGTATGACCTCCCTCCAAAACAAACAAATGTATACGTGATCAAACACATTAACTTTCAAGTCGAATTCTGTCTCTGTTTGTGATTCACTATATTGCAACAATTACCTCAGTTAGTCAGGCGTGTCATGAACACATGATTACGGTAACCTTAACCTTCAGCACGCTGCAGGCGAAATGAGCAGATAACAAATGTGTAATAGTTTTCCTAGAAAGTAGGGCTCATTAAAATCGTCCCTTCGGGATCGGGACACATTTGTTAAATCGTCCCTTCGGGATCGGGACACATTTGTTAAATCGTCCCTTCGGGATCGGGACACATTTGTTAAATCGTCCCTTCGGGATCGGGACACATTTGTTATCGTCTCATTTCGCCGACAGCATGCTACAGGTTAAAAACATTTATTTTGTCAAAAGTCATTGCAAGAGGCATGCATCATACAATGTTGACATCTTCATTTTTTTGTAGATGGTATATTGTACTCTACGCAACCAAACCCTATTTTTAGCGGTATATTGCACTCTACGCAACCAAGCCCTATTTTTAGCGGTATATTGCACTCTACGCAACCAAACCCTATTTTTAGCGGTATATTGCACTCTACGCAACCAAACCCTATTTTTAGCGGTATATTGTACTCTACGCAACCAAACCCTATTTTTAGCGGTATATTGCACTCTACGCAACCAAACCCTATTTTTAGCGGTACATTGCACTCTACGCAACCAAGCCCTATTTTTAGCGGTATATTGTACTCTACACAACCAAACCCTATTATTAGCGCATTGCTCGCACAAACGCAGTATTGTGATGTATTCTAAGATAGTATATTTTCTTCTATTCATCACTGTAATTCAGTTGTTTTTAGGGTTAGTATTTTACAATTTGTAATCATATGCCATATACTTAATCATTCCAAAGAATCTATTTTTTCATTTTAATCTGTAATTTGTCTACTCTCTATTGTAAAAATGTGTGAGTTCAAGTATGTATGCGTGCCTGTTTTTGTGTATGTGTGCGTGCATACGCACGTATGTATTGCAAATAGTATCACAGGTAATGTAGAAACCTAGGGGCCCCTGGTTTACCAGTGTAGATACCTAGGAGTCCCCTGTTACCAGTGTAGAAACCAATGGGTCCTTTGTTACCAGTGTAGAAACCTAGAGGACCCTTGTTTCCATTGTAAAATTTCATGGGTCCCTTCTTACCAGTATAGAACCCTAGGTGTTCCTTGTTAACCAGCATGGAACCCTAGGTGTCAACCTAGGGGCTCCCTTGTTACCAGTGTCAACCTAAGGGCTCCCTTGTTACCAGTGTCAACCTAGGGGCTCCCTTGTTACCAGTGTCAACCTAGGGGTTCCCTTGTTACCAGTGTCAACCTAGGGGTCCCTTGTTACCAGTGTCAACCTAGGGGTTCCCTTGTTACCAGTGTCAACCTAGGGGTTCCCTTGTTACCAGTGTCAACCTAGGGGTTCCCTTGTTACCAGTGTCAACCTAGGGGTTCCCTTGTTACCAGTGTCAACCTAGGGGTCCCTTGTTACCAGTGTCAACCTAGGGGTTCCTTGTTACCAGTGTCAACCTAGGGGTTCCCTTGTTACCAGTGTCAACCTAGGGGTTCCCTTGTTACCAGTGTCAACCTAGGGGTTCCCTTGTTACCAGTGTCAACCTAGGGGTTCCCTTGTTACCAGTGTCAACCTAGGGTTCCCTTGTTACCAGTGTCAACCTAGGGGTTCCCTTGTTACCAGTGTCAACCTAGGGGTTCCCTTGTTACCAGTGTCAACCTAGGGGTCCCTTGTTACCAGTGTCAACCTAGGGGTTCCCTTGTTACCAGTGTCAACCTAGGGGTTCCCTTGTTACCAGTGTCAACCTAGGGGTTCCCTTGTTACCAGTGTCAACCTAGGGGTTCCCTTGTTACCAGTGTCAACCTAGGGGTTCCCTTGTTACCAGTGTCAACCTAGGGGTTCCCTTGTTACCAGTGTCAACCTAGGGGTTCCCTTGTTACCAGTGTCAACCTAGGGGGTCCCTTGTTACCAGTGTCAACCTAGGGTTCCCTTGTTACCAGTGTCAACCTAGGGTTCCCTGTACCAGTGTAACCTAGGTTCCCTTGTTACAGTGTCAACCTAGGGGTTCCTTGTTACCAGTGTCAACCTAGGGTTCCCTTGTTACCAGTGTCAACCTAGGGGTTCCCTTGTTACCAGTGTCAACCTAGGGTTCCTTGTTACCAGGTCAAACCTAGGGTTCCCTTGTTACCAGTGTCAACCTAGGGGTTCCTTGTTACCAGTGTCAACCTACGGGTTCCATTGTTACAAGTGTCAACCTAGGGGTTCCATTATTACAAGTGTCAACCTAGGGGTCCCTTGTTACAAGTGTCAACTTTATGGGTCCCTTGTTACCAGTGTCAACCTAGGGGTTCCATTGTTACAAGTGTCAACCTAGGGTTCCATTATTACAAGTGTCAACCTAGGGGTCCCTTGTTACAAGTGTCAACTTTAGGGGTCCCTTGTTACCAGTGTCAACCTAGGGGTTCCATTATTACAAGTGTCAACCTAGGGGTTCCTTGTTACAAGTGTCAACCTAGGGGTTCCATTGTTACCAGTGTCAACCTAGGGGTTCCATTGTTACCAGTGTCAACCTAGGGG
>CM026389.1:20051053-20079416 GCA_014843695.1 Archivesica marissinica | reverse complement strand
TGCACAGAGGTATACCGTGCACAGAGGTATATCGTGCACAGAGGTATATCGTGCACAGAGGTATATCGTGCACAGAGGTATACCGTGCACAGAGGTATACCGTGCACAGAGGTATATCGTGCACAGAGGTATATCGTGCACAGAGGTATACCGTGCACAGAGGTATATCGTGCACAGAGGTATACCGTGCACAGAGGTATATCGTGCACAGAGGTATATCGTGCACAGAGGTATACCGTGCACAGAGGTATACCGTGCACAGAGGTATATCGTGCACAGAGGTATACGTGCACAGAGGTATATCGTGCACAGAGGTATACCGTGCACAGAGGTATACCGTGCACAGAGGTATACCGTGCACAGAGGTATACCGTGCACAGAGGTATATCGTGCACAGAGGTATATCGTGCACAGAGGTATACCGTGCACAGAGGTATACCGTGCACAGAGGTATATCGTGCACAGAGGTATATCGTGCACAGAGGTATATCGTGCACAGAGGTATATCGTGCACAGAGGTATACCGTGCACAGAGGTATATCGTGCACAGAGGTATATCGTGCACAGAGGTATATCGTGCACAGAGGTATATCGTGCACAGAGGTATACCGTGCACAGAGGTATATCGTGCACAGAGGTATATCGTGCACAGAGGTATATCGTGCACAGAGGTATATCGTGCACAGAGGTATATCGTGCACAGAGGTATATCGTGCACAGAGGTATATCGTGCACAGAGGTATATCGTGCACAGAGGTATATCGTGCACAGAGGTATATCGTGCACAGAGGTATATCGTGCACAGAGGTATATCGTGCACAGAGGTATACCGTGCACAGAGGTATATCGTGCACAGAGGTATATCGTGCACAGAGGTATACCGTGCACAGAGGTATATCGTGCACAGAGGTATATCGTGCACAGAGGTATACCGTGCACAGAGGTATATCGTGCACAGAGGTATATCGTGCACAGAGGTATATCGTGCACAGAGGTATATCGTGCACAGAGGTATACCGTGCACAGAGGTATACCGTGCACAGAGGTATATCGTGCACAGAGGTATATCGTGCACAGAGGTATACCGTGCACAGAGGTATACCGTGCACAGAGGTATACCGTGCACAGAGGTATATCGTGCACAGAGGTATATCGTGCACAGAGGTATATCGTGCACAGAGGTATATCGTGCACAGAGGTATACCGTGCACAGAGGTATATCGTGCACAGAGGTATATCGTGCACAGAGGTATATCGTGCACAGAGGTATACCGTGCACAGAGGTATATCGTGCACAGAGGTATACCGTGCACAGAGGTATACCGTGCACAGAGGTATACCGTGCACAGAGGTATATCGTGCACAGAGGTATATCGTGCACAGAGGTATATCGTGCACAGAGGTATATCGTGCACAGAGGTATATCGTGCACAGAGGTATATCGTGCACAGAGGTATATCGTGCACAGAGGTATATCGTGCACAGAGGTATATCGTGCACAGAGGTATACCGTGCACAGAGGTATATCGTGCACAGAGGTATATCGTGCACAGAGGTATATCGTGCACAGAGGTATATCGTGCACAGAGGTATATCGTGCACAGAGGTATATCGTGCACAGAGGTATATCGTGCACAGAGGTATATCGTGCACAGAGGTATATCGTGCACAGAGGTATATCGTGCACAGAGGTATATCGTGCACAGAGGTATATCGTGCACAGAGGTATATCGTGCACAGAGGTATATCGTGCACAGAGGTATATCGTGCACAGAGGTATATCGTGCACAGAGGTATATCGTGCACAGAGGTATATCGTGCACAGAGGTATATCGTGCACAGAGGTATATCGTGCACAGAGGTATATCGTGCACAGAGGTATATCGTGCACAGAGGTATATCGTGCACAGAGGTATATCGTGCACAGAGGTATATCGTGCACAGAGGTATATCGTGCACAGAGGTATATCGTGCACAGAGGTATACCGTGCACAGAGGTATACCGTGCACAGAGGTATATCGTGCACAGAGGTATATCGTGCACAGAGGTATATCGTGCACAGAGGTATATCGTGCACAGAGGTATACCGTGCACAGAGGTATATCGTGCACAGAGGTATACCGTGCACAGAGGTAACGTGCACAGAGGTATACCGTGCACAGAGGTATATCGTGCACAGAGGTATACCGTGCACAGAGGTATACCGTGCACAGAGGTATATCGTGCACAGAGGTATATCGTGCACAGAGGGTGCACAGAGGTATACCGTGCACAGAGGTATATCGTGCACAGAGGTATACCGTGCACAGAGGTATATCGTGCACAGAGGTATATCGTGCACAGAGGTATACCGTGCACAGAGGTATATCGTGCACAGAGGTATATCGTGCACAGAGGTATACCGTGCACAGAGGTATATCGTGCACAGAGGTATATCGTGCACAGAGGTATACCGTGCACAGAGGTATATCGTGCACAGAGGTATATCGTGCACAGAGGTATATCGTGCACAGAGGTATATCGTGCACAGAGGTATACCGTGCACAGAGGTATATCGTGCACAGAGGTATATCGTGCACAGAGGTATATCGTGCACAGAGGTATATCGTGCACAGAGGTATATCGTGCACAGAGGTATACCGTGCACAGAGGTATTCACAGAGGTATACCGTGCACAGAGGTATTCGTGCCAGAGGTATATCGTGCACAGAGGTATACGTGCACAGAGGTATACCGTGCACAGAGGTATACCGTGCACAGAGGTATACCGTGCACAGAGGTATATCGTGCACAGAGGTATATCGTGCACAGAGGTATATCGTGCACAGAGGTATACCGTGCACAGAGGTATATCGTGCACAGAGTATATCGTGCACAGAGGTATATCGTGCCAGAGGTATACGTGCACAGAGGTATACGTGCACAGAGGTATATCGTGCACAGAGGTATACCGTGCACAGAGGTATACCGTGCACAGAGGTATATCGTGCACAGAGGTATACCGTGCACAGAGGTATATCGTGCACAGAGGTATACCGTGCACAGAGGTATACCGTGCACAGAGGTATATCGTGCACAGAGGTATACCGTGCACAGAGGTATATCGTGCACAGAGGTATATCGTGCACAGAGGTATACCGTGCACAGAGGTATACCGTGCACAGAGGTATATCGTGCACAGAGGTATACGTGCACAGAGGGTGCACAGAGGTATACCGTGCACAGAGGTATATCGTGCACAGAGTATATCGTGCACAGAGGTATACCGTGCACAGAGGTATATCGTGCACAGAGGTATATCGTGCACAGAGGTATACCGTGCACAGAGGTATATCGTGCACAGAGGTATATCGTGCACAGAGGTATCGTGCACAGAGGTACCGTGCACAGAGGTATATCGTGCACAGAGGTATATCGTGCACAGAGGTATATCGTGCACAGAGGTATATCGTGCACAGAGGTATATCGTGCACAGAGGTATATCGTGCACAGAGGTATACCGTGCACAGAGGTATATCGTGCACAGAGGTATACCGTGCACAGAGGTATACCGTGCACAGAGGTATATCGTGCACAGAGGTATATCGTGCACAGAGGTATACCGTGCACAGAGGTATACCGTGCACAGAGGTATATCGTGCACAGAGGTATATCGTGCACAGAGGTATACCGTGCACAGAGGTATATCGTGCACAGAGGTATATCGTGCACAGAGGTATACCGTGCACAGAGGTATATCGTGCACAGAGGTATATCGTGCACAGAGGTATACCGTGCACAGAGGTATACCGTGCACAGAGGTATATCGTGCACAGAGGTATACGTGCACAGAGTATATCGTGCACAGAGGTATACCGTGCACAGAGGTATACCGTGCACAGAGGTATATCGTGCACAGAGGTATATCGTGCACAGAGGTATATCGTGCACAGAGGTATATCGTGCACAGAGGTATACCGTGCACAGAGGTATACCGTGCACAGAGGTATATCGTGCACAGAGGTATATCGTGCACAGAGGTATATCGTGCACAGAGGGTGCACAGAGGTATACCGTGCACAGAGGTATATCATGCACAGAGGTATACCGTGCACAGAGGTATACCGTGCACAGAGGTATATCGTGCACAGAGGTATACCGTGCACAGAGGTATATCGTGCACAGAGGTATATCGTGCACAGAGGTATATCGTGCACAGAGGGTGCACAGAGGTATACCGTGCACAGAGGTATATCGTGCACAGAGGTATATCGTGCACAGAGGTATACCGTGCACAGAGGTATATCGTGCACAGAGGTATATCGTGCACAGAGGTATGCCGTGCACAGAGGTATATCGTGCACAGAGGTATATCGTGCACAGAGGTATATCGTGCACAGAGGTATATCGTGCACAGAGGTATATCGTGCACAGAGGTATATCGTGCACAGAGGTATATCGTGCACAGAGGTATATCGTGCACAGAGGTATACCGTGCACAGAGGTATACCGTGCACAGAGGTATATCGTGCACAGAGGTATATCGTGCACAGAGGTATATCGTGCACAGAGGTATACCGTGCACAGAGGTATATCGTGCACAGAGGTATATCGTGCACAGAGGTATACCGTGCACAGAGGTATATCGTGCACAGAGGTATATCGTGCACAGAGGTATACCGTGCACAGAGGTATATCGTGCACAGAGGTATATCGTGCACAGAGGTATACCGTGCACAGAGGTATATCGTGCACAGAGGTATATCGTGCACAGAGGTATATCGTGCACAGAGGTATATCGTGCACAGAGGTATACCGTGCACAGAGGTATACCGTGCACAGAGGTATATCGTGCACAGAGGTATATCGTGCACAGAGGTATATCGTGCACAGAGGGTGCACAGAGGTATACCGTGCACAGAGGTATATCGTGCACAGAGGTATATCGTGCACAGAGGTATATCGTGCACAGAGGTATATCGTGTACAGAGGTATACCGTGCACAGAGGTATATCGTGCACAGAGGTATACCGTGCACAGTGGTATATCGTGCACAGAAGTATATCGTGCACAGAGGTATATCGTGCACAGAGGTATATCGTGCACAGAGGTATATCGTGCATAGAGGGTGCACAGAGGTATATCGTGCACGTGCTCAGTCCGCATATGACCATGATTATGTTTTGCTATTTATTCAGTATTTATGGATATCCATAATTCCATTTTTGGATATCCATTATTCGAATTAAGGATATCCATAATTCCAGGCGAGCCGTTTTGCTATTTATTTAGCATTTATGGATATCCAAAAATCGAATTATGGAGATCCAATAATCAAAAGGATGTACGGATATCCAAAAATCAGTTTATGGATAACCAATAATCGATTTATGGATATCCATAATTCTATTTTTGGATATCCATAATTCTAATTAAGGATATCCACAATTCCAGGCGCGCTGCGCTGTTTTGATATGTATTCAACATTTATGGATATACAATAATCGCTTTAAACGGCGCCCTATAGGCCTACATGGTTTCATTTGATTTCTTTGGAGTTGACGAATCGTGCTACAAAATAACATACATTCGATCTTGAATCACGTATAAACAATGCGCGTTCGCCTCAGGTGCGAAAGGTCCGGAGTTCGAACCCCGCTGGAGCCGTTACGATTGTACCATTAGGCAAGGCATTTAATTTCCACGTTGCCTCTTCTCTCTCCCTTGTGGCGATGGATTCCATCAGGAATGAGTTCTCGAGAGTGATTAATATAAGTTATAAGAACTTGTTTCGCAATCGTACTAAAATAAATGTGTATAAATTTGTATAAACAACAGAAGTAAGTGAAGTAAATAATCGTGAATGTCATTTAGGTGTTTTTTAAAACGTCTATTTAACGTTGCTGCCGGTTGCCAATATAAACGAATGCTGTGCCTGTGAGCATTCACATACTGGTACCTACAACGAGGCCGAGCTACATTAATACAGCTGTTTTTGTTTGTACCTAAATGAGACGGTCACGAGACCGAGCTACATTAATAAAGCTGTTTTTGTTTGTACCTAAATGAGACGGTCACGAGACCGAGCTACATTAATAAAGCTGTTTTTGTTTGTACCTAAATGAGATGGTAACGAGACCGAGCTACATTAATAAAGCTGTTTTTGTTTGTACCTAAATAAGATGGTCACGAGTTCGAGCCCCGCTCAAGCCGTTTCTCAATTATATGAACAAGTTGGCAGTTTCTTACGGATGTTGAAGGTTGGTTGGCACTTGGTACTGGCTAACTGCTGGAGCCTGCCCAGGAAAGGTGTTAGGTAAACTACCCGCCGGCGATATATAGCCCAAAATGGTGCTGATGCAGACACAACGTATAATTAGACGCAAGGTACTTACCGTCCATACTCACATATAAGACAAGTTTACCACCAGATTATGGCCTCAAAGTGGCTTCCCATACGGTACATACTCGCCTATAAGACAAGCTTTTTACCACCATATTATGGCCTCAAAGTGGTTTCCCATACGGTACATACTCGCCTATAAGACAAGTTTTTTACCACCAGATTATGGCCTCAAAGTGGCTTCCCATACGGTACATACTCGCCTATAAGACAAGTTTTTTACCACCAGATTATGGCCTCAAAGTGGCTTCCCGTCTTATAAGAGAAAAAAAGACAAAATTTAAAAAATGTATTAGATGCTGGTATTTACCACAATTACGTTTATTTTAGAAAAGAAAGCACTCTGACACTGAACATTTATTCAAACATATGCAATTTATACATGATCCGCGTAAAACCAAAAATAAACAAACATTGCATGTGTTGAACATGAATAGATCTGTGTTTTGTAAATTATGACGAATACATATGGGTAAACAACATTTGTATAAACTTAAACCCAGTAATCAGTGTACACTCGTTTATGAGACCTCCGATTAAAAAGACTTGACAACTATTTAGCGTATGAACCTGTTTGTAAACCTAATACAGATATGTAATATAAACCCAGTTTTTTTTAACGTTTATTTATCGTCGCTACCGGTTGCCCATATGAGCGACGCCTCCTGAAGTTATTAGTCATTTTAGATTTTGGAGGATAGTGCAATGATACAGGCAGAGACCCATTCCAGAGTCTCCTCTGGTTCTTTTACGTGCACGATGTAAAGCACCGACACGAGACCTCGGTTTAACGTCCCATCTGAAAGACTGTTAATTTTATTAGGGTCAGACGGGGGATCGAACCTGCGATCCCTGGATTACCAGCGTATGAACCTGTTTGTAAACCTATTAGAGATAGGTAATATAAACCCCGAATACAAGACTGATTATTCGATCGTTTTATTCACTATGAATTACAGAAATCAAGCAATTGGACCAGGCAACTTTAAGATTAAATATAGCAAAATGGTTTCCTATTCGGCAAGTTGTAATGCAAGGAGGTGTCAGCTCCTGTTACTTGTATCTAGCTTTCATAAATGCCATCGTATGTAAACTAGAATAGTGAAATACTAGTCGCCAAACCCTAATTGTGTTAATGTGTTGTATGACATTGAAGCAAAGGTATGTCTCACCTACCACGTGATCCCGACCAGCTGACACATTGTTTATGTAAAGGGCTTTCAATATAAATTTAATTACAGACGGATCTGTAGTCCACACGGTTAATACGTTGGACTGCGAACCGAGGTCTCGTGTCGGTGCTTTACAGTGTGCACGTAAAAGAACATATTCTGGAATGGGTCTCTGTCTGTATCATTGCACTATCCTCCAACAATCTAATATCTTCATGAGGCGTCGCTCATATGGGCAACCGATAGCGACGATAAATAATCGTAGATCCAAATTGTGCTGTGCAAAATAATATGTCAGCATAATTACTTGAATTATATTTATTTTTATATCTATCAGTCTTGGGGCCATGAATTGGAAATATTGGTTTTGAACCCCATTTCGTGTTATACCGTACACTTAATGAAAGAGACTACATGCATTTTTAACAATAAGTTAAAGTATAAACTTTATTTATTTTACAACGATTGCGAAACAAGCTGTAACAACTTATATTAATCACTCTCTTTGCCGCGGGTGAAAACGTATTTGTGGTCATTCGTGTGGGAGGATCCGGAGTACCCGGAGAAAACCCACCTTTCCAATCTGGCGACCACCGTACCATTTCACATACTTCTCGATCCGAGGATCGAACCCGGGTTGCCTTAGTGAGAAGCGTGGGCACTAACCACTGCGATAAGAGGACAGCCGTAACAATACGTTCACGAGGCTTCAATCAGCAACATATATTTGGGAAGGGGACGTGATAATCTGCTCTAATAACATGATATGTATTCAATACTCCAACGTTTGTAAACTTCATATTCATACCTTTTTATATATACAAATTTATTTGAGCTCGATTGCGAAACAAATTCTTTCAACTTATATTAATCACTCTCGAGACCTCATTCCTGATGTAATCCATCGCCACGAGGGAGAGAGAAGAGGCAACGTGGAATTTAAATGCCTTGCCTAAGGGCACAATCGTAACGGCTCCAGCGGGGCTCGAACTCCGGACCGTTCGTACCTGAAGCGAACGCGCCTTTTCTCTCTCCCTCGTTGCGATTGATTCCATCAGGAATGAGGTCTCGAGAGTGATTAATATAAGTTGTAAGAACTTGTTTCGCAATCGAGCTAAGATAAATTTGTATAAACTAACCAAAGGGAAGGGCAAAGCAGGAACTGTCTCTTAATACAGGCTATTGTGTTCCTTAATTAACAACACAAACAGGAACTGAAAAGTGATCTCTTAATTAATACAAGTGGTTCCTTAATAGACGTGGTCTTTCGAGCAAGTTTGACTGTACTATAGAATACAATATCGTTATTGATGTGTATGAAACGCATGATCAGAGTAATAAATATACACTTCTAGCTGAGTAATCAGTTTGATAAGAGTAATAATTTGATATGTTGAAATATAAATATAGGCCGGTTGACAACCACAAGGTCGGTGTTTTCTCTCTCATTGAAAATACACGCGAACTGTAGGCCTACGTTTTCGAGATATCGGTGTCACTCATGAGTGCAGGTATCTCAAATTGAATGAATACCCTTGAAAATGAGACTGCCAACTATAATGTCCACGTGCGTTTTAGCGACTATTGCACGCCCAAATGATACTGGACTAATTTAATACTATTTTATTTTTTACTTGTTCACAATGAGGATAGCAATTTACAATTACATATTACAATAACATTACTGTTACATTTCTATCATACATAACACATGCCAATTTACATATACATGACATTTTCAAAGTGCAAAAGGATTGGGCTACACGTTTTGATAACATTAGCAATTGCCCTTTCCAAAAGGTCAAATTTGCTATCGATTTGTTCCGATGTATGTAGTACTAATAATTATAAGTCCGCCTCCGTGGTCGAGTGGTTAAGGTCGCTGACTTGTATACCACTGTAACCTATCATCACTGATGGTCACGGGTTTGAGCCCCGCTCAGGCCGTGTCTCATTTATATGAAAAAGTTGGCAGTTTCTTACGGAGGTTGGTGCACCCAAGTACTGGTTAACCGCTGGAACCTGCCCAGGAAAGGTGTTGTTAAGTAAACTGCCCGCCGGCGATATAGCCCAAAATGGTGCTGATGCAGGCGTAAAACCCGAAATATAACATAAATATAAATATACTAATAATTATAAGTAAATTTTTCAAGGAAATTATTGTCTAGAAAATGAACGGTTAATAGATTACTAAATGTAAACAATACAATACAATACAATACAATAAGTTTATTGCATAAAACAGACACATGTTTATAGCAATTAAACAGTAGAAACAGGCAGTGACATGGAATTTTACAAAAGAGCATAATTATAGGTTATTAGTATTCAAATACATGTATATGATATAAAAAGGTGTTAGGTTCGTTGTTTATTTCCAAAATATATAAATTTGGAAAGATCGATAGTGATTTTTGGGGATTTGTATGACAAGAGATTAATAAATTTCTGTATAGTCGGCCAGGTATGGTAATATCTTTTAATAAATTTCGATCTTAAAGTTGCATAATGTGGGCAGATTAGTATGAAATGATATTCATTTTCCAAAACAAGTATAATTGAAACCAGAGAGTGTTAATAGCTGTCCTAAGTAATAAGCTGCTTGACTGCCCCTCCCCAAGACCCCAACCTGAGATTGTTGTTTTTATTACGTTTATTTATCGTGGCTACCGGTTGCCCATATGAGCGACGCCTCCTGAAGATATTAGTCATTTTAGATTTTGGAGGATAGTGCAATGATGCAGAGAAAGACCCATTCCAGAGTCTCCTCTGGTTCTTTTACGTGCACGGTGTAAAGCACCGACACGAGACCTCGGTTTAACGTCCCATCTGAAAGACTACCTTAATTTTATTAGGGTCAGACGGGGGATCGAACCTGCGATCCCTGGATTACCAGTCCAGCGTGTTACCACTGGGCTATAGATCCGTCTAACCTCAGAACAATATCGGTCAAGTTATATATACAGAGATATCTCAATACATGCAGCTGTATGAGCAATATCGATTTTAAATATCAATCAATATTGATATTAAGGTTTCCACTAATAAATTTGACTAATACACCATTGAATACAATCCGAACATAGAGCGAATGAGCGACATGACTCGTTTTTCTATTACCTCCCTTTGCAGATAAAGTCCGATTTATCCCGAAATGTATATTGGTCCATTTAGTTGGAATCCTTTGTTTTTATTGCTGTTTATAGTCCGATGATGCTGAATGATAAATATTAATTCATTGATAACATATGTTGACGTTAAAGTATTCATTGTATATATATATCTCGATTAAAGCAGCATTACATCGTAATAAAGGATGTTTTGGGTAAAATATAAATACTAATGTGTGTGTGTTTATAAAAATCGAAATAGTCGTTCAGAAACGATAAAATTCCAATAAATTTAAACCGTCGTATACGCGAATTTGTTTATCAACACCCGAAATTAAAAAACAAGCACAGTGCGCATGCGTGAAACAACAGAGGATGTAGAAAACAACGTATATATTTTGAACATGAAATACTATCTATCTATCTTCTTCTAATGTCGAACCCCTCGCGGAGATGTAGAAATGTCCCTAAATACTTAGGTAACAGAGGTATGAATCAACATATCAAGTAATTTAATTAAACAAGATAACGTGGGATAAATGGGGACGATGCATTCCGAATGCAAACAAGTGCGGTCGATGCGTTCCGGTTGTAAACAAGTGCGTGACCGATCGACTCGGAGAGTCCTACTTTTGGTTTCGAGTTTGTTTTATCGCAAAAAAACACTGTTTACCAAATGAACATAAGTATACAAAGTTAGAATGTGTAGCAGCATTGCTACCCATACGTAAACATTGATATTTTCAAATATCTTTTATTTCATATGATGTAATGCTGCTTTAAAGAATTTAATAATAGTGATAATAGTGCATACATGGTACAAAGGAAACAATGATGAAAACAAGAGGACTATTCAATTTCATGCAAATTAAAATTACGCCTTTTTCAATTTAGAAATTGTTCAATATATATAAACTGCACTGGTGATGTGCCGGTTACTAATGTTGTCAGAACCGACGGCGAACCATTTGTTTTTCAATATTGTATTGATGTGTACATGTCTATATGGCAATAAAATACAATAAAATTAAAGCATAGTGGTCGAGTGATCGTCGACTTCAAATCACTTGCAACTCAACGCTGTAGGTTCGAATCCAATCGGGGCTGCCGAGGTATTTCAGGTGAGGAAGCTATCCAGCTAGCTTGGTTATAGGCGCTACCTTAAGCTAGATGGCTAAACAAGATCATACAAAATTATAATCTCTCTCGAGACGTACCTCATTCCTGATGGACTTGTACATACATACCTGTACATTACTTATACGTATATATTATCATTGCACATAAGTACGCAGGCATGTACTAGACTTGTACATTATTTACACGTATATATATATATATATATTATCATTGAGCATACGTACGCAGGCATGTACTATACTTGTACATTACTTACACGTGTATATATATATTATCATTGAGCATACGTACGCATGCATGTACTAGACTTGTACATTACATACACGCATATATTATCATTGAGCATACGTACGCAGGCATGTACTAGACTTGTACATTACTTATATATATATATTATCATTGCGCATACGTACGCAGGCATGTACTAGACTTGTACATTACATATATATATATATTATCATTGAGAACACGTACGCAGGCATGTACTAGACTTGTACATTACATACACGCATATATTATCATTGAGCATACGTACGCAGGCATGTACTATACTTGTACATTACTTACATATATATATATTATCATTGAGCATACGTACGCAGGCATGTACTAGACTTGTACATTACTTACATATATATATATTATCATTGAGCATACGTACGCAGGCATGTACTAGACTTGTACATTACATACACGTATATATTATCATTGAGCATACGTACGCAGGCATGTACTAGACTTGTACATTACTTACATATATATATTATCATTGAGCATACGTACGCAGGCATGTACTAGACTTGTACATTACATACACGTATATATTATCGTTGAGCATACGTACGCAGGCATGTACTAGACTTGTACATTACTTACATATATATATTATCATTGAGCATACGTACGCAGGCATGTACTAGACTTGTACATTACATACACGTATATATTATCATTGAGCATACGTACGCAGGCATGTACTAGACTTGTACATTACTTATATATATATATTATCATTGCGCATACGTACGCAGGCATGTACTAGACTTGTACATTACTTATATATATATATTATCATTGAGCATACGTACGCAGGCATGTACTAGACTTGTACATTACACACACGTATATATTATCATTGAGCATACGTACGCAGGAATGTACTAGACTTGTACATTACATACACGTATACATTATCATTGAGCATACGTACGCATGCATGTACTAGACTTGTACATTACGTATATATATATATATATATTATCATTGAGCATACGTACGCAGGCATGTACTAGACTTGTACATTACATACACGTATATATTATCATTGCGCATGCGTACGCAGGCATGTACTAGACTTGTACATTACATACACGTATATATATATATTATCATTGCGCATACGTACGCAGGCATGTACGAGACTTGTACATTACATACACGTATATATATATATATATTATCATTGCGCATACGTACGCAGGCATGTACTAGACTTGTACATTACATACACGTATATATATATTACCATTGCGCATACGTACGCAGACATGTACTAGACTTGTACATTACTTATACGTATATATTATCATTGAGCATACGTACGCATGCATGTACTAGACTTGTACATTACATACACGCATATATTATCATTGAGCATACGTACGCAGGCATGTACTAGACTTGTACATTACTTACATATATATATATATTATCATTGAGCATACGTACGCAGGCATGTACTAGACTTGTACATTACACACACGTATATATTATCATTGAACATACGTACGCAGGCATGAACTAGACGTGTACATTAATTACATATATATATATATATATATATATTATCATTGAGCATACGTACGCAGGCATGTACTAGACTTGTACATTACATACACGTATATATTATCATTGCGCATACGTACGCAGGCATATACTAGACTTGTACATCACTTACACGTGTATATATATATATATATATATATATTATCATTGAGCATACGTACGCATGCATGTACTAGACTTGTACATTATTTACACGTATATATTATCATTGAGCATACGTACGCAGGCATGTACTAGACTTGTACATTACTTACATATATATATTATCATTGCGCATACGTACGCAGGCATGTACTAGACTTGTACATTACTTATACGTATATATTATCATTGCGCATACGTACGCAGGCATGTACTAGACTTGTACATTACATACACATATATATTATCATTGAGCATACGTACGCAGGCCTGTACTAGACTTGTACATTACTTACATATATATATATTATCATTGCGCATACGTACGCAGGCATGTACTAGACTTGTACATTACATACACGTATATATTATCATTGCGCAAACTTACGCAGGCATGTACTAGACTTGTACATTACATACATGAATATATTATCATTGCGCATACGTACGCAGGCATGTACGAGACGTGTACATTACATACACGTATATATTATCATTGAGCATACGTACGCAGGCATGTACTAGACTTGTACATTACTTACATATATATATATATTATCATTGAGCATACGTACGCAGGCATGTACTAGACGTGTACATTACACACACGTATATATTATCATTAAGCATACGTACGCAGGCATGTACTATACTTGTACATTACATACACGTATATATTATCATTGAGCATACGTACGCAGGCATGTACTAGACTTTACATTACATACACGTATATATTATCATTGAGCATACGTACGCAGGCATGTAATAGACTTGTACATTACATACACGTATATATTATCATTGCGCATACGTACGCAGGCATGTACTAGACTTGTACATTACATACACGTATATATTATCATTGAGCATACGTACGCAGGCATGTACTAGACTTGTATATTACTTACATATATATATTATCATTGAGCATACGTACGCAGGCATGTACTAGACTTGTACATTACTTACATATATATATATATATTATCATTGAGCATACGTACGCAGGCATGTACTAGACGTGTACATTACACACACGTATATATTATCATTGAGCATACGTACGCAGGCATGTACTATACTTGTACATTACATACACGTATATATTATCATTGAGCATACGTACGCAGGCATGTACTAGACTTGTACATTACATACACGTATATATTATCATTGAGCATACGTACGCAGGCATGTAATAGACTTGTACATTACATACACGTATATATTATCATTGAGCATACGTACGCAGGCATGTACTAGACTTGTACATTACTTAAATATATATATTATCATTGAGCATACGTACGCAGGCATGTACTAGACTTGTACATTACTTACATATATATATATTATCATTGAGCATACGTAAGCAGGCATGTACTAGACTTGTACATTACACACACGTATATATTATCATTGAGCATACGTACGCAGGCATGTACTAGACTTGTACATTACATACACGTATACATTATCATTGAGCATACGTACGCATGCATGTACTAGACTTGTACATTACGTATATATATATATATATATATTATCATTGAGCATACGTACGCAGGCATGTATTAGACTTGTACATTACATACACGTATATATTATCATTGCGCATGCGTACGCAGGCATGTACTAGACTTGTACATTACATACACGTATATATTATCATTGCGCAAACTTACCCAGGCATGTACTAGACTTGTACATTACATACACGTATATATTATCATTGCGCAAGCTTACGCAGGAATGTACTAGACTTGTACATTACATACATGAATATATTATCATTGCGCATACGTACGCAGGCATGTACGAGACGTGTACATTACATACACGTATATATTACCATTGAGCATACGTACGCAGGCATGTACGAGACTTGTACATTACATACACGTATATATTATCATTGAGCATACGTAAGCAGGCATGTACTAGACTTGTACATTACATAAACATATATATTATCATTACGCATACGTACGCAGGCATATACTAGACTTGTTCATTACATACACTTATATATTATCATTGCGCATACGTACACAGGAATGTACTAGACTTGTACATTACATACACGTATATATTATCATTGCGCATACGTACGCAGGCATATACTAGACTTGTACATTACTTACACGTGTATATATATATATATATATATATTATCATTGAGCATACGTACGCATGCATGTACTAGACTTGTACATTATTTACACGTATATATTATCATTGAGCATACGTACGCAGGCATGTACTAGACTTGTACATTACATACACGTATATATTATCATTGCGCATACGCACGCAGGCATGTACTAGACTTGTACATTACTTACACGTATATATGATCATTGCGCATACGTACGCAGGCATGTACTAGACTTGTACATTACTTATATATATATATTATCATTGCGCATACGTACGCATGCATGTACTAGACCTGTACATTACTTATATATATATATTATCATTGAGCATACGTACGCATGCATGTACTAGACTTGTACATTACTTATATATATATATATTATCATTGCGCATACGTACACAGGCATGTACTAGACTTGTACATTACTTATATATATATATTATCATTGAGCATACCTACGCAGGCATGTACTAGACTTGTACATTACTTACACGTATATATTATCATTGCGCATACGTACGCATGCATGTACTTGACTTGTACATTACTTACACGTGTATATATATATATATATTATCATTGAGCATACGTACGCATGCATGTACTAGACTTGTACATTATTTACACGTATATATTATCATTGAGCATACGTACGCAGGCATGTACTATACTTGTACAATACATACACGTATATATTATCATTGAGCATACGTACGCATGCATGTACTAGACTTGTACATTATTTACACGTATATATTATCATTGAGCATACGTACGCAGACATGTACTAGACTTGTACATTACATACACGTATATATTATCATTGAGCATACGTACGCAGGCATGTACTAGACTTGTACATTATTTACACGTATATATTATCATTGAGCATACGTACGCAGGCATGTATTAGACTTGTACATTATTTACACGTATATATTATCATTGAGCATACGTACACAGGCATGTACTAGACTTGTACATTACATACACGTATATATTATCATTGAGCATACGTACGCAGGCATGTACTAGACTTGTACATTACATACACGTATATATTATCATTGAGCATACGTACGCAGGCATGTACTAGACTTGTACATTATTTACACGTATATATTATCATTGAGCATACGTACGCAGGCATGTATTAGACTTGTACATTATTTACACGTATATATTATCATTGAGCATACGTACACAGGCATGTACTAGACTTGTACATTACATACACGTATATATTATCATTGAGCATACGTACGCAGGCATGTACTAGACTTGTACATTACATACACGTATATATTATCATTGAGCATACGTACGCAGGCATGTACTAGACTTGTACATTACTTATATATATTCATTGAGCATACGTACGCAGGCATGTACTAGACTTGTACATTACTTATATATATATATTATCATTGGGCATACGTACGCAGGCATGTACTAGACTTGTACATTACTATATATATATATATTATCATTGAGCATACGTACGCAGGCATGTACTAGACTTGTACATTACTTATATATATATATTATCATTGCGCATACGTACGCAGGCATGTACTAGACTTGTACATTACTATATATATATATATATATATTATCATTGAGCATACGTACGCAGGCATGTACTAGACTTGTACATTACTTATATATATATATATATCATTGAGCATACGTACGCAGGCATTTACTAGACTTGTACATTACTTATATATTATATATATTATCATTGGACATACCTACGCAGGCATGTACTAGACTTGTACATTACTTATATATTATATATATTATCATTGGACATACCTACGCAGGCATGTACTAGACTTGTACATTACTTACATATATATATTATCATTGGGCATACGTACGCAGGCATGTACTAGACTTGTACATTATTTACACGTGTATATATATATAATCATTGAGCATACGTACGCAGGCATGTACTAGACTTGTACATTACTTATATATATACATTATCATTGGGCATGCGTACGCATGCATGTACTATACGTGTACATTACTTATATATATACATTATAATTGAGCATACGTACGCAGGCATGTACTAGACTTGTACATTACATACACGTATATATTATCATTGAGCATACGTACGCATGCATGTACTAGACTTGTACATTACTTACACGTATATACTATCATTGAGCATACGTACGCAGGAATGTAATAGAATAGTACATTACTTAAATATATATATATTATCATTGAGCATACGTACGCAGGCATGTACTAGACTTGTACATTATTTACACGTGTATAATATCATTGAGCATACGTACGCAGGAATGTAATAGAATAGTACATTACTTAAATAAATATATATTATCATTGAGCATACGTAAGCAGGCATGTACTGGACTTGTACATTACTTATATATATATATTGTCGTTGGGCATGCGTACGCATGCATGTACTAGACGTGTACATTACTTATATATATATATTATCATTGAGCATACGTACGCAGGCATGTACTATACTTGTACATTACATACACGTATACATTATCATTGAGCATACGTACGCAGGCATGTACTAGACTTGTACATTACTTATACGTATATATTATCATTGAGCATACGTAAGCAGGCATGTACTATACTTGTACATTACATACACGTATATATTATTATTGAGCATACGTACGCAGGCATGTACTAGACTTGTACATTACATACACGTATATATTATCATTGAGCATACGTACGCAGGCATGTACTAGACTTGTACATTACTTATACGTATATATTATTATTGAGCATACGTACGCAGGCATGTACTAGACTTGTACATTACTTACACGTATACATTATCATTGCGCATACGTACGCAGGCATGTACTAGACTTGTCAGTTACTTACACGTATATATTATCATTGAGCATACGTACGCATGCATGTACTAGACTTGCACATTACTTATATATATATATTATCATTCAGCATACGTACGCAGGCATGTACTAGACTTGTACATGACTTACACGTATACATTATCATTGCGCATACGTAGGCAGGCATGTACTAGACTTGTACATTACATACACGTATATATTATCATTGAGCATACGTACGCAGGCATGTACTAGACTTGTACATTACATATACGTATATATTATCATTGAGCATACGTACGCAGGCATGTACTAGACTTGTACATTACTTATATATATATATTATCATTGAGCATACGTACGCAGGCATGTACTAGACTTGTACATTACTTATATATATATATATATATTATCATTGCGCATACGTACGCATGCATGTACTAGACTTGTACATTATTTACACGTATATATTATCATCGAGCAATAGTACGCAGGCATGTACTAGACTTGTACATTATTTACACGTGTACATTATCATTGAGCATACGTACGCATGCATGTACTAGACTTGTACATTACTTACACGTATATATTATCATTGAGCATACGTACGCAGGCATGTACTAGACGTGTACATTACTTAACTATATATATATTGTCATTGAGCATACGTACGCAGGCATGTACTAGACCTGTACATTACATACACGTATATATTATCATTGTGCATACGTACGCAGGCATGTACTAGACTTGTACATTACATACACGTATATATTATCATTGAGCATACGTACGCAGGCATGTACTAGACTTGTACATTACATACACGTATACATTGTCATTGCGCATACGTACGCAGGCATGTACTAGACTTGTACATTACTTATATATATTATCATTGAGCATACGTACGCAGGCATGTACTAGACTTGTACATTACATACACGTATATATTATCATTGAGCATACGTACGCAGGCATGTACTAGACTTGTACATTATTTACACGTATATATTATCATTGAGCATACGTACGCAGGCATGTACTAGACTTGTGCATTATTTACACGTATATATTATCATTGAGCATACGTACGCAGGCATGTACTAGACTTGTACATTATTTACACGTATATATTATCATTGAGCATACGTACGCAGGCATGTACTAGACTTGTACATTACTTATATATATATATTATCATTGAGCATACGTACGCAGGCATGTACTAGACTTGTACATTACTTATATATATATTATCATTGAGCATACGTACGCAGGCATGTACTAGACTTGTACATTACTTATATATATATTATCATTGAGCATACGTACGCAGGCATGTACTAGACTTGTACATTACTTATATATATTATCATTGAGCATACGTACGCAGGCATGTACTAGACTTGTACATTACTTATATATTATCATTGCGCATACGTACGCAGGCATGTACTAGACTTGTACATTACTTATATATATATATTATCATTGAGCATACGTACGCAGGCATGTACTAGACTTGTACATTACTTATATATATATATATTATCATTGAGCATACGTACGCAGGCATGTACTAGACTTGTACATTACTTATATATATATATTATCATTGAGCATACGTACGCAGGCATGTACTAGACTTGTACATTACTTATATATATATATCATTGAGCATACGTACGCAGGCATGTACTAGACTTGTACATTACTTATATATATATATTATCATTGGGCATACCTACGCAGGCATGTACTAGACTTGTACATTACTTATATATATATATATATATATTATCATTGCGCATACGTACGCAGGCATGTACTAGACTTGTACATTACTTATATATATATATTATCATTGAGCATACGTACGCAGGCATGTACTAGACTTGTACATTACTTATATATATATTATCATTGAGCATACGTACGCAGGCATGTACTAGACTTGTACATTACTTATATATTATATATATTATCATTGGACATACGTACGTAGGCATGTACTAGACTTGTACATTACATACACGTATATATTATCATTGAGCATACGTACGCAGGCATGTACTAGACTTGTACATTATTTACACGTATATATTATCATTGAGCATACGTACGCAGGCATGTACTAGACTTGTACATTACATACACGTATACATTATCATTGAGCATACGTACGCAGGCATGTACTAGACTTGTATATTATTTACACGTATATATTATCATTGAGCATACGTACGCAGGCATGTACTAGACTTGTACATTATTTACACGTATATATTATCATTGAGCATACGTACGCAGGCATGTACTAGACTTGTACATTACATATACGTATATATTATTATTGAGCATACGTACGCAGGCATGTACTAGACTTGTACATTACTTATATATATTATCATTGAGCTTACGTACGCAGGCATGTACTAGACTTGTACATTACTTATATATATTATCATTGAGCATACGTACGCAGGCATGTACTAGACTTGTACATTACTTATATATATTATCATTGAGCATACGTACGCAGGCATGTACTAGACTTGTACATTACTTATATATATATTATCATTGCGCATACGTACGCAGGCATGTACTAGACTTGTACATTACATATATATATATATTATCATTGAGCATACGTACGCAGGCATGTACTAGACTTGTACATTACTTATATATATATATATATTATCATTGAGCATACGTACGCAGGCATGTACTAGACTTGTACATTACTTATATATATATATTATCATTGCGCATACGTACGCAGGCATGTACTAGACTTGTACATTACTTATATACATATAGTATCATTGAGCATACGTACGCAGGCATGTACTAGACTTGTACATGACTTATATATATATATTATCATTGAGCATACGTACGCAGGCATGTACTAGACTTGTACATTACTAATATATTATATATATTATCATTGGATATACCTACGCAGGCATGTACTAGACTTGTACATTACTTATATATATATATATATATATTATCATTGGGCATGCGTACGCATGCATGTACTAGACGTGTACATTACTTATATATATATATTATCATTGAGCATACGTACGCAGGCATGTACTAGACTTGTACATTACATACACATATATATTATCATTGAGCATACGTACGCAGGCATGTACTAGACTTGTACATTATTTACACGTATATATTATCATTGAGCATACGTACGCAGGCATGTACTAGACTTGTACATTATTTACACGTATATATTATCATTGAGCATACATACGCAGGCATGTACTAGACTTGTACATTATTTACACGTATATATTATCATTGAACATACGTACGCAGGCATGTACTAGACTTGTACATTACATATACGTATATATTATCATTGAGCATACGTACGCAGGCATGTACTAGACTTGTACATTACTTATATATATATATTATCATTGAGCATACGTACGCAGGCATGTACTAGACTTGTACATTACTTATATATATATATATATATTATCATTGCGCATACGTACGCATGCATGTACTAGACTTGTACATTATTTACACGTATATATTATCATCGAGCAATAGTACGCAGGCATGTACTAGACTTGTACATTATTTACACGTGTACATTATCATTGAGCATACGTACGCATGCATGTACTAGACTTGTACATTACTTACACGTATATATTATCATTGAGCATACGTACGCAGGCATGTACTAGACGTGTACATTACTTAACTATATATATATTGTCATTGAGCATACGTACGCAGGCATGTACTAGACCTGTACATTACATACACGTATATATTATCATTGTGCATACGTACGCAGGCATGTACTAGACTTGTACATTACATACACGTATATATTATCATTGCGCATACGTACGCAGGCATATACTAAACTTGTACATTACTTACAGGTGTATATATATTATCATTGAGCATACGTACGCAGGCATGTACTAGACTTGTACATTATTTACACGTATATGTTATCATTGAGCATACGTACGCAGGCATGTACTAGACTTGTACATTACATATACGTATATATTATCATTGAGCATACGTAAGCAGGCATGTACTAGACTTGTACATTACATATATATATATATTATCATTGAGAACACGTACGCAGGCATGTACTAGACTTGTACATTACATATACGTATATATTATCATTGAGCATACGTATGCAGGCATGTACTAGACTTGTACATTACTTATATATATATATATATATATATATAATATATATTATAATTGGACATACGTACGCAGGCATGTACTAGACTTGTCATTACTTATATATATATATATATATATATATTATCATTGCGCATACGTACGCATGCATGTACTAGACTTGTATATTACTTACACGTGTATATATATATATATATATATATTATCATTGAGCAATCGTACGCAGGCATGTACTAGACTTGTACATTACTTATATATATATATATTATCATTGGGCATGCGTACGCATGCATGTACTAGACTTGTACATTACTTATATATATATATATTATCATTGGGCATGCGTACGCAGGCATGTACTAGACTTGTACATTACTTATATATATATATTATCATTGGGCATGCGTACGCATGCATGTACTAGACTTGTACATTACATATATATATATTATCATTGAGCATACTTACGCATGCATGTACTAGACTTGTACATTACATACACGTATATATTATCATTGAGCATACGTACGCATGCATGTACTAGACTTGTACATTACTTATATATATATATTATCAATAGCACACGTACGCAGGCATGTACTAGACTTGTACATTACTTACATATATATATTATCATTGAGCATACGTACGCAGGCATGTACTAGACATGTACATTACTTACATATATATATTATCATTGCGCATACGTACGCAGGCATGTACTATACTTGTACATTACATACAGGTATATATTATCATTGAGCATACGTACGCAGGCATGAACTAGACTTGTACATTACCTATACAAATATATTATCATTGAGCATACGTACGCAGGCATGTACTAGACTTGTCAATTACTTACACGTATATATTATCATTGAGCATACGTACGCATGCATGTACTAGACTTGTACATTACTTATATATATATATTATCATTGAGCATACGTACTCAGGCATGTACTAGACTTGTACATTACATACACGTATATATTATCATTGAGCATACGTACGCAGGCATGTACTAGACTTGTACATTACATACACGTATACATTATCATTGCGCATACGTACGCAGGCATGTACTAGACTTGTACATTACATACACGTATATATTATCATTGAGCATACGTATGCAGGCATGTACTAGACTTGAACATTACATACACGTATATATTATCATTGAACATTCGTACTCAGGCATGTACTAGACTTGTACATTACTTACATATATATATATATTATCATTGCGCATACGTACGCAGGCATGTACTAGACTTGTACATTACTTACATATATATATTATCATTGCGCATACGTACGCAGGCATGTACTAGACTTGTACATTACTTACATATATATATTATCATTGCGCATACGTACGCAGGCATGTACTAGACTTGTACATTACATACACGTATATATTATCATTGAGCATACGTACGCAGGCATGTACTAGAAATGTACATTACTTACACGTATATATGATCATTGCGCATACGTAAGCATGCATGTACTAGACTTGTACATTACTTATATATATATATATATATTATCATTGCGCATACGTACGTAGGCATGTACTAGAATTGTACATTACTTACACGTGTATATATATATATATTATCATTGCGCATACGTACGCAGGCATGTACTAGACTTGTACATCATTTACACGTATATATTATCATTGCGCATACGTACGCAGGCATGTAATAGACTTGTACATTACTTACACGTGTATATATATATATATATATATTATCATTGAGCATATGTACGCATGCATGTACTAGACTTGTACATTATATACACGTATATATTATCATTGAGCATACGTACGCAGGCATGTAATAGACTTGTACATTACTTATATATATATATTATCATTGGGCATGCGTACGCATGCATGTACTAGACTTTTACATTACTTATATATATATATATATTATCATTGCGCATACGTACGTAGGCATGTACTAGACCTGTACATTATTTACACGTATATATTATCATTGAGCATACGTACGCAGGTATGTACTATGTACTATGTACTAGACGTGTACATTATTTACACGTGTATATTGTCATTGAGCATACGTACGCATGCATGTACTAGACTTGTACATTACTTATATATATATATATATATTACCATTGCGCATACGTATGCAGGCATGTACTAGACTTGTACATTACTTACATATATATATATTATCATTGAGCATACGTACGCAGGCATGTACTAGACTTGTACATTACTTATATATATATATATTATCATTGAGCATACGTACGCAGGCATGTACTAGACTTGTACATTACATACACGTATATATTATCATTGAGCATACGTACGCATGCATGTACTAGACTTGTACATTACTTATATATATATATTATCAATAGCACACGTACGCAGGCATGTACTAGACTTGTACATTACTTACATATATATATTATCATTGAGCATACGTACGCAGGCATGTACTAGACATGTACATTACTTACATATATATATTATCATTGCGCATACGTACGCAGGCATGTACTATACTTGTACATTACATACAGGTATATATTATCATTGAGCATACGTACGCAGGCATGTACTAGACTTGTACATTACCTATACAAATATATTATCATTGAGCATACGTACGCAGGCATGTACTAGACTTCAATTACTTACACGTATATATTATCATTGAGCATACGTACGCATGCATGTACTAGACTTGTACATTACTTATATATATATATTATCATTGAGCATACGTACGCAGGCATGTACTAGACTTGTACATTACATACACGTATATATTATCATTGAGCATACGTACGCAGGCATGTACTAGACTTGTACATTACATACACGTATACATTATCATTGCGCATACGTACGCAGGCATGTACTAGACTTGTACATTACATTACACGTATATATTATCATTGAGCATACGTATGCAGGCATGTACTAGACTTGTACATTACATACACGTATATATTATCATTGAGCATACGTACGCAGGCATGTACTAGACTTGTACATTACTTACATATATATATATTATCATTGCGCATACGTACGCAGGCATGTACTAGACTTGTACATTACTTACATATATATATTATCATTGAGCATACGTACGCAGGCATGTACTAGACTTGTACATTACTTACATATATATATTATCATTGCGCATACGTACGCAGGCATGTACTAGACTTGTACATTACATACACGTATATATTATCATTGAGCATACGTACGCAGGCATGTACTAGACTTGTACATTACTTACACGTATATATTATCATTGAGCATACGTACGCATGCATGTACTAGACTTGTACATTACTAATATATATATATATTATCATTGAGCATACGTACGCAGGCATGTACTAGACTTGTACATTATACTATATATATATATATTATCATTGCGCATACGTACGCAGGCATGTACTAGACTTGTACATCATTACACGTATATATTATCATTGAGCATACGTACGCAGGCATGTACTAGACTTGTACATTACTTACACGTGAATATATATATATTATCATTGAGCATACGTACGCAGCATGTACTAGACTTGTACATTTATACACGTATATATTATCATTGAGCATACGTACGCAGGCATGTACTAGACTTGTACATTACATACACGTATATATTATCATTGAGCATACGTACGCATGCATGTACTAGACTTGTACATTACTTTACACGTATATATTATCATTGAGCATACGTACGCAGGCATGTACTAGACTTGTACATTATTTACACGTATATATTATCATTGAGCATACGTACGCAGGCATGTACTAGACTTGTACATTACATTTACACGTATATTATCATTGAGCATACGTACGCATGCATGTACTAGACTTGTACATTACATACACATATATATTATCATTGAGCATACGTACGCAGGCATGTACTAGACTTGTACATTACTTACACATATATATTATCATTGAGCATACGTACGCAGGCATGTACTAGACTTGTACATTACATACACGTATATATTATCATTGAGCATACGTACGCATGCATGTACTAGACTTGTACATTACTTATATATATATATATTATCATTGCGCATACGTACGCAGGCATGTACTAGACTTGTACATTACATACACGTATATATTATCATTGAGCATACGTACGCAGGCATGTACTAGACTTGTACATTACTTATATACGTATATATTATCATTGAGCATACGTACGCAGGCATGTACTAGACTTGTACATTACTTACATATATATTATCATTGCGCATACGTACGCAGGCATGTACTAGACTTGTACATTACTTACACATATATATTATCATTGCGCATACGTACGCAGGCATGTACTAGACTTGTACATTACATACACGTATATATTATCATTGAGCATACGTACGCAGGCATGTACTAGACTTGTACATTACATACACGTATATATTATCATTGAGCATACGTACGCAGGCATGTACTAGACTTGTACATTACTTACACGAATATATATTATCATTGAGCATACGTACGCAGGCATGTACTAGACTTGTACATTATTTACACGTATATATTATCATTGAGCATACGTACGCAGGCATGTACTAGACTTGTACATTACATACACGTATATATTATCATTGAGCATACGTACGCAGGCATGTACTAGACTTGTACATTACATATATATATATATTATCATTGAGCATACGTACGCAGGCATGTACTAGACTTGTACATTACTATATACATATATATTATCATTGGGCATACGTACGCAGGCATGTACTAGACTTGTACATTACTTATATATATATAATATATACGCATAAAAAACAAAACAAAAAAAAAAAACACAACACCACAACAACAACTATATATATATATATTATCATTGCGCATACGTACACAGGCATGTACTAGAATTGTACATTACTTATATATATATATTATCATTGAGCATACCTACGCAGGCATGTACTAGACTTGTACATCACTTACACGTATATATTATCATTGCGCATACGTACGCATGCATGTAATAGACTTGTACATTACTTACACGTGTATATATATATATATATTATCATTGAGCATACGTACGCATGCATGTACTAGACTTGTACATTATATACACGTATATATTATCATTGAGCATACGTACGCAGGCATGTAATATACTTGTACAATACATACACATATATATTATCATTGAGCATACGTACGCATGCATGTACTAGACTTTTACATTACTTACACTATATATTA
>CM026389.1:20015243-20050053 GCA_014843695.1 Archivesica marissinica | reverse complement strand
TCCGGTGAAACTTGCTGTAGGATCGACACAACGTACATATACTATGAATTACATGGCTATATAAGTTTATACTAGTATCAGTAGGGGTTCAACGTGGAACTAGTACACTGTATGGGGTTGTATGTGGGAATGAGTGTAGGCCTGAATGTTGTCACTGAAAGTCGCTTATGACATATAAACAGTCCGGTGAAACTTGCTGTAGGATCGACACAACGTACATATACTATGAATTACATGGCTATATAAGTTTATACTAGTATCAGTAGGGGTTCAACGTGGAACTAGTACACTGTATGGGGTTGTATGTGGGAATGAGTGTAGGCCTGAATGTTGTCACTGAAAGTCGCTTATGACATATAAACAGTCCGGTGAAACTTGCTGTAGGATCGACACAACGTACATATACTATGAATTACATGGCTATATAATTTTATACTAGTATCAGTAGGGGTTCGACGTGGAACTAGTACACTGTATGGGGTTGTATGTGGGAAGGAGTGTAGGCCTGAATGTTGTCACCGAAAGTCGCTTATGACATATAAACAGTCTGGTGAAACTTGCTGTAGGATCGATACAACGTACATATACTATGAATTATATGACAATATAAGTGTATCCTAGTATCAGCAAGGATTCGACGTGGAACTAGTACACTGTATGGGGTTGTATGTGGGGGAGGGTGTAAACCTGTGGGGAGGGGTGTCGGCCTGAATGTTGTCACTGAAAGTCGCTTATGACATAAAACAGTCCGGTGAAACTTGCTGTAGGATACGTATACTATGAATAACATGACTATATAAGTTTATACTAGTATCAGTAGGGATTCGACGTGGAACTAGTAGACTGTATGGGGTTGTATGTGGGAAGGAGTGTAGGCCTGAATGTTGTCACTGAAAGTCGCTTATGACATATAAACAGTCCGGTGAAACTTGCTGTAGGATCGATACAACGTATATATACTATGAATTACATGGCTATATAAGTTTATACTAGTATCAGTAGGGATTCGACGTGGAACTAGTAGACTGTATGGGGTGGTATATGGCGGAGGGGTGTAAACCTGATTGTTTTTCACCGGAAGTGGCTTATGACATATAGCAGTGATTTATGACATATAACAGTGGTTTATGACATATACCAGTGGTTTATGACATATACAATAATATATCCAAACAAACACATTTCTGAAGATTTGAAATACTAATTGAAAAAATGGGAAACAAGTTCGCGCCTTCCAGACACTGAAAGAATGACACAGATGTGTCTTGTCACCACGTAGCTGACGCACTATTTAATAGATTAATATTGGAGGATAAATAAAGAATATATCATACGCAGGTTCGATCCCCCGTCTGACCCTAATAAAATTAACAGTCTTTCAGATGGGACGTTAAACCGAGGTCTCGTGTCGGTGCTTTACACCGTGCACGTAAAAGAATCAGAGGAGATTCTGGAATGGGTATCTGTCTGTATCATGCACTATCCTCCAAAAATCTAAAATGACTAATCTCTTCAGGAGGCGTCGCTCATATGGGCAACCGGTAGCGACGATACATAAACGTAAAACACACACCTGTTACATCAAAACAAATCTAACTCTAAAACACACAGTCGTCAACATGACAGTTTCTCTGTGTGTTTGTGCATAGGATATAAACGGAAAACGATACAACAGGTAAACTATTGGACGGTATGAGGCGCGTAGTGTCGATGACAGTACCAATATTTTACATATTGGATCCGTTTGAAGTTTATATCTTACTTAAAACATACACGTCAGTATATAACAATATCATACTAATTAAACTTATTAATTTCGTACAATTACGCGTATGATTTAATATAATACTTTGGCCGTTTTGAATGCAGTCCAATATTAATAATAATGGACTGCAAGTACAAAGGTATTACGTCACGAAGTGCTTTAATATTAGCAATAATCCAGTGGTACCGCGTTGCACTTGTAACCCACAGGTCGCGGTCTCTCCCCCACCCCACCCCCCACTAACTATGTCCTACTCAAATGACTAATAGCATTAGCTTTGGACTGATACCACTGTCAGTACACCGTGTACGTAAACGAATCTGCTTAGAATCCGGATCTCTCTCTCTCGCGCGCGCGTTGGCTTATCGATAGCTACGATCGGGTCTCCCTATTCACAGACAAGAACAGACAAGAACCAACAAGAGATGAAAAATGGTTAAATAGGCATACAATACGTCTACAAGAGATGGTTACTGAACAAATATGATATAATAAAGTCATCTAAAGTATTAAATATAACATGTGTTTGTCTTATATTGGCTTATTCCATCCAAAAAACTCAAACGCCGTCTTGACGGTCCCCCATACTGTAAAGGGACTTAACTCGCGCACGCACACAGGGGAACAGGTGCCTGTTCTCTTGTCGACTGCTGGGTCAGACAGAGTTAAGTCCCTTTACAGTATGGCGGACCGTCAAGACGGCGTTTGATCGTGACGAGTTTGAGATCAAGCTCTGAACTCACAGGCTAATGACCATCCAGTACAGTATAAACATATTTACCTTATAAATTATGGACAATTATGAACCTCATCCCTGTTAAAATCCATCGCCACGAGGGAGAGAGAATAGGAAATGTGGCATTTAAGTGCCTTGCCTAATGGCACACTTGTAACAGTTTTATAGCTGGGCACCAAATCACAGAAAATGGTTACCTTATGAATTATAGAAACGGCTTGGTATTGAATTGATTGCTATATTTTCCTATGGGAATTTATGTATTTAAAAATAAACAACTTTATTCATTCCGCGGCCGCCTGTTCACCATGGGACAATAACGCATGCATGATTGAATCAGTATTGTCTCATGTGTCAAAGTGATTTTTCCAGTGATACTCCATCACCAATATAGGTAGCACTTTATAACCTCGCCTGTACTTGATAAGTAAATACTCAAGTACAATAAAACACAACACCAAATTGTTTAAACCAAATAAAAAATGGAGATAATCACAATAAGCTTTAAGCTTCCGATTAAATCCATTTTCATTTGTATAACTATAAAATAGATATGTACTGTACATAATGAACGAATAAATATGTTTAAACCAACACCAAATTGTATCAATATGTTATATTATTTGGTTTAAGCATCGAGGAAGGACCGACTCACGTGTTTTAATTAACATTTCAACAGTAAATAATATTCACCACAATAATCACAGTATCACTTAACGGCACATGTCATACATAAATTCCATTGCATTGATATATACAAACGTTACAACTCGTATTCCTAAAACACATATCCTTAGTAAATAAAGATGTAAGTTCACATATCTTTATCAATAAATATCTACACATGGTGACCATTTCAGTATAAATTCCTGAACACAATATTTCGCGTGTATAGCATTCACCTTAAAATACACTTGTCTTGAAAATCTAACATTTGTACCCATAACTAGGGATACAAAATCGTTACGAATTAAAATACATAATTACAAAAAAGTAAACAATTATTACACCCGAATCGTTGTAGCCAAAACGCTGAATGCCCTCGGCTATTCTCGCAGATTTTAAAATCGTGCAAAATACGCCACCTATCGGCGCTTACCTAGCACGGGACATTAATTATCTTCTAGAAAGTATACAATACTAGCGGTCCTGGGTGCAACTTTTTACAATTTTTCTTTTCTGAAATACAAATGTTTTTAGCTAACCATATATCAGATGGATCTGTATTCCAGTGGTTAACGCGCTGGACTGGTAATTCAGGGGTCGCAAGTTCGATCCCCGTCTGAACTTAATAAATTAACACTATTTCAGATGGGACTGTTTAAAGCCCTCGTGGCCTCGTGTCGGTGCTTCACGCCGCGCACGTAAAAGAACCAGAGGAGATTCTGGAATGGGTCTCTGTCTGTATCATTGCACTATCCTCCAAAAATCTAAAACGACTAATCTCTTCAGGATACGTTGCTCATATGGGCAACCGGTAGAAATGTTTGTACAATTATATTGTACATTTTTACATATGTTCACACTAACATAAGTGGTTGTGTGGTTGTGTGGTTGTGTATTGTGGTGCATTGAGGCTCCCGACGGGGAAGTTAAAATGGATTTTGAAAACAAATATTATATTAGCCAAAATCATTGGAAATCAACAAAGAAAATGAAGATTTGTGTTTATTAGTGTAAGATAGCATTTTATATCACCTCGTGATCACCGAAATATCGTTTAAATGTCGGTGATCACTCGATGAAATAAACTGCTATCTTACACTAATAAACACAGTTATCCTCAATAATATCTACATATACCGTCTCCGGGGCCCAGTGGTGAAGTCGTCCGCCTACGGAGCGGGAGGTCGAAGGTTCGAATCTCGTCAAGGGTTTGTTCTGATATGGCCGGTTGGTGAGCCGCCAGCTAGTTAAATAGGATTCGGGAAGTACTGATGTTCATAAAAAAAGAGGTGTCTCATAAGTCAGAAATGGCTGGCCCTTTAAATAGGTCTGACACTATAATAAAGAAACACTTTATTTACTTTTATACATCTACATAAGAGCTCGGTCGGCAGTAGCATACCCGTGTTGACAATATCACCTGTTGCACTCACTGTCAAATACTTATATAAAGTCCATAAAATATATCATTATATTTTTTAGCAATGATGAATACTTAGTTATTTTTATTTTGTGTGTTGTTTTTGTTTATAATATTGTATGTCTCTCCCATACATTTAGTTGAGATTAGTTTCCGTCATCATATATACATGTTTCACTTTGTGATGTTTGTAATGATGCTTTGTTCATGGATCAGAAATGGCTTATTACGAATTAAATATACATGACGCGATTAATCAAAAGGGACCCACTGTGTGAAATTTTCAAAAATGTTTTTTTTTTTCAGAATTATGTTTTTCAGTCATTTCCTTAAGCGATTTTCAACATTTGAGGTCATTCCGTTTAGATTATTTGTTCTAACGATGAACTTTAAACTTACATGCTTAGATCGAAGGTTGCCGTTTTCGATTGCATGATGTAACTTTAGACGTCATTTCTCGACGTAACGTCATCCATCCAGTGGGTCCCTTTTGGTAAATCGCGTCACAATTATATTTATTTTTAGCATCTTTATTAATAGTAACAATCTATATAATCTGGAGCCCAGGCTAGGCCCGATGTGGAATTATACCTGACGAAATCTCGATCCATGTCATAAAGATCGATGGTTGGGATCTTGGAGTGCATGATACGCCGGAGGATAGGCAGGAAGTTTTCACCAGGCCACGATACCATAGACACGTCCCTAGTGTAAACAAACTCACTGCAATAAATGAAAAGTGATATTCACAATTCTTGGTAATAATGTCGGTGCTTTACACGGTACACGTACAAGAACCAGAGGAGACTCTGGACCGGGTCTCTGTCTGTATCATTGTACTATCCTCCAAAAATCTAAAACTACTAATCTCTTCAGGAGGCGTCGCTCATATGGGTAACCGGTAGCGACGATAAATAAACGTAAAACACACATGGGGGCATATAAAACCTATATAATAATAGCGCTCCTACAATATTGAATCATACCTGCACGGTGGAAGACATCCGGAACACACATCGGGCATCATTTTGATGTAAGCTGTGAGGAGGTCATGAATACAAGCGTAGTCTTCGTCTGTGTAGCAGGGCCTGTATCCTGTCTCGGTGTCGAACGTATCGGATAATGGGACACTTTTGTTGATTGAGTCAAACTCGAAGAAATACTGGTAGCAATCGCAATTATCGACGATGTCTTTTTGTTTACACCTCTGATGACACTCCTGGGGGTAAAACGACAAGTTTGACACATTTTGTTCGATATTCCATCAAGCCAATAAGGCCCGTGAGGTTACATAGAACATGAAAATGACAAGACAAGTAGGAAAGCGGTAACCATATAAACAGGTTGCTTTCTCCTCAATCCTACATGCATGTACATATTACTTATACTTAATTGTGTTTATTCAAAGAAATAAATAGTGTTTAAACTAAGGCACGTTCAATACATGCATACATATACAATACATGCATACATATACAATACATGCATACATATACAATACATACACACATATACAATACATACATATACAATACATGCATACATATACAATACATGCATACATATACAATACAGGCATACATATACAATACATACATACATATACAATACATGCATACATATACAATACACGCATACATATACAATACATACACACATATACAATACATATATATACAATACATGCATACATATACAATACATGCATACATATACAATACACGCATACATATACAATACATGCATACATATACCATACATGCATACATATACAATACACGCATACATATACAATACATACACACATATACAATACATATATATACAATACATGCATACATATACAATACATGCATACATATACAATACATACATATACAATACATACACACATACACAATACATGCATACATATACAATACATACATATACAATACATACATATACAATACATACATACATATACAATACATGCATACATATACAATACATGCATACATATACAATACATACATATACAATACATACACACATATACAATACATACACACATATATAATACATACATATACAATATATAAGACGGCGAAGGTTCCCTATAAGTATTGCATATTATTACTACTTACAAACGACACAGCTTACTAATGGTATATCTACACGTATTGTGTGTGTTTTACGTTTATTTATCGTCGCTACCGGTTGCCCATATGAGCGACGCCTCCTGAAGAGATTAGTCATTTTAGATTTTGGAGGATAGTGCATGATACAGACAGAGACCCATTCCAGAGTCTCCTCTGGTTCTTTTACGTGCACGGTGTAAAGCACCGACACGAGACCTCGGTTTAACGTCCCATCTGAAAGACTGTTAATTGTATTAGGGTCAGACGTGGGAACGAACCTGCGATCCCTGGATTACCAGTCCAGCGTGTTACCACTGGACTACAGATCCGTCTGTGTATCTACACGCATGTCTCAAAACCAAACTTAAATATACATAATATTTAATAGCATCCCGATATCGATACATGTCGCGTTATATAAGCCATAGTACACACACACTGTTCTTGCTTCCAGGAAGTGTGTCACAGCGAGTAACATATCCAGTGATTGAGTCAGTCGCCATATCGTGTCACCCTCTGTGACACCCTTCTCAGAATAAGCACAATTTGGATTATTAAATAATAACGATCATTCATTTAGCCTGAGCTATCTGCCATGTCGTAACACTTGTATAAACTTTATAAATAATAACCATCATCCATTTAGCCTGAGCTATCTGCCATGTCGTAACACTTGTATAAACTTTATAAATAATAACCATCATCCATTTAGCCTGAGCTATCTGCCATGTCGTAACAATTGTATAAACTTTATAAATAATAACCATCATCCATTTAGCCTGAGCTATCTGCCATGTCGTAACAATTGTATAAACTTTATAAATAATAACCATCATCCATTTAGCCTGAGCTATCTGCCATGTCGTAACAATTGTATAAACTTTATAAATAATAACCATCATCCATTTAGCCTGAGCTATCTGCCATGTCGTAACAATTGTATAAACTTTATAAATAATAACCATCATCCATTTAGCCTGAGCTATCTGCCATGTCGTAACACTTGTATAAACTTTATAAATAATAACCATCATCCATTTAGCCTGAGCTATCTGCCATGTCGTAACACTTGTATAAACTTTATAAATAATAACAATGAAGTTGTGTGCTTTGTTGTATTGCAACATTGGTGTCGATCTTCTTTTGACGGAATTTATAAGGTCGACGCCTACTGATGAGTAACTGGCAAGTAGCGCCCTCTGCACATGCCATACGTGACCAATGTGTCAAGCATAGTGTCCAATGGGTTTAATGGGGGAATGAGGCTACACACGATATTTTGATAATGCAATGGAGTTGGATAAGGGCCAATGACGTCAAGGTATATGCCAAGTAAACAGCAGGTGGATATATATAATTATGATGAGTGGTTAATTCCACTGCTTCTTTTATTGATACCAACTACAGTCAAACCTGTGTTAGTGGTCACCTCCATTAAATACAGTCAAACCTGTGTTAGTGGTCAACTCCATTAAATACAGTCAAACCTGTGCTAGTGGTCACCTCCATTAAATACAGTCAAACCTGTGTTAGTGGTCACCTCCATTAAGTACAATCAAACCTGTGTTAGTGGTCACCTCCATCAAGTACAGTCAAACCTGTGTTAGTGGTCACCTCCATTAAATACAGTCAAACCTGTGTTAGTGGTCACCTCCATTAAGTACAGTCAAACCTGTGTTAGTGGTCACCTCCATCAAGTACAGTCAAACCTGTGTTAGTGGTCAACTCCATTAAATACAGTCAAACCTGTGTTAGTGGTCACCTCCATTAAGTACAGTCAAACCTGTGCTAGTGGTCACCTCCATTAAGCAGCCAATCTGTGTTAGTGGTCACCTCCATTAAGCAGCCAATCTGTGTTCAGCAGCCAGTTTTAAGATTCCCATTATGTTGTTTCATTATATATTTATACATCTATTGAGCAGCTACCTGTGCTAAGCAGCCACTTTATGTGATTATCGTGGCTGGCTGCTTAACACAGGTTTGCCTGTATAGTAACACAGGTTAGCACGTTGTCGGCCTTTCAGTGCCGACACCAGTTGTGAAAATATCATACACAGCAAATCAACGTATATCCCCAAAGCTACGCGGAACCGTTGGGCACCATGTGATATTCCTGTCATTCTAAATATGTCAGCTGCATAGAACTGCGCAAGACTGCGGACCACTATGTTATATGCCGGCCACTATGTTATATGCGGGCCACTATGTTAAATACGGGCCACTATGTTATATGCGGGCCACTATGCTATATGCGGGCCACTATGTTATATGCGGATCACTATGTTATATGCTATAGCACTATGTTATATGTGGACCACTATGTTATATGCGGACCACTATGTTATATGCGGGCCACTATGTTATATGCGGATCACTATGTTATATGCGGGTCACTATGTTATATGCGGATCACTATGTTATATGCGGATCACTATGTTATATGCGGGTCACTATGTTATATGCGGACCACTATGTTATATGCGGATCACTATGTTATATGCGGATCACTATGTTATATGCGGATCACTATGTTATATGCGGATCACTATGTTATATGCGGGTCACTATGTTATATGCGGATCACTATGTTATATGCGGGGCACTATGTTATATGCGGATCACTATGTTATATGCGGGGCACTATGTTATATGCGGGCCACTATGTTATATGTGGGCCACTATGTTATATGTGGACTACTATGTTATATGCGGGTCACTATGTTATATGCGGGTCACTATGTTATATGCGGGCCACTATGTTATATGCGGGCCACTATGCTATATGTGGGCCACTATGCTATATGTGGACTACTATGTTATATGTGGGCCACTATGTTATATGCGGGTCATTATGCTATATGCGGGTCACTATGTTATATGCGGGCCACTATGTTATATGCGGGTCACTATGTTATATGCGGATCACTATGTTATATGCGGCCCACTACGTTATATGTGGGTCACTATGTTATATGCGGACCACTATGTTATATGCGGATCACTATGTTATATGCGGATCACTATGTTATATGCGGATCACTATGTTATATGCGGGTCACTATGTTATATGCGGGTCACTATGTTATATGCGGACCACTATGTTATATGCTATAGCACTATGTTGCATCCCTTGTATTGGCCATCAATGACACTGAACAGTACTGAGCAAAATCAGTTTGTTCCATAATATAATTTTCAATGGCATGAACTTTATTTTGTATTAATGTAATTAGTTGCTGTTATTGAAAATATAAAATATGCTTAAACAAAAATGAATACACAAAATGCGATATGGAACAAAACATTTCGCAGATACACAAAAACAGTACTAAACAATGTGTGTGAGGCGCCTTGCTCAAGGACACTACCTTGCTCAAGGACACTACGTACGTGTCCTGACCGAGTATCGAATCGGAGAACTTCCGATTCCATATCCGATGCTCTACCACTGGACCTAGCTTGGGAGCAGGCGTCGATATAGTTTGCATGGTCAGGAAAATAAATATATTTTAACACCGATACAATTAATTGGGCCGCCCAGTATTGACTATCTTATAATATCATTTTGCCAGAAGTTAAAAAGTGAACAATCAACAGACTGGAACCCAGGCAACACAGGACCACACTCGCACGTTCTATGCGAGAACCGGAAGAGGAGTCTGTGGAATGCAATTATATCTGTGTCATTGCTGATAACCTACCAACAGTGTCGTTGTCTGCTCATCTGCGTCCTGGCAACGACTGGTTGTATACATTCCAGCTACCCGTTCCTCCTTAATCTGTTCAAATCATAAACAATATGGCAAATATTAACCCTTTCACCGCCGAATAAATTGAAAGAAATGTGCAAATATCATGGATCCACAGCCAGGTCCGATGCCGTTTGCTTTTTTTTTGCAAGGTGTTAGTTTAAACAATATTTTATTCAAGAATGGCACATAACATAGGAATAGTTGCAATAGCACAGTTAGGACTGGTGGAAAAGTTACATGGTAACGTATTCGAACCCTTTCCTTCAAGTGTTATGTTTAAAACTTTAATCATATTTTATTGAATTCGTTATATTCAATGTGCAATACAACTCAAATGTAGACACATGTTACGGATGAATTAAATAAGATATAGGGTACAAACATGTTACGGATGAATTAAATAAGATATAGGGTACAAACATGTTACGGATGAATTAAATAAGATATAGGGTACAAACATGTTACGGATGAATTAAATAAGATATAGGGTACAAACATGTTACGGATGAATTAAATAAGATATAGGGTACAAACATGTTACGGATGAATTAAATAAGATATAGGGTACAAACATGTTACGGATGAATTAAATAAGATATAGGGTACAAACATGTTACGGATGAATTAAATAAGATATAGGGTACAAACATGTTACGGATGAATTAAATAAGATATAGGGTACAAACATGTTACGGATGAATTAAATAAGATATAGGGTACAAACATGTTACGGATGAATTAAATAAGATATAGGGTACAAACATGTTACGGATGAATTAAATAAGATATAGGGTACAAACATGTTACGGATGAATTAAATCAGATATAGGGTACAAACATGTTACGGATGAATTAAATAAGATATAGGGTACAAACATTATCAGTATGTATATATATGGAGAAGCAAATGGGTTGGGCCACAAGTTTTAACAACATTAGTTTCGGCCCGCCCCAACATACTAGATTGTAATTAACACAGATACTGAGTATAGTATAAGAGCATTGCAATTAAGATACTAATTATTTTATTACAATTAAGGGGGATAATAATGGATATGAAAAAAATTACCAAAAGAAAATAGAAGAAAAACATTAGGAAATGAAATTCGCAACTACTACCAACCAGTGCCACACTGTAAACGGTCCCCAGCCAATCAAAACCGCAGCCTCACCCAAAAATCGTCTCAAGAGAACAGCATAACTTTATAATATACTTAGATATGTCTTTGCTCAAAGCGCCTTGTAGATTTAATATAAGTTTGAACTCATTTTCTTCGTGCGTTAAATTTTCGAAACCAAACAGTAGTTTTAAAGGGTGATGTGTAAGTGTGCTTATGACATGTCTTTGATTTACATAAAATAGACAACGAAATGTATAGTGTTCCGCATCCTCATATTCAATGAGCTGACACGGGCATTTTGGGTTATCGCGTAAATGGTTGTGAAACAGATCGGCATTCAGGTTGCTACAAGCATTTCTAATGCTAGCATGATGTATCTGTTGACAGCGGTCTCCAGATTAAAACAAATGATGGTACTATTGGCGACTTGAAGATTTCTTTCAGCTTTCCTTTAAATGCTGACATGTTATTTATATTACGAATATCGAAATCAAGTTCATTCCATAATTTTATTGATGAAGGTATAATAGATTTCGAAGTGTTATAACTCCACTCTACGAATAGCATAGAACATGGGGTATTATCAACCGGCAAGTTCCGTCCCGTCTTGTCTGGCCCTATGCTGTTTGCAAAGGCGACACATCGCGTCGAATAGATAGATATATATACGACACATGGTGAACTTACCAGATGGCGAACCCGTCACTTTTTGTTGCAAAATATGACAAAATCTGCGAAATACATAAAATCTGACCAAATCTGCTAAATATAGTCCAGCTATTATTGGTGGAGGAATACCACAAGTGTAGTTCCGAGCAGTATTTCAGGCGCGGACGGACACCCGGATAGAACCACCGACCTTCCGCAAACCAGCTGGATAGCTGTTCCTTTACTTACATATGTCAGGGCAATGTTTGCCTCGAAACCAGTTGGAATGTATAGGCCATGTTCTGGATGGAAGGAAGTACTCTCGGATTCAATTCCTATAATGACTCCAGTTGATGATGCAACAAATGGGACGCTGTCTGATTGGTCTACGTTCAACAAGACTTCCAGTGCTAAAAATAGAACAGTACGTTCTCTGATTGGTCTACGTTCAATAAGACTTTCAGTGCTAAAAATAGAACATTTACGCTCTCTGATTGGTATACGTTCAACAAGACTTTCAGTGCTAAAAATAGAACATTTACGCTCTCTGATTGGTATACGTTCAACAAGACATTCAGTGCTAAAAATAGAACATTTACGCTCTCTGATTGGTATACGTTCAATAAGACTTACAGTTCTAAAAATAGAACATTACTCTCTCTGATTGGTATACGTTCAACTAGACTTCCAGTGTTAAAAATAGAATATTACGCTCTCTGATTGGTCTACGTTCAACAAGACTTCCAGTGCTAAAAATAGAACATCACGCTCTCTGATTGGTCTATGTGAAACAACGTTTCAATGCTAATCGTGGAACATTATACTATATTAGTAGGCTACGTTCAACAGCAATATCAAAGCTAAATACGAACCCTTGTGCTCTCTGATGGTTCTACTTTCAACAACACATCCAATGCCAAACATGGAACATTATTTGCTCTGATTGGTAGACAGACGTTCAACAACGCTAACAATGCTAACTATGGGACATCATCATTGGTTTACGTTCAAGATACTTCCAAAGGTTAAGCATGGATTGGACCATGGCTATTTGGGAGAACATTTTGTTCCACAGGACACTGTTCATTCATACAGGACCAGGTTAAGTCACAAGGGTACTTTTGCTGTCCCTAAGGTCAACGGATTTGGGTCAAAGTCCTTCTGCTCATTATGGAACAATTTGCCAGCCCGTATAACGCAGACGTCGCAGTGTGGTAACTTATCTACTTTTAAAACAACTGTCAAACATTATTTGCTGGAATATTTGTCATAGTTTTTAATTTATATTGTATGTGTTTCGGCATAGAATTTAGTTTTATTCTAATAGTAATTTTAAGTTAATTTCAATTTCAGTATTAATATTATTTTAATCCTTAGAATTCAGTATTAAGTACACTATTATCTGTGATATTTATACTCAGCGTGCTCTGTGATATTACTTAAATATTTAATAGAGTTATAATTTTAATGTGTAAGATACTTGGAAGTAAAACTGAATTTTTATTTTTATTATGTTCTATGCAGTCTTAATTCATTAACTTAATTTAAAATTTAAAATGTCACCCTGTGTCATACCACCGGCATAGAGGACCGCAATGGAAATAATGGTTCTCTCTGTTTGTGCTATCCTCGGTGTTGGTGTGCATGCCATGGTGTATTTATTCTCATGTATGTGGTAGTTTTCTTTATATACTGCACATGTTTTAGATGTCCATGTATGCATTCCTTACCGAAATAAATATATCTCTCTAACGCTACACGTGGAATATTATGCTCTCTGATTTGGTAATTGATCTCTCTAAAGCTACACATGGAACATTATGCTCTCTGATTTGCTAATTGATCTCTCTAAAGCTACACGTGAAACACTATGCTCTCTTATTTGCTAATTGAGCTCCCTCCCATACCCTCCCTCCCATACCCTCCCTCCCATACCCTCCCTCCCTATCTACCTCCCCCTCTCTGTCCTGGCGTTGGATTCGATATGGAATGATTGAGATCTCGAGTGGGATTAAAATAATGTTGTTTGTCGCAATCAAGCTCAAACAAATTTACTTAAACCAAGAGGTACGTATTGGGAACACGACGTGGTTTCTCGAGTGTGAAGCATATGTAATAGCAAAACTGCAATGGGGGTAACACTGACTTCGAAGTGACACTTACAGTATCTGGGACCGGCCGCCGATGCATTCCCGTGTGGTGTGAGAGGTTCTTGTTCCTTTGGGTTAAATTTGTAACATAGTCCATACTCGTACGATCTGGCCGTCGTTATGGCGTCACTGAAAGAAAACACATTGCAGCCACCAACATACCACTCTGCAGATAAAATATACACGTCAAACACTACTATGATATGTTTGATTGCTAGCTTTTGGGGTTTTAAGTCTCACCCAACAGTCGTTGCCGAATTGTTACGGTCGTGAAATCACTTGGCACTCACGGCTATAGGTTCGAATCCCACTTGGGGGTCCAATTCTTTCATGAGAGGAAGCTATCCAACTGGCTAGCGGACGGTTGGTTGTTCTACAAGGGTGCACATATGTGCCTGAAATACTCGGAGGGACAACCGGGGTCTTCCTCCACCAATAATAGCTGGAGAGTCGCCATATAACCTAAGCTGTTAGTAGGACTTTGAGCCCCCAAAACAAACCCACAATATCTTAGGATACATACATTAATTAGTCAATATAGTCCAAGCATTGAACAGCATTAAAAGTCTGATATCTGCCTTCTTAGAATCCAGCCCGCTAACGTTCCGTCCCGCTTTTCTCGTCTCAATGTTTTTTTTATTATTTAAGTTTATTCAACGTCTCTACTTGATGCCCATTTGAGCGACGTGCAGTTTACCTAACAACACCTTTCATGGGCAGGCTCCAGCGGTGCACCAACCTCCGTAAGAAACTGCCAACTTCTCATCCCCAAATCACAGCTATTGCTGCCCACGTGATCCAAGCAGATATTCCAATATATTATTTTGTTTATCTCAGCACGTGTATTGGGATAATCGAGCACTGCGGGTCTCATAGCTTCACAGCATAACATGTCATCACCTCAACTGAACGTACATCCACATCAACAAGAATGATCGCTTCCACCCACGCCAAGGAGAGTGATCGCTTACGTCTACGAGAATTGGAGTGATCGCTGACTGTACATCCGCACCAGCGAGAGTGATCGCTTACTGTACATCCGCACCAACGAGCTTACATCCACAGCAGCAAGAGTGATCGTTTACTGTACATCCACACCAACGAGAGGGATCGCTTACTGTACATCCACACCAACGAGAGTGATCGCTTACTGTACATCCACACCAACGAGAGTGATCGCTTACTGTACATCCACACCAACGAGAGTGATCGCTTACATCCACACCAACGAGAGTGATCGCTTACATCCGCACCAACGAGAGTGATCGCTTACTGTACATCCGCACCAACGAGAGTGATCGCTTACATCCGCACCAACGAGAGTGATCGCTTACTGTACATCCGCACCAACGAGAGTGATCGCTTACTGTACATCCGCACCAACGAGAGTGATCGCTTACATCCACATCAGCGAGAGTGATCGCTTACTGTACATCCACACCAACGAGAGTGATCGCTTACATCCACACCAACGAGATTGATCGCTTACATCCACACCAACGAGAGTGATCGCTTACATCCACACCAACGAGAGGGATCGCTTACTGTACATCCGCACCAACGAGAGTGATCGCTTACTGTACATCCGCACCAACGAGAGTGATCGCTTACATCCGCACCAACGAGAGGGATCGCTTACTGTACATCCGCACCAACGAGAGTGATCGCTTACTGTACATCCGCACCAACGAGAGTGATCGCGTACATCCGCACCAACGAGAGTGATCGCTTACATCCACACCAACGATAGTGATCGCTTACATCCACACCAACGAGAGTGATCGCTTACATCCACACCAACGAGAGGGATCGCTTACTGTACATCCACACCAACGAGAGGGATCGCTTACTGTACATCCCCACCAACGAGAGTGATCGCTTACATCCACACCAACGAGAGGGATCGCTTACTGTACATCCACACCAACGAGAGTGATCGCTTACATCCGCACCAGCGAGAGTGATCGTTTACTGTACATCCACACCAACGAGAGTGATCGCTTACATCCCCACCAACGAGAGTGATCGCTTACATCCACACCAACGAGAGTGATCGCTTACATCCGCACCAACGAGAGTGATCGCTTACATCCGCACCAACGAGAGTGATCGCTTACTGTACATCCGCACCAACGAGAGTGATCGCTTACTGTACATCCGCACCAACGAGAGTGATCGCTTACATCCACATCAGCGAGAGTGATCGCTTACTGTACATCCACACCAACGAGAGTGATCGCTTACATCCACACCAACGAGAGTGATCGCTTACATCCACACCAACGAGAGTGATCGCTTACTGTACATCCGCACCAACGAGAGTGATCGCTTACTGTACATCCACACCAACGAGAGTGATCGCTTACATCCCCCCAACGAGAGTGATCGCTTACATCCACACCAACGATAGTGATCGCTTACATCCACACCAACGAGAGTGATCGCTTACTGTACATCCGCACCAACGAGAGTGATCGCTTACATCCACACCAACGATAGTGATCGCTTACATCCGCACCAACGAGAGTGATCGCTTACATCCACACCAACGAGAGTGATCGCGTACATCCACATCAACGAGAGTGATCGCTTACATCCACATCAACGAGAGTGATCGCTTACGTCCACATCAACGAGAGTGATCGTTTACATCCACACCAACGAGAGTGATCGCGTACATCCACATCAACGAGAGTGATCGTTTACGTCCACACCAAGGAGAGTGATCGCTTACGTCCACATCAACGAGAGTGATCGTTTACATCCACATCAACGAGAGTGATCGTTTACATCCACACCAACGAGAGTGATCGCTTACATCCACATCAACGAGAGTGATCGCGTACATCCGCACCAACGAGAGTGATCGCTTACATCCACATCAACGAGAGTGATCGCTTACATCCACACCAACGAGAGTGATCGCTTACATCCACATCAACGAGAGTGATCGCTTACATCCCCACCAACGAGAGTGATCGCTTACATCCACATCAACGAGCGTGATCGTTTACATCCCCACCAACGAGAGTGATCGCTTACATCCACATCAACGAGAGTGATTGGGTGATTAATAAAGATAGTTGTTGCAACTTGCTTAGCAATCGTTGCAAAATAAATAACGTTGACACGTAATTCTATGACTTTACTTACGTATTACATTGTTGACCAGCAAAATTGCATAATAACATGAATTCCGCCGCGTTCTGAGACACGGCTTTAAGTGCATGTTCATCCAACACACTCATTCTCATTCGGAACTGTTCCGTAGTTTCCCATAGTATGTCATTGCCTAAAGTGGTTTTAATCAGAAAATTGTAACATAAATCACATAACTACAGCTGTTGTAAGAACTTATTAAACATTACTTTATAACACGAACCATGCACTAACTATCAATGGCGAAAGCCAACAAAGGGTTGGAGTCAAAATCAATTACTGAACTAGACATTATGGAAGGAATATGACTACATCCCCGCGAGGAGTTTGACATGCACGGATTATAGATAGATCGATATATAGAATATGACTATATCCCCTCGAGGAGTTTGACATGTACGGGTTATAGATAGCTCGATATATAGAATATGACTATATCCCCTCGAGGAGTTTGACATGTACGGGTTATAGATATATATATATTGTATATATATATGACGAGAACGATGATGCTTTTCTTGTAGACGTACGTGAAGATTATTCGCAGAAATCATAGAAAAGTGCTTATAATGGAATGCATGCATGCCTCGCTTTGAGAATTCCATCTATTCCCAACACTATTCCCAGCCAATTGAAACGTTAAGTCGCATTCATTCCACAACCTTCTAACTAGTATTTGGGTAGTTTTGAGATGGTAAATATATTAGTATAGTATACACTTAGATCATTGTGAACAATGGAACTATCCTACTTCAAGACATTCCACAATCAAACTACTTACACGTGTATGAAATTCAGTCATGTTGTTACTATAATATGCGACCTGACTTTGACTTTCAAGTTGTAAATAAAAACAAAATAGCTCGCCAATACGAAACATACGCTACCAAAATATCATAATTAAAAAAAGATTTGTGTGAACTTAACCTACAGAATTTAATCTTTTGATTGCTTTTTGATATATGTTTATGATTTCTTGATTTCTGTACTAGTATGTCGAGGTTGGAATTACATTGTATTGGAATTCAGACAAGTGACTTACTAATTGATTTATTCCTGTTTATCGCATCATAAGCCGTATAGTTGTAGCCATATATATCCTGGAAATATAATAATGTTTTTTAGATACACACATTCATGTTTTCCTTATCTCCTCATGCCACCTGATTGGCCAAAGCGATGTCACATGACCACACGTGTTTCTCGATAATAAACGATTACACGCTGCATATGACATTATATGACGACTCGATATTTCTAAAAATAGATGTAATTATTACTGGGTGTTTCTTAAAATAGATGTAATTACTACTGGGTGTTTCTAAAAATAGAAGTAATTACTACTGGGTGTTTCTAAAAATAGATGTAATTACTACTGGGTGTTTCTAAAAATAGATGTAATTAATACTGGGTGTTTCTTAAAATAGATGTAATTATTACTGGGTGTTTGTTAAAATAGCTATTGAGCACATGTTTTATTAATTGTGTGTTTGTTAACTGTTGGTGTTAAATTATATGATTATTATTTTGAAAAAATGTGTGACAGAGTTCACACGATCGATATCTTCTCTCATAGTTATGGATACCAAGGCCAATACTATGCACGCACGCACGCACGCACGCACGCACGCACGCACGCACGCACGCACGCACGCACGCACGCACGCACGCATGCACACACACACACACACGCGCGCACACACGCACACACGCACACACGCACATACACACACACACACATACACACACACACACACACACTGTATATATATGTACATAATTTAATTACATAGTGACACAACACTAATATTCATGATACTCACATGCACAGGAACACTTTAATGTACCAAATTCTGTATAATATACCACTCGTCACTAGTGCATAATTATGCTGTTCATGTATGTCTATGCTTTCCTCGGATACACCGAATCCAACCTATCAGGTTAATGACTATGTATTCCATTTATGAACCGGTGTTTGTAAACATTGATGTTCATGGTGATGCTATGACTTCCTTGGGTTTAACATCAAGCAGCAGCCCTGGCGTTTACAGAACTGCGTCTGTTATAAGTTGAACTGAGCAACGTTGGTCGATTTACAATACAACGGAGAAGGACACAATTTAGCGGTGTGCGTCCAACTGTGTTTACCGGAATGTCAATTAATTAGCCTGGTAGGGGCTCAACATAGTTAAGGATTGAAGCAGGGATTTCAGTGTTCACGAGTGTATGAAGGACTCAACCGACACTATGGTTGACCCCAATGTAGTTCATACACCCACAAACATCGACACCCTGCATTTAATACTTTTTGTTTACATTCATTTTTACGAGCATTAGTTTATACACATTTATTTTAGCTCGATTGCGAAACAAGTTATTTCAACTTATATTAATCACTCTCGAGACCTCATTCCTGATGGAATCCATCGCCACGAGGGAGAGAGAAGAGGAAACGTGGAATTTAAATGCCTTGCCTAAGAGCACAATCGTAACGGCTCCAGCGGGGCTCGAACTCCGGACCTTTCGCACCTGAAGCAAACGCGCATCCACTGCGCTATCACGACTTCCACGAGCATTTAGACAACTCATAGTGTTAGTTGCGGAGATGGCCCATATAAAAATACAAATAGTATAAAACCTCTATGGAATCTCGCACGTGACGCTACATAACTACTAAGGAAGCTGTAAAATAAGACGTCGACGTCGCATTGATAAAAGTTCCATAACACCGTTTATTTGCTTTACTTATTTGCAGTGAGTAACCAAATAAAGTCTTAATCAAATACACACAGGCAAGATTTAAGCGCCCTCTTAACATAGTGTCTCATATCGGGTAAAAATACAATTTCTATCTGGTGATTCTGGTATTTATGCTGTGGGCTCCATGTTGTACTGCTGTACTCGAGATTTTGTCGTACCAAAGTGCTGTACATAGGCATTTCGAAAACTGTGTCTCGTTGTTTAGGGCCTGTTGACGAAAGCTTTGTTTACGGATGGGTATCGAGTGAGTTGCTGAGTTCCACGCATCACCCTCTCATCCAATGAGAAGACAGCATTGAACTGGTCATGTGCTTTATAAAAGGGGTTCACACTTATGCTTTTTCAAAGAGCAAAATGTGCAAAAAGCAGGCCAATCAATATTCACCTTTCATATTTCGAAATATGTAAATGTTGATGTTTTATTTATACCATGTACACCTAATAAGCCCTTAGACAGAGGTAAATATAAATAAACCGAGAAACTATTTCGCACGTCTTAAGTTAATAGTTCATAGGCTGTTTAGGAAGGTAACGAGGTAACTATAAAAAATATGGTTTGGGTTTGTAAAATGAGACATTTCCTCGGCTGTTTAGGAAGGTCACGTTACAGTCATGTGACAATGCCAGACCACACATTCTACAGCTTCGTACAACTGTGTTGTTCCCCTCATAACATTGTAACATTATTTATTCAAATATACTATTGTCTATAGATATTTACCATTATGCTAATGCAGCTTCATCATCTTTCTTAACTCCAACCTGGTGTCTCGATCTATTTACCATGTGCACTGACACATTTGCATATCAGACTGTCGGATACATGTGTTTGCCAGTAAAAACAGCAGCCAGAGAGTACGGTATGCCACCCTCAACATTCATGCAGTTGTTATTTTCATGAGAATAATATTGCTAGTCTGGTTATGTTTCTCGTGCTATTGTGCTTTTTGTGCTGCTCGTTGCTCGTGTGCGATCTCGAAAAAACCCGTGTTTTTTATTACAGATGTGTGTCAGTGTTTGTTTCCCAGGAATCACCGTTTGAATGTATGTTTGTTACCTAATGGATAATTATATAATTAGAAGGGATACAGAGACTGTTACACTTGATACGCGAATATGCCTTAAATTTAACTCAACATTTATAGGAAAATGCGAGTATTCATTTTCTCTAAGTGTCTTTAGAAAGTTAATATTGTTAAAAAGCGGTGATATTGAATCAAATCCGGGACCTGCTAACCAAAATCATAGTTTGGGGATAATGCACTTAAATATACGTAGTATACGAAATAAACTAGAATTTATAAAAGATAAGTTTAATGACTTTGATATATTATGTTTCACTGAAACTCACTTAGACAATAATGTATTAGATGAAACGCTTTCTATTGATGGCTACAATCAGTTTTATCGTAATGATATTTCGTCCCATTCTGGTGGAATATTGATATACTCATCTTCAAAATTACACACAGAACGATTGAACGAATTTGAAATACTGATACCAGATTCTATATGGATAAGAGTGAAAAATAAAGGCGAGGATTTAATTATTTGTGTAATTTATAGATGACCAAACTCAAGCATTCAGTTCTGGGAAAATTTAAATATTGGTATAGAAAGAGCAGGTGAACAATGTCGCCATTTCATTTTATTAGGAGACATAAATGAGGATCAATTGAATAATACTAACCGCAAATTACGAGATATACTTGAGTTAAATAATTTAAATAATGTAATTAACGAACCTACAAGAGTGACTGAAAATACATCTACTTCCATAGACCCGATTGTCTTATCGCAAGATCTTAACGTTATAAATTCGGGTGTAATATTAATTCCTGAAGAAATAAGCGACCATCGGGCAACATATGCAATTTTGTCTTTTAGTTATAATCTAAGTAATTGCTATGAACGACATGTTTGGATATATAAAGAAGCGAATTTTGCTCAGTTAAATGATATGATTGCAAATACTGACTGGACTTTTTTAAATAATGGTGATCTAAACGAATGCTGTCTAGAATTTAATAACACTTTTCTTAAACTTGCGAAAACATGTATTCCAAATAAAAATATCTTAATAAGGCCCAATGACAAACCCTGGTTTGATTCTGAATTGAGAAAACTATTAAAAGCAAGAGATAAAATAAAAAAGCGCTAATGACCAAACGTATAGATGGTTGGAATGAGTTTAAAAAAGTGAGAAACAAAGTTAACAATTATATAAAGTATGCTAAAACAAGATTTTATAATAATATTGAAGACTCGTTAGTAGACGCACAACAAACAAATAAACGAAGATATTGGAAGCTTGTAAAGGATTTTGTAAAACAAAATAAAGTCAGTCATACAATTCCGCCTCTAATTACCACTCTTCCAAATGGAGATACAAAATACTCAGTCACTGACATAGAAAAAGCAAATTGCCTAATACATATTGTTCTGCTATATCCAACGTTGACGATTCCAATGCAACTCTTCCAGTACGTGAACTTAAAACAAATGCAACACTGGAAAACATACATATAACAGAAATTGAAATTTGTGATGTTTTAAATAACCTTGATATTAACAAAGCAAATGGTCCTGATGGTATCAGTTACAAAATGTTAAAGGAAACAGCGGATTATATTGTCAAACCATTAACTGTCATTTTTAATAGATCATTTCAAGAAGGAGTATTTCCCTCATTATGGAAAAACGCTAATTTTATTCCTCTATCTAAAAAAGGGTCCGGCCGAAACTCCTAGTAACTATAGACCAATTTCACTCTTGAGTTGTTTAGGTAAGGTTATGGAAAGAGTTATTTATAAACATATTCACAATCATTTGATTTTTAATAACCTTATATACTATAACCTGTGCGGCTTCAGACCTAATCATTCTAGTGTTTATCAACTGATAGAAATTTATCATCAAATATGCCAGACCTTAGACTCAAAACAATGTATGTGCATGATCTTCTGTGATATTTCTAAAGCTTTTGACAGGGTTTGGCATTAAGGTTTATTATTTAAATTGAAACAAAATGGTATAACTGGAATGATATTAAGCTGGATAGAAAATTATTTATCAAATAGGACTCAAAATGTAGTAGTAGGGTCTAGCATATCAAATAGTGAAACTATTAGCTCTGGTGTACCACAAGGATCGATCCTTGGACCTTAATATTTCTCGTTTATGTTAATGATATAGCGGACAATTTATTAAGTATAACTAGGTTATTTGCTGACGACACATCATTGGCCCAAACGACATCAACTATTCAAGATCTAGAGGGAATACTGAATCATGATTTGAGGTTAATATCCGATTGGTCTAAACGTTGGTTGGTAAATTTTAATCCCAATAAGACAGAAGCTCTGTTCTTTAGCACCACTAGGGAACAAAACTATCCAGTATTATTTTTTGATGGGATTCAGTTATCTTTGCTGAACACCACACACATTTAGGTGTAACTTTAAGCAACAATGGTAAATGGCACGAGCATATAGACAATATTTTTTAAATCAGCATCAAAGGTACTCAATTTAATGCGAGCGTTAAAATGTACAATCAACAGGAAAACATTAAATCAAATTTATATATCTAAAATGAGGCCACTGTTAGAATGTGCTGCTTAGTATGGGATAGTTGTACTGAACTCGATAAGAATAGATTAGAAAAATTACAATTTGAAGCAGCTCGTGTTGTCACTGGTTTAACTCAATCAGTTTCTATAAATAACTTGATAGAAGAAATAGGCTGGGTCTCCTTAAAGGCCTGCAGGTTGACCTATATTTGACCTTAAACACACGAGGAATAGCGGTACAAATCTGACGGTCGACGCACTAAACACACGAGGAATAGCGGTACAAATCTGACGGTCGACGCACATCGTATTTGCCACATGCGAGGCCCTGCATGGTATACATCTAATACATGAGCACCACTTATATCTATTATGACCCACGTACATATCAGAGGTTATAAATTGCTGAAATTGAAGTTCTGTATTTTTATAGTACTTACAACTGGTATAAACAATTCAACTCCACTTATGGCCCAAATAAGGCTGGTTGCGCGGGTTAGGCAGCCAGTTCCTGCATTGCTGTACCACACATTCAGGCATCAGTTCCCTCTTATGCCAAGTACAGTCTCCTCTTCTAGCCGCTACTTTTCTCTCTATATATCTGACATCTTTCCATGCGCCACAATTATATAGCATTGCCCAAAACCTCCTGTATAGAAGCTTTCTCTCATGTGAATTTAGATTATGCGGTGGACGATTATTAGCAGGCCACCAAAGTTGTTTGTTCTGTTCATTTATTATGCAAGGGGAACACAAGCACAGTGGACACTAGTAGCGTGGAATCATTCAACAACAGCTTGAATGTTTTCCATGACAAACGTATCGGAACCTACTCTGCTCTTCACTACACTATACGCTCAAATTTGGCAATATGTCAATGGAATGAGACAGTGCAAGTCAAGAATAATACAAGACTCCGTTGTACGCTCCAGTTCAAATCCAACATTTGGGCAAGATATAAACAGGCATTATTTTCACACTTAATCTGGCGGCCTTTTTAAACCAGATGATACATGAAAGTGACAGAACAGAATATGAAAGTGACGAAACTCCGACCTTACAAACAACATAGATCCTGATCAGTTTAACAGTTTATTCGTAATTCAAGGCCTCCGGCCCATACACATATATTATATACATGCATACAAATTATCAGTCTCAGTGATTACGCTACGGCTGATGAGGCACCTACATAACATGTAATCTATGTCCCTGGGCTGATCTGGATTATGTAGTTTGAATACTCATAACTATCAATTTTCTTTACAATCAATAATATACGTTTACTTAAATTGTCAGGGCCTCATTTTGACTAATTCTCAGCTCACAGAGTGATCGTGCATATTAACCGTTAGAAAATACCTACATACGCCAAATTATACTGAATGTACTGCTACATTGTTGATACAAGCCACTAATCACATGGAACAGGTAGTAAAGTATAAATCTTTACAATTGGACGGGGTCAAACTGCAGGCCTTTAAAGTAAAGATTTATACTTTACTACCTGTTCCATGTGATTAGTGGCTTGTATCAACAATGTAGCAGTACATTCAATATAATTTGGCGTATGTAGGTATTTTCTAACGGTTAATATGCACGATCACTCTGTGAGCTGAGAATTAGTCAAAATGAGGCCCTGACAATTTAAGTAAACGTATATTATTGATTGTAAAGAAAATTGATAGTTATGAGTATTCAAACTACATAATCCAGATCAGCCCAGGGACATAGATTACATGTTATGTAGGTGCCTCATCAGCCGTAGCGTAATCACTGAGACTGATAATTTGTATGCATGTATATAATATGTATGTATTTATATGAATAAACTATATGTGTTCGTTATATGGTAACCTTCATACTTCATTTAATTATATATCTACAGTATTATTCGCAAGTTTTCTGTTATATTTTAAATATTTCTCTGTGTCAGTGTGTGTTTACCGATATTGATGCTACATAATAATCACAGTGAATGCTATGAGTACATGTATAATATTATAATTATAATCTCTTGAACATACGAGTATTACACATATTCTGCCGATTTCTACAAGATGCCATTGAGTAAAATAACAATGTATGTAACTGATGAGCAGAGAAAAGAATTGCTGACTTTCTTGCAAAATAAGAACTGGGACGTAGAGATGGAAATAGAAGAAACAGCCACCGCCATGCCCGTTGCAGAGGCTGCTTACGTACCTCCCCCTATGCCTCAGCATGCTGAAGGTGTTGCTGAGTGTCCACTGTGCTTGTGTTCCCCTTGCATAATAAATGAACAGAACAAACAACTTTGGTGGCCTGCTAATAATCGTCCACCGCATAATCTAAATTCACATGAGAGAAAGCTTCTATACAGGAGGTTTTGGGCAATGCTATATAATTGTGGCGCATGGAAAGATGTCAGATATATAGAGAGAAAAGTAGCGGCTAGAAGAGGAGACTGTACTTGGCATAAGAGGGAACTGATGCCTGAATGTGTGGTACAGCAATGCAGGAACTGGCTGCCTAACCCGCGCAACCAGCCTTATTTGGGCCATAAGTGGAGTTGAATTGTTTATACCAGTTGTAAGTACTATAAAAATACAGAACTTCAATTTCAGCAATTTATAACCTCTGATATGTACGTGGGTCATAATAGATATAAGTGGTGCTCATGTATTAGATGTATACCATGCAGGGCCTCGCATGTGGCAAATACGATGTGCGTCGACCGTCATATTTGTACCGCTATTCCTCGTGTGTTTAGTGCGTCGACCGTCAGATTTGTACCGCTATTCCTCGTGTGTTTAAGGTCAAATATAGGTCAACCTGCAGGCCTTTAAATGATAGAAGAAAACTTCAGAAATTAGTCATAATGTACAAACTTAAAAACGGTCTACTGCCTGAGCATTTTTCAACAATTTTTCCAAGGGTAGTTGGTGAAGAAAACAATTACAATTTAAGAAATGCCGATAATGTCATAGTAATGGCAAGAAGAACAGCTCTCTTCTCGAATTCCTTTGTACCATCAAGTGTTGATTTATGGAATACATTAACCGAGAACATCCGAACATCACCTACTTTATCATGTTTTAAGTATCGACTGAAATGTACTTTATTTAAGCAAAATGAAGTACCTTCATATTACTACAAAGGTTCAAGATCTCTAACCGTTCTCCAAACACGCTTAAGAAATGGCTGCAGTAATTTGAATGCGGACTTATGTAATAATCACTTAAAAGATGACCCGATTTGTGACTGTGAGCGTGGCGTCGAAGATGCCGAACATTATTTTTTCAAATGCCCTCTATTTTTAAATCAAAGGATAGCACTATTCAGAGATACACGTCAATTTCACCCACTTAGTGTAAGAACTCTACTTAAAGGTAAAGAAGAACTCTCAGATGAAGAAAACCTAAGTATTTTTAATTCAGTTCAAAAGTTTATACATGATACTACGAGGTTTTCAAATTAGCGTAATAACATTATTTCTATTTCTTATTTTGCGTGGGGGATTTCGAGGTCGCGGAGCACATTCACGTGAATACTTCTGCTGGCATTTTTCTTTCTTTAAAATAACATATCTTTTTCTTAATTGTACTTTTGTAGCCATAATCTATTTCTGTAAATGAATTGTATTGGGGAAGGCCGTTTTATAATGTGTATAGCACTTGTGACCCAAACCTTTTGCTGTATATATTTGGCAATAAATTATGCTTAAACAATAAAAAAACCCTCAACATTAAGTGACATTTCTCTCCATGTCACGACTTTCGTCTACTGTCCAGCACCCATCAATCATGTTCTGCTTATTATTAGGAGGTCAGTTTGTTCTGGTGAGTAGGCCATCCGCATTTCCTGGATAAGAACCACCACTGAACTCTCCAACCTCCGTAAGCGACTGGCAATGTTCTCACATATCACAATTTATCACTTGTCCCTGACAGGGAGCGAACCTGCAGCCACGATGATAGCGGTGAATGCGGCGACTTAATCCGCATTTATGAGTAACCATAATTTGTTTGTGTTAAATTCCTCCGTAGCAAGTAACAATTATTACTATGCCAAATTTGAGTATTTTATTTTTAAATATGTTATACAATTTCAGTTTAGACATTTGCGTTCAAATGCAAAACTGATCACCCTACCTAGTACGCATAATATTATTTCACCTTTTGTAAAATAGAATATATATATATATATATATAAATCTTTTTATTATCGTCTCATCAATGCATATCACATAATACATTCACAAATCACAATATGATACACAATAAAATAATATGCATTGCCATTCAATATATAATTTATACAAATTTATTTTAGCTCGATTGCGAATCAAGTTATTACAACTTATATTAATCACTCTCGAGACCTCATTCCTGATGGAATCCATCGCCACGAGGGAGAGAGAAGAGGCAACGTGGACTTTAAATGCCTTGCCTAAGGGTACAATCGTAACGGCTCCAGCGGGGCTCGAACTCCAGACCTTTCGCACCTGAAGCGAACGCGCATCCACTGCGCTATCACGACTTCAATACATGAATTATAAGAGACTAAAACTCAATATATAGACATCATCATTGACATATACTTGTATCTACAATATAAAAGCCAAGGAGTAGTTGCTAATCATTACATTAAAAATTTGTTAAATGAAAATCATATTAAAACACTGAGTAGAGAAAATAAGCACTAACGCACATCTTAAAAAATGTTTTACAAGATCATATATCACCCCAGTCAGACTGTAGGTGAACTGATTAGCAGCTACTTCTTGGAAAACTGTAATCGAAAATGGATATGAAATGAAATATATAAAAGAATTATAGCATTATTTACAAAGATAAGATTTGAGTCTGTTCAGAATATGAAAGTAGGTTTTGGCACAAATTCTAATAAGTGAGGTAGTAGTGAAAAGAAACACTAGCTTTTCACACTCTGACAAATTCAGAAAGTTGGGTTCTACGCTTACTGCGCCATCAAACAGTATATCCCTAAGATCAATGTATGAAGAACAGTTTATTAATACATGAGCTTCAGACTCAACAACGGTTCTACAGAAAGGGCATGTGCGATCATTAACTGCTAAGTTATCATATCTCCCAGTTTCAAGTCTTATGGGAGCGACACCACAAGGAAACTTATAGAATGACTACACCGAAAAACAGTAGACGCCCGAATACCGATGCGCCCATTGTATAAATGTTTTTACACTATCTAAGATACTAAATATACACATTATTTTTAAAACCATTGTCATTCCCTCTATTAAAACAAACAAATGAAATTTATACTGACCGTGCTGTTGTATATTTCCATGTCAATGGAATATTTAGTAGAAGCTGCGACTATAACATCTTCCAATGACTGACTATGCTTTTCAATCTTACTGTACTGAGCTGGATTTGTGTTACAAATTGTGACTGTAGGAAACTGTAAGCTTTTCGCCGTCTTCACTTCCATTGAAGTACTAATTGGGTGACTGAAAAAAAAGAGATAAGTAAGTGCTTAAAGTGGCTGTTTTGCACATATGGCTGTTTAATAGAGATTAGTTAGGGAATTTCTGAGCTAGGTGTTTGCTTTTGGGTTTAATGTCAAGCAAACATCTCATATCAGATGGTGACTGCCCAGCAATTATTGGCGGAGGAAGATCCCGGGCGGACGCCCATGTAGAAACACTGACCTACCGCAAATCAGTTGGATAACTACCTCACTTGGAAGAATTCGACAATTCAAGTGAGATTAGAACCTACATTGGTGCATGGCATGATATTTTGAGTCAACGACCTTAACACGTCTATCACAGAGGCCCACCCTAGCTACTTAATACTGATCGGCTGCTTTATAAAATTGGCGACGGACACATGTTTGCTGTATTGTGTACTTGCTTACACAGAGTATGAAGAGTGATCCAGGGCTGTAATTTCTAGGCGCCATCGCCGTGGATATGCTGGATCGAAATCTTGCTTTTAAAATTAATATTCATTCTAGCAGTATGTGTGTCATGCGATTGTTGTAAAATACATATCTTGTTTATTGTCTGAACAAGGGAGCATCTGTGGCCGGGGTCACAGTCATTGACTTCAAGCCATTCATTGCTAGCCAATGGTGCCTAAACTATACGTCATTGAAAGGGATATACTAAAGGATATTTGTTTGTTTCAGTGTATGAGCGAATTATAGTTCACCGCCAGTGAAATTAAACAAAAAGTTAAACTGAATTGGCGTAATTATAGTTCATGTATATAATAACAAGTTTAGTCTAAATAATAATGTGTAATTCTTAATAAATGCATAACCCCTTGTGTTGATGTGATCCCCCTGTCGCGTTTTAGGTCTAGTTTCACCGACAACGCCCCCGTGATCTCAGTTCAGCAAATCTATAATTGGAGGCATGGTTACAGAGTTTACATCACAATGAACTGCCAACTCTATGGAATATAGTTTTATGGAATTGTCTGATGACATATGTATGTATATTTTGAGGGCAATAAGAAAGATTACTTCAGAACTAATTAGGTCACCCCCTATAATTCAAGAGATACTTTCTTGCTTACTTACTTGCTTACTTGCTTACTTACTTACTTACTTGCTTGCTTGCTTGCTTGCTTGCTTGCTTGCTTGCTTGCTTGCTTGCTTGCTTGCTTGCTTGCTTGCTTGCTTGCTTGCTTGCTTGCTTGCTTGCTTGCTTGCTTGCTTGCTTGCTTGCTTGCTTGCTTACTTACTTACTTACTTACTTACTTACTTACTTACTTACTTACTTACTTACTTACTTACTTACTTACTTACTTACTTACTTACTTACTTACTTACTTACTTACTTACTTATACTTACTTACTTACTTATTTACTTACTTGTAATTGTTATCTACTTTTATTTGTATCAACAATATTTTGCTTATCGGTTTTGTGTATATCACTATGAGTGTATGCCTCGTTGTATATATTATCAATGTTTTATTCCTCCTATTGACATACTATGCATGCATGGAGTGTAAATACAGAAATATATATACATGTACATTTACATAGCAGTGGTGATTTGTCTGGTTGGAAAACTACATATACGCCTAACTTTGTTGTTCGGATCAGTGTACCATATGGTATGGACAGTTGACACAATTACTTGTTATCAACTATTGTTGGTAGTCTGACCAGTAAACTTTCCATAGTCATCCTTTGACTTGGTGACGATAATAACAGTCACCATGAGAACACCAGTCATCCTCATGTCTTTATTAAGTTCGTCAAGAATATAATGATCCAACTCTACGATCAAATGTAGTTCTTTTTTAATCCCGAGCTTTGTTTGCAGGCATACTTTGTTTTTGAAGAAGTATTTTTCAATTCCGGGTTTGTTCGCAACTGCACTGGTGTGTTGTAGCGATCCGCTGGTATGAACATGTCACACCTGTCTTCCTTGGACACCTTACACCAGGGACTGACATAATGTCATATACTGATGTTCAAACCAAGCCACAGCTGCATAAATTTCGGCCGAATCGCCAATGGTGTTCCGTACCATAACTATTGTTTTGTGTTTTGTGTTGCTTGTGTGTCGATGCGTATGGTGTTCACGTATATATTAACGTGATACATATCGCACCCTGGCGTTGCTATGTCGATGCACACTGTGGCCTTCGTGGTATAGATAATAGTGGTTAAGTTCGTTGACTTCAAACCACTTGCTCCTCATCGTCAAGAATATAATGATCCAACTCTACGATCAAATGTGGTTCTTGTTTAATCCCGAGCTTTGTTTGCAGGAAGACCTTGTACGTTTTTTCAATTCCATATCTTACCATATGGTACGTGTTATCAACTATTGATTATACGCCATCAAGTTGATTTCCAGTACATATTATAAAGCATACAAATGTAAGCTTTGCATATTTAGAAACAGGAAGCAAAACGCTAACTTTCAATGGCATATCAATAATGAACAATTAGAGAAATCGTTGACTCCTTTTGTTATCTTGGGGTAACATTTTATTTGTAATGGAACTATGCCAGAAGGGATACAGGCGTTTTCTGATCAAGCTTTAAGCGCAGTTATTGGTCTATACAAGTTAATGTTATTTGATGGAATGGTAGAGCTAATATTACTTTACTGTGCGGGGGTTTGGGGGTATATATATATAACAATGATGTTATCCATATCCATATAGATCCATATCCATATAGATCCATATTAAATTCTGCAAGAAGTTGTTAGGTGTAAAACATCAAACGCCAAATATGGCAGTTTTATGTGAACTTGAATGTACCCAATAATTGTACTATGCAAATAAAGAGTTTTAAGATATTGGTTAAAGATTGTGTCTAAGCCGGGCTCTGTATTTGATGTGTTCCATGCACACATCATAAACATTGATTTTCTTTAGGTGTATCATGTATTGGGCTAAGCAAGTTAAGATGCTGTTGAATAGCTTCGGATTCGGGTATCTATGGCACAATATAGACCCAAGTATAAAATAGTTCCCAATATTGCAAACACGATTACGAGACCAATTCAACAAGAATGGCATAACTAGTAACAAAGTTAGATTATTCTGGAAAACGAAGACCTTTTAATTATGACATTTATCTTGAATAATAAAATAGAAAATGATTATCTACGCATATCTATACCATATTCCCGAAATATTAGTTTGACTGTCCGATTAGCGCAGTGGCTTGCGCGCTCGCTTCTCGCCAATGCAACCCGGGTTCGATCCTCGGAACGGGAAGCATGTGAGATGGTACGGTTGTCGCCAGATCTGACAGATGGGTTTCTCCGGTACTCCGGTTTCCTCCCACATGAATGACTACATTTACGCTGCCATCCGTGTCAGCGAGAGTGATTAATATAAGTAGTTAAAATTGATTCGCAATCGTTGTAAAATAAATAAAGTTTAAATTAAATATTAGTTTACTCATAATTATAAGTATGTCTATATGAGTATACTGTTAGTCTATACATATTTGTTTATAATTATAAGTATGTCTATATGAGTATACTGTTAGTCTATACATATTTGTTTATAATTATAAGTATGTCTATATGAGTATACTGTTAGTCTATACATATTTGTTTATAATTATAAGTATGTCTATATGAGTATACTGTTAGTCTATACATATTTGTTTGTAATTATAAGTATGTCTATATGAGTATACTGTTAGTCTATACATATTTGTTTATAATTATAAGTATGTCTATATGAGTATACTGTTAGTCTATACAAATTTGTTTATAATTATAAGTATGTCTATATGAGTATACTGTTAGTCTATACATATTTGTTTATAATTATAAGTATGTCTATATGAGTATACTGTTAGTCTATACATATTTGTTTATAATTATAAGTATGTCTATATGAGTATACTGTTAGTCTATACATATTTGTTTATAATTATAAGTATGTCTATATGAGTATACTGTTAGTCTATACATATTTGTTTATAATTATAAGTATGTCTATATGAGTATACTGTTAGTCTATACATATTTGTTTATAATTATAAGTATGTCTATATGAGTATACTGTTAGTCTATACATATTTGTTTATAATTAAGTATGTCTATATGAGTATACTGTTAGTCTATACATATTTGTTTATAATTATAAGTATGTCTATATGAGTATACTGTTAGTCTATACATATTTGTTTAATTATAAGTATGTCTATATGAGTATACTGTTAGTCTATACATATTTGTTTATAATTATAAGTATGTCTATATGAGTATACTGTTAGTCTATACATATTTGTTTATAATTATAAGTATGTCTATATGAGTATACTGTTAGTCTATACATATTTGTTTATAATTATAAGTATGTCTATATGAGTATACTGTTAGTCTATACATATTTGTTTGTAATTATAAGTATGTCTATATGAGTATACTGTTAGTCTATACATATTTGTTTGTAATTATAAGTATGTCTATATGAGTATACTGTTAGTCTATACATATTTGTTTATAATTATAAGTATGTCTATATGAGTATACTGTTAGTCTATACATATTTGTTTGTAATTATAAGTATGTCTATATGAGTATACTGTTAGTCTATACATATTTGTTTGTAATCATAAGTATGTCTATATGAGTATACTGTTAGTCTATACATATTTGTTTGTAATCATAAGTATGTCTATATGAGTATACTGTTAGTCTATACATATTTGTTATAATCATAAGTATGTCTATATGAGTATACTGTTAGTCTATACATATTTGTTTATAATTATAAGTATGTCTATATGAGTATACTGTTAGTCTATACATATTTGTTTATAATTATAAGTATGTCTATATGAGTATACTGTTAGTCTATACATATTTGTTTATAATTATAAGTATGTCTATATGAGTATACTGTTAGTCTATACATATTTGTTTATAATTATAAGTATGTCTATATGAGTATACTGTTAGTCTATACATATTTGTTTATAATTATAAGTATGTCTATATGAGTATACTGTTAGTCTATACATATTTGTTTATAATTATAAGTATGTCTATATGAGTATACTGTTAGTCTATACATATTTGTTTGTAATTATAAGTATGTCTATATGAGTATACTGTTAGTCTATACATATTTGTTTGTAATTATAAGTATGTCTATATGAGTATACTGTTAGTCTATACATATTTGTTTGTAATTATAAGTATGTCTATATGAGTATACTGTTAGTCTATACATATTTGTTTGTAATTATAAGTATGTCTATATGAGTATACTGTTAGTCTATACATATTTGTTTATAATTATAAGTATGTCTATATGAGTATACTGTTAGTCTATACATATTTGTTTATAGTTATAAGTATGTCTATATGAGTATACTGTTAGTCTATACATATTTGTTTATAATTATAAGTATGTCTATATGAGTATACTGTTAGTCTATACATATTTGTTTATAATTATAAGTATGTCTATAT
>CM026389.1:19928924-20014243 GCA_014843695.1 Archivesica marissinica | reverse complement strand
GGTTTACTCTTACAAATAAACAACATCCCGACAAGGCATTTGGTTTACTCTTACAAATAAACAACATCCCGACAATACATTGGGTTTACTCTTACAAATAAACAACATTCCGACAAGGCGTTGGGTTTACTCTTACAAATAAACAACATTCCGACAAGGCATTGGGCTTACTCTTACAAATAAACAACATTCCGACAAGGCATTAGGTTTACTCTTACAAATAAACAACATCCCGACAATACATTGTGTTTACTCTTACAAATAAACAACATTCCGACAAGGCATTGGGTTTACTCTTACAAATAAACAACATCCCGACAAGTCATTGGGTTTACTCTTACAAATAAACAACATCCCGACAAGGCATTTGGTTTACTCTTACAAATAAACAACATCCCGACAATACATTGGGTTTACTCTTACAAATAAACAACATTCCGACAAGGCATTGGGTTTACTCTTACAAATAAACAACATTCCGACAAGGCATTGGGCTTACTCTTACAAATAAACAACATTCCGACAAGGCATTGGGTTTACTCTTACAAATAAACAACATCCCGACAAGACATTGTGTTTACTCTTACAAATAAACAACATTCCGACAAGGCATTGGGTTTACTCTTACAAATAAACAACATCCCGACAAGGCATTGGGTTTACTCTTACAAATAAACAACATCCCGACAAGGCATTGGGTTTACTCTTACAAATAAACAACATCCCGACAAGGCATTGGTTTACTCTTACAAATAAACAACATCCCGACAAGACATTGGGTTTACTCTTACAAATAAACAACATCCCGACAAGACATTGGGTTTACTCTTACAAATAAACAACATCACGACAAGACATTGGGTTTACTCTTACAAATAAACAACATCCCGACAAGACATTGGGTTTACTCTTACAAATAAACAACATCCCGACAAGGCATTGGTTTACTCTTACAAATAAACAATATCCCGACAAGACATTGGTTTACTCTTACAAATAAACAACATCCCGACAAGACATTGGGTTTACTCTTACAAATAAACAACATTCCGACAAGGCATTGGGTTTACTCTTACAAATAAACAACATCCCGACAAGACATTGTGTTTACTCTTACAAATAAACAACATTCCGACAAGGCATTAGGTTTACTCTTACAAATAAACAACATCCCGACAAGGCATTGGGTTTACTCTTACAAATGAACAACATTCCGACAAGGTATTGGGTTTACTCTTACAAATAAACAACATCACGACAAGGCATTGGGTTTACTCTTACAAATAAACAACATTCCGACAAGGCATTGGGTTTACTCTTACAAATAAACAACATTCCGACAAGGCATTGGGTTTACTCTTACAAATAAACAACATCCCGACAAGGCATTGGGTTTACTCTTACAAATGAACAACATTCCGACAAGGTATTGGGTTTACTCTTACAAATAAACAACATCACGACAAGGCATTGGGTTTACTCTTACAAATAAACAACATTCCGACAAGGCATTGGGTTTACTCTTACAAATAAACAACATTCCGACAAGGCATTGGGTTTACTCTTACAAATAAACAATATCCCGACAAGACATTGGGTTTACTCTTACAAATAAACAACATCCCGACAAGACATTGGGTTTACTCTTACAAATAAACAACATCCCGACAAGGCATTGGGTTTACTCTTACAAATAAACAACATCCCGACAAGGCATTGGGTTTACTCTTACAAATAAACAACATCCCGACAAGACATTGGGTTTACTCTTACAAATAAACAACATCCCGACAAGACATTGGGTTTACTCTTACAAATAAACAACATCACGGCAAGACATTGGGTTTACTCTTACAAATAAACAACATCCCGACAAGACCTTGGGTTTACTTTTACAAATAAACAACATCCCGACAAGGCATTGGGTTTACTCTTACAAATAAACAATATCCCGACAAGACATTGGGTTTACTCTTACAAATAAACAACATCCCGACAAGACATTGGGTTTACTCTTACAAATAAACAACATCCCGACAAGGCATTGGGTTTACTCTTACAAATAAACAATATCCCGACAAGACATTGGGTTTACTCTTACAAATAAACAACATCCCGACAAGGCATTGGGTTTACTCTTATAAATAAACAACATCCCGACAAGACATTGGGTTTACTCTTACAAATAAACAACATCCCGACAAGACATTGGGTTTACTCTTACAAATAAACAACATCCCAACAAGTCATTGGGTTAACTCTTACAAATAAACAACATCCCGACAAGGCATTGGGTTTACTCTTATAAATAAACAACATCCCGACAAGACATTGGGTTTACTCTTACAAATAAACAACATCCCGACAATGCATTGGGTTTACTCTTACAAATAAAACAACATTTCCATATCGGGTATTCATATCGACACATATAAATAGTTCACCCTTACTTTGATACTCGTGTACACCTTAACTAAGCTGGTCATAAAAATCATTTACACCAACTTGTCTAGTCGACATTGTCGGAGGTATATAGCAAACACAGCATTTTACACATTTACATGTTAATTTATTTAGAAGACATATCTCTAATACATACATATCTATAATACATATATACCTTCATTGTTGCAATTAACAACAGTACAATTATGATAAATAAATATAATTATTTTCATATTTTATCACGAAACCAACACCCCGAGCCTGCCACTGCCTTTCTATGCAAATTAATCCTATTATTACCAACCAATCTATACCCATTAATATTTCTATTACAAAACATTTTATTCCAAATAAATAATGAGCAGATACACGAAATCTAGACAGGTCAATAAGATATCAAATGTATGCTTACACATACAGTATGATTGCAACCGCGAGGAATTGTTTAATGTCCGAATATCACGATTAATAATAGCATCAAATATACGTTGTTTAATTAACATAAGAGTGTGGTTATTAATAACTTGGTCACTACATACATACGCAAACCCATGCTCATCAATTGATGAGTACATATCAAAAGTCAAAGATGATTCCTCTTGAGTCAACAATTTTTTCGAGTATTTCAAAATAAGTAAATGTTCTAAATATATATAGCGGCTTACGGCTAAGTTCCCCGTATAAGGCTGATAGGGTGTGTGGACTGCCTGACACCTAACAGACGACGCAAAACATTTGCATGGACCATTTCAATGTCGGTAGCAATGTGTACACCCCATATATCTGAACAGAAATTTAGAACAGGACCAACTAATATATCAAATAGTTGTATTTTTTTTTTTATAGATAGTGGTAATTAATTACGTTGAAATACATAAAACAAACTGTGTAACGAGAAGGAAGCATGCTCAGCTATTAGTTTTTGGATACGTAGCCCGTTTCAGTTTTTATATAGGTTAATACCTAGGTATTTAAACGAGCTTACGTTTTCTATTGTTGTACCTAAATGTGTATAGCAGCTGTAGTCGGTCGACCATTTTCAAAAATCATAACTTTGGTTTTATTTATATTAATTTTCAGACCCCACGTTTCACAGTAAGTCTCTACATCCTAAAGCATTAACTGCAGGGATGCTGGTGAGCGCGTACATACTACCATGTCGTCTGCACACAAGATAAGTAATAGTTTCAAGTCATCAATGGATACAATAACATTAATATCAGAATTGATATTTTGCATGAGGTTAATCACGAAAAACATAAATAATAATGGAGAGCTCGGGTCCCCCTGTTTCAAACCAATTTCAGAATCGAAGACGCTCGAAACACTTGGTTTATATTTTATACACGACCTGACTCAATTATATAGAGCACGCAGCCAGCGCCTTAACAAATTTTCCACTCACATTTTCACTTAATAATTTAGTAAACAGGTGGATAACGTTGCACGGAGTCAAAACACTGCTGGGAGTCAATAATTACGCAGTAAAGCTTTTGTTCCTCACTAAGTACTTTACATACAAGTGCATGTATATTTAAAATGCAATCTGTAATCGGCTTTCCATTTTGAAAACCGAACTGGTTTTGTGAAAGTTTATCATACGTTTTAGACCATTTATTTAATCTATTTAACAATATCTGTGATTATACCTTTGCCATGATATTTATCAATGTTAATAAGGTTTTAAATTTCAATTAGCGACTGCTTTTCAGCATTATCTCACATATGTAGTTAATATGTAGCTATCACATGTATATACTATAGTAATGCAATATGTTATAGAAGAATGATGTACAAATACATAGTCTCTTGTAACTCTGAATTGAGTGTACTTTTTAATATGTAAATTATATTATGTGTTTGCTATGTGCTGTACATTGATGAGACTGAAATAAAGATTAAAATATACAATGGACAGCATAACAAAAAGTGATATTCTGATTCAACATTATAACATATAGACCCTTTACGTTTGTGTCATTCAGTGCCCGAATATCTACCAAATACAATTTCTAAATTATTCTAACATATTCTAAACACGTCAAGTCTTTCCTTAGTACATATATACATATCAAATAGCTTTATAATACTATTACGATTTAACTTTTGTATACATATATGTAAATGCAACATTTTAACCTGGGATGTATAGTTTTACTGTTTTATAAATCTGTATTTATAAATTGAATTTAAAGTAAGTTTTAAGATGCTGTTATATTATATCTTAGTTTGTCTCTTATAACTCAAACATGAGTGGTTTTGTACATTGTTTTAATATTACTGTTTAAATATGTTGTGTATGCTTGTACAAAAATGAGACGTAAATAAACATGTATCTATCTATCTATATAACATCCAAAAGCAAACTTGTTATTTATACCTTATATTCTAATTAAGAGACATGTTGTATTGATGCATGCCAGTTGTGTACATATTGATCACGAATACGTTGTTTGAACATTGGACAATAGTTACACGTTTTGTAAAACGATTTAACCAAATGTCACTAAAACCTAATACATGTATATCTACTAATCGCGTTATAGTTTTGGCCCAGCAACTGTCATCGTTACCATTATATTGTTCCATAAAGATTCTATACATATGAGTAGCATCATTTTTCATAACTTTAAACCAGCATTGCAATGCTTGTTCTATCTTATTAATACTATCATTCCACCTTAAATGCATTTCAGCAATGCCTGCTACGTCATATTCAATATGTTTTCAAAAAGGCAAGAGTCGCTCAGAATAAATTTGACAGACTCGACATGGGAATTAAAACCATTAACGTTCCAACAGCCTGATTTAAATCAGCTACGATATAACTACATGTATATGTGGTGATAATTACTCTGTAATTGATATGTTCATGTCGTTGTTATTCTTGGAAATTGTACTACAGTCAGACCTGTCTTAAGCAGCCAGTCAATGGAGTCAGAGAAAGTGGCTGTTTATCACAGGTGGCTGCTTAATACATGTCAAATGTATAGTAAATCAACATATTTGGAATCTTGAAACTGGCTGCTTAATACATGTTGGCTGCTTAATGGAGGTGGCCACTAACACAGGGTTGACTGTCCTTAAGCTTGACCAGTACTTGAGTACATTACTGTAATACAGAGTAACTGAGATATATATTGCTCTATCCATGTATAACCTCAACACCGTGCATGTCGGGACCTAGGTACAGCTCACAGCAGAAAACTGGGTCAAGGCCTTTGTTACCGGAACCGCAGAAGCCGTACAGCCGTATAAGCAACCTCAACTAACTTCCCTATTTAGCGACAGCAATGCTCGGTGCAATAAAGACGGTGGATAGCTGGCGAATTTTAACCTGATCTTTTATGAAGACGACGGAATGTGGCTTCTATCATGGTCGATAGCAGAGACGAAGACGCCAGTACCACACCCGGAACCATTCATGATGATTTGATTTAACAAATGATGGAGGGTGGCCCTAAATGGGGACGTTTTGGGGGAGAAGCAACTGCACATGATAGAAAGAAGCCACACCAGGATGTCAACTAGATCAGGAATCGACGTAAACCACTAACAACCATAGACATATTCAGTCGGCCATATGCCTCGGCGGTTGCGATTGTAAAGAAATCTACAAGAATATATCCCATACTTTTGTAATATTACGAACTGTTGATTCATATGGTTTATGAGTTGTTATTGCGAAGGCTGCATTAGGACGAGTTTGTTTTTTTATATATTTGTTTGGGTTTAAAGTCGCACCAATAATTATGGCGACTCTCCAGCTAATATTGGCGGAGGAATTTAAACCATTATGCCACGCACCGGCACACGACAGAACCATCGACATCCTTAAGCCATTTCCTCACTTGAAAGAATTCGACACGCACATATGGATGTGATTCGAACCTACAGAAGTGAGGGGCAAGTGATTTGAGGGCAACGACCGTAACCACTCGGCAACGGAGACTCCATATATAAGTAATAGGCGAGCATAAAATAAAGATTGTTAACTTAACCTTGAATGTAACCTATATGATGATTTAAGACAACTATTATTTGATAGAGCTCAACTTATACAACCTGGTTTTGTTAATATGTCTAGTCAAGCACAACTTAAATTCATATTCACAAATGCACCCATTATTAAATTAGCTGCCCACACCTGTTTTACAACGACACACATCTTAACTTTGTAGATCTAAATTGTTTGAATTAGTTTATACACAGTTCTTTCATCTTATATTAATCACTCTCGAGACCTCATTCCTGATTAAATCCATCGCCACGAGGGAGAGAGAAGAGGCAATGTGGAATTTAAATGCCTTGCCTAAGGACACAATCGTAACGGCTCCAGCGGCGTTCGAACGCCAGACCTTGCGCACCATAATCTTTGTAAATAATGCCTATTGACTGTATTATATGTCGTCTTCATATTTTATTACACCTTAAAAGCATTTGCTAATTAGGCTAATCCCAATCTGATTGGAATTGGTATTTGATCTTTTAAAACATTGTTTTAGTTTGCGCAGTAATTAGCGATTATTTTGCTTTCAGTATTTTTCATTCCATTTCATCTTAATAATATTTAAATTTCAATTAGCGACTGTCTTTCAGCTGTATCTGGCACTTGTAATTAGCACTGTACTATATAATGTACTATACTATAGTAGTACAATATATTATAAATGAATGATGTATATATACATATTCTCTTGCAACTCTGAATTGAGTGACAATGTACTTTTTAATATGTAAACTATATGTTGTATTTGTTATATGCTGTACATTGATGAGACTGAAATAAAGAATAAAATATAATAAGATTTCAATCATACATGTTATAATTGTAAAGTGATATACTTTAACATTGTTAATATATCAACCAATTAGCAAACCTTGGTTACAACTAATCTATTTGTCATTCGGTTCGCAACAGATCCGTCAATGGCTTTATTGATTCGGAATATTTTAATGATTGAATGGTCAACCACTTGAGCTTCGGTCGAACTTGGAATCCGCTATACGAACATTATTAATAGTCATGCAAATTGAAGTGTCCTTTTTAGTAGTCATTCCTATATATGCAGATTGCATAATGCAAGTAGGGTACAGTATGGGTATATCGCGGTAAAATAGCTATTAAAAGGTAAAACACATAAATACTATTATGTACCTGAATTTAATCCTCATTTTGCTTCATCCTATGACGCTTCTACGTAAACATTACAAAGACACAAGGAAGAAATACTATTGGGAATAATTTGTGTTTATCACAGTTTTGCCGCCATCGTATCAACAGTACTTCCGGGTACTAATTCTCCATAGACCATATGGGATGGTGTTGAATTTTTTAAAATTTCTTCTATTCTCATTAATATTCATAGCGAACAACTTTTTTATATGGTGTGATGAATCAAAAAGACAACTTGTTTTGTAATTTGTAAAATATTAGTTGTAATCATAACATAGATGTTCGTTTTCATATCTCGATGAAACGCAGAAAAAGAGCATTGAATTATTAACATATATCTCTGATGCATCTGTAATAAACAAACTTTCATATGCTTTGAAAATAACGGTTCTTGGAAAATTAATTTTCACAACGCTATCAAAAATATCGATATTTAAAACACATATCTAGAAATAGTTTTGTGTAAATAAAAATAAAAGTGATTAAGATTTGAAATTAACTTTTCTGATGCCTGAAAAGATGCATTTAATTAAGTACATGCGAGCACAGGTGTTTGAAGTTACAACACCTTTTTAACATTCATTACTCGATCCTCCTACCAATACAGTAGATCTAACACAATAAGTCAGGTATATCTATAGTACAGCACAGCAAGTCCCTGTGAACAAAGAGAGGACACTTGTGCTGATTAGTGTAGTAGACGTTTGAAGTTACAACACCTTTTTAACATTCATTACCCGATCCTCCCACCAATACAGTAGATCTAACACAATAAGTCAGGTATATCTATAGTACAGCACAGCAAGTCCCTGTGAACAAAGATAGGACACTTGTGTTGATTAGTGTAGTAGAAGTAGTAATCCTTATTTGCATCTCATCATTGTATTTACTATAATATTACATGTATAGTATACATGATAAAGCATAATGACACAAGGCTGTCCGATTAGCGCAGTGGTTAGCGCGCTCGCTCCTCGCCAATGCAACCCGGGTTCGGTCCTCGGACCGGGAAGTATTTGAGATGGTACGGTGGTCGCCAGATCGGGCAGGTGGGTTTTCTCCGGGTACTCCGGTTTCCTCCCACACGAATGACCACATTTACGCTTTCATCCGCGCCAACGCGAGTGAATAATATAAGTTGTTAGATCTTGCTTCGCAATCGTTGTAAAATAAATAAAGTTTAAACTTTAATGCCACGCTAACATAGAGTTATAAGAGATGCACACAATTATACACAATCATTTATCACAGTATGTGTAAGATTGGAATTTATTTCATCTTGTTATTATTAAAATTTATTTCTGTGATCACGAGATGAGATCAAAATCATACCTACTAGTATGTTAGTGTAAGCATTAACAATAAAACATAGTTTCTGTATAGTTTTCACGCTCGTTTATTTTGTGGTCAAATTTGAAAAGGACAGACACAACTAATTCATTACAACATACTGTTTTATAATTAACTGTTTATGATTATCAGATATTATTTACCTAAGATACAAACGTACATTAACAGATGTTACAGAAAATAAAACAATTGTAAAACGGCTGAAAAGTGAATCATATACGGTACACTTCAAATAAAAGATTTTCCTGGAACAAGCACATAGATACATGAATAAAAAAATTTTACGTTTATTTATCGTCGCTACCGGTTACCCATATGAGTGACGCCTCCTGAAGAGATCAGTTATTTTAGATTTTGGAGGATAGTGCATGATACAGACAGAGACCCATTCCAGAATCTCCTCTGGTTCTTTTACGTGCACGGTGTAAAGCACCGACACGAGACCTCGGTTTAACGTCCCATCTGAAAGACTGTTAATTTTATTAGGGTCAGACGGGGGATCGAACCTGCGATCCCTGGATTACCAGTCCGGCGTGTTACCACTGGACTACAGATCCGCCTGTACACGAGATGAGATCAAAATCATATAATTTATACTAGTATGTTAGTATGAGCATTAGCAATACAACATAGTTTCTGTATAGTTTTCACGATAGGACAGGCACAACTAATTTATTAGAACATACTGTTTTATAATTAACTGTTTATGATTGTCAGACAATATTTACCTAAGATACAAACGTACAATGCAACACGAAGAAAGACGAAACACAATCAGTGAGAAAGAAAATGCCATCTTCCACTGTTTCAAAACGGTGGAAGATAGCATTTTTACTCAATCGTCCATTGCAAAGCATACTAGAAATTAGACTCTTTAAATTCACGAACCTTCTAGCTCCTGTGTTGCGATGTACGGAAGCTGGTTCTATTGAAGTTTCGAATGAACTGATTCGGAACTGTCTCGACGACATATCGCTACTGAATTATGTATTAGAGCTGTTACGCATAGCTGTCGAACAAGGCAGACACTAATGACCAGGTTATGCGTAAAGTCACAATGTGCAGTATTGCATTGATCAAACATTGTGCGACTGTGACATCGTGAACTAGATGCCGATGGAATGGCATTGGACTTTATATTAGACAATTGTGGATAGAAGAGTTAACAGGAATATGAACTTTTGGTCAGTTCAATAACATAACGGTGTTTGTGGAATATTAATACCGCTTACATGGAACCTAATTAAAATATAAAACTATATTATCAATGAAAACAGACGGAAATATGTTGATATAATGAAAATAATGAAAAGTGAAATAACAATTATAAATGAATATTCTAAACGTAACAAAAATACTTTGTTCTTTAGGAAAATTGAAAATATTTTGAAATCTTAATTCAATTCATATAATTTTATATCTATCTGTACATTATTATAATGTACATTGCTTTTGAATGTATGAGTATTGTGTTAATATATGTGTGTATTATTTTTTTTAAAACTTAATGGCCTAATGGCAGTACTGTTTATTAATTATATATAATTATATTGGGTATATACTACCATTTAAAGCGACATTACTATTGTGGGCAGCTAGTTTATCTTTTAGAGGTTATATGTTCTTCAACTTGTCTTCTTTCAAATGAAAATGTAGAATGAGTAGTAGTGTTCCATATTTATATACACTATTTAAAACAGAAAAGTGAAATAGAAAATAGAAAATAATCCCGCCATTGAGAAACAAAATTACAGTGTATAATTTTGCAAGAACTTGAACTGGCGTTGACCATGTATTACAATGTCATGGTATACGGAGGTCACAGCTATCCCGCTCTTCCACCCCCGCCCCATTACCCTCTCAAAATCTCTCTCGAAAGCATCTCTGTCTCACTCTCTATCACTCTTTCTCACTCTATTTCATTCCAATAATTACAAATGTAAGAACGCATTTGTTAAATATAACTTATAATTAATAAAACTATGTATGTACACGAATGCATGAATAGGAAATGTAAACAACGTCAGCATTGTAATACGAGGATAATCTGCGCTCGTTAATTTAAGCTTTATTTATTTTACAACGATTGCGAAACAAGTTTTAACAACTTATATTAATCAATCTCATTGGCGCAGATGAAAGCGTATATGTGGTCATTCGTGTGGGTGGAAACCGGAGTACCCAGAGAAAATCCACCTGTCTGATCTGGCGAGCACCGTACTATTTCACATACTTCCCGATCCGAGGATCGAAGCCGGGTTGCATTGGTGAGAAGCTCTCGTTTTCATAATATCACAATAGTCCATCTCTGTAAAACTGATATGTTCTAAAATAGACTAAACATATCGAAATTAAAACGAAATTTAGCGTTTAGAGTTCTGTCATTTGAAACTATGCTGATTCAGAATATACGCCCTAACCATCTAGTATCAGTTATCTTCTAACTTTATGTATGTAAACTGTATTTCATAGTAACATCACCCTTGATGAAATATTACACAGCGGTCATATTTCTGTTCGTTTAATCATATTTTTATTGCATTTATTGTATATATACAATGTACAGAACAAAACAAATGAACCCACTTGTATAATTATGCACAGCATATATGATTCATGGCATTGTTTTGCACACGAATTAGCAATACTTGTTGAAGCAAATGGGCTGAGCCACACACTGTAACAACTTTACGACCCTCGTCAACAGACTAGATTGAAACAAACAAAGTGACTGAATATAAAGTTGTGGAAACAATTACTGTGTGTGTTTTACGTTTATTTATCGTCGTTACTGGTTGACCATATGAGCGACGCCTCCTGAAGAGATTAGAGACTTTAAATTTTGGAGGATAGTGCATGATACATACAGAGACCCATTCCAGAGTCTCCTATGGTTCGTTTACTTGCACGGTGTAAAGCATCGATGGCTGTCCGATTAGCGCAGTGGTTAGCGCGCTCGCTTCTCACCAATGTGACCCGGGTTCGATCCTCGGACAGGGAAGTATGTGAGATGGTACGATGGTCGCCAGATCAGACAGGTGGGTTTTCTCCGGGTACTCCAGTTTCCTCCCACATGAATGACCACATATACGCTTACATCCGAGCCAACGAGAGTGATTAATATAAGTTGTTCAAACTTGCTTCGCAATCGTTGTAAAATAAATAAAGTATAAAGCACCGACAACGTTTAACGTCCCATCTGAAAGACTGTTAATTTTATTAGGGTCAGACGGGGGATCGAACTTGCGATCCCTGGGTTACCAGTCCAGCGTGTTACCACTGGACTACAGATGCGTGTTACTATATATGGGTATAGGGCATATAGTTTATTTCAGTCTCATCAACATATATACAATACAAACATATAATAAAACATAAAAACATAATGTATGCTGCCACTCAAACATTGTGCTACAGGAGACTAGATATTACAATCAGATATAATTCATCTAAATTCTTATATTATATACAGCTTCAAATAGATTCAAAAGTACTACAACTAATAAAATCTCTTATAATAGTAAGCATCACTAAAATGACTAATTATTTAATTTATTGTATATTTAAGACCAAAGAACCATTTTGAAGAAATCTCACGTTTAGACTAAAACCATTTATTCAAAACATAATTAGCTCTAAACTGAAGTTAGTGAGTACATGATAAATAGCCAGTGTCGGATGGATGACCAAGTGAGTACCAGGTGTTTAAGTGCCGACTGGGTGACCAAGTGAGTACCAGGTGTTTAAGTGTCGACTGGGTGACCAAGTGGGTACCAGGTGTTTAAGTGTTGAGTGGGTGACCAAGTGGGTACCAGGTGTTTAAGTGTCGAGTGGGTGACCAAGTGGGTACCAGGTGTTTAAGTGTTGAGTGGGTGACCAAGTGGGTACCAGGTGTTTAAGTGTCGACTGGGTGACCAAGTGAGTACCAGGTGTTTAAGTGTCGACTGGGTGACCAAGTGGGTACCAGGTGTTTAAGTGTTGAGTGGGTGACCAAGTGAGTACCAGGTGTTTAAGTGTTTAGTGGGTGACCAAGTGGGTACCAGGTGTTTAAGTGTTGAGTGGGTGACCAAGTGAGTACCAGGTGTTTAAGTGTTGACTGGGTGACCAAGTGAGTACCAGGTGTTTCAGTGTTGAGTGGGTGAAGTAAGTAAGCACTACGCAAGTATTGGTGAATTAGTGAATAAATAAGTACTCATTTGTTTGAGTGTGAATGGGCTAACCGAATGGGTACCAACATTGGGTGACTGACCGAATAATTGAGTACCTGAGTTTGGAGGTGTTGGGTGGGTGAACGAGTTTATACACGTACCGATATTGGATGGTGGACCGGGTAATTGAGTACCGTAGTGTGGATGTGTTGAATGGTAGACCGAATGAGTACCAGTATTGGGTAATTAATTAGACCGAGTAATTGAGTACCTGGGTGTAGAGGTGTTGAATGATTGACTGAAAGAGTACATGCGTACAACAATTGGGTGATTGGCCGAGTAATAGGGTACCTGAGTGTGGATGTGCTGAATGGGTGACTGAATGTGTACATTAGTACCAACATTGGGTGATTGACCGAGTAATTGAGTACCTGAGTGTGGAGGTGTTGAATGGGTGAGCGAAAGAGTACATGGTATTTATTTATTTGGGACTCATCAATATACACACTTGGCACAGTATTATAATAACAACCATACATTAAAATAGTATATAGCCATTATAATAAGAATCATAGGAGACGACTATTAACATACAGTACATAATGTTATGAGCTGGGTGGACAAGCTGATTGTCTAAGATATTTGGTAAAACAAGATCGGTAAAATACTGAGCATTCAAAACTGGCACTAATGTGGCTAATTAAAAAATGTTTTATGAAAGCATGTATCATTTCCCACCAGGTTAGGAATGCACAGATTAGCACTGACCTCCCAGCTGTCTCTAAAACTGTATGCACACTATTACAATTTCCAGACATCTGTACAAATCAAACATTATCAAAAGCTATTAAAATCATCATGTACAATCTATTTGCTAATGAAGAGTAACCGCCTTTGTAACATTCGGTAGCAGGTTCTTGCACACAATCTTATTATGCCTTCATTATTGAAAACAACTACACATTGATCATTGTCAGCTAACGTTTTAAATTAACCGTTTGCTATGCAAACTTTCGTATACATATCATTTCTTATGTCATCATATAACGGACAGTGGAATAATACATGGCATTCATCTTCTACTTCAGTTTTACAAAATGGGCACAATTGTTCCTATATATGTAACCTGGCACTAATAAAAGTAATCATAATATATGTCAGTGGGTCAGTTGACCCTGTGTACATTCTATACACAGACATTCCAGCCAATAAAGATAACCATTCAGAATAACTGGACTAATAAATGAATGAAATACCTCAACTAATGAATCGATGCAGCAAACCACCTTATTTCCACGAGATGTGTGTGTTTCCCATGTTCCAATCTACCTTTTATTATTAAAGGTATATCCCCAATATTCTGTACCTTATTGAGGCTTTGTTTATTTTCAAACCTTTGTTCGAAAGTTGCAAAATCAAATTAATAGTATATATTACTATTTTGCACAAATCAAATTAATAATATATATTACTATTTATATACTATATAGTACTATATTTTATGCAAACATGTAGTCTAGTTACCTATATCTTATATTGTATGTCTATTGACCTATGTAAATCGCTGTTAAAAAATTACTGTCCCCAGATAAGAAATATCATATATGTATATTTAAGCCCACACTATTATAATGCTTAATTAGTCATGTTGTTAAATATGTAACCTGACACTAATAAAAGTAATTGTAGTAGTTGTTGAACAACCTAGTAAACAGCCGTATGACATGACGAATGTCGACACATATAGCGCGATTCGAACCTACGCGGCAAATGGCAAGTGACTTGATGTCAGTGACGACTCGAAGCCACATGTTTCCACATTTCCTACAGCTGTATGTTAATAATTGAACGCAATACTGAATGCATTTCTGAAATAAGTCTCATGTACAAATACAGTTTATTGAACGCAGACTGTTTAGATAATTGGCGGATAGTTTCTTGAAATTTTTGCAAATGGCGTAATTAAATACTGTATTAAAAAGGGGCAAACTGAAGAAGACAATAAGCAAAATATAGATAACAAGAATATAGAACGAAAATACAAACAATGCCAATAAAGGGTTAGGAAATGAATAGTAAAAAACTACTCCAATCGAGTGCCACGTCGTATAGTTCCGTTCATATTGACTGTCACAAGCTCTAAACCAATTGCTATCATACAGTTGTATTTGCTACAAAACCTGTACCATCCAATTTTGCAGTAACGAACGTCATTATTTTAAACATTTTTAATGTATATGAACATTATTGAAAACTACAAATATATGAAATCTTATTTTGAGTAGGAGACTTTGTTCTTATTTTAAACTTTATTTATTTTACAACGATTGCGGAGCAAGCTTTAACAACTTATATTAATCACTCTCGTTGGCGCGGATGAAAGCGTAAATGTGGTCCTTCGTGTGAGAGGAAACCGGAGTACCCGGAGAAAACCCACCACGTACCACCGTACCATCTCACATACTTCCCGGTCCCAGACTTTGTTTAATTTTATAACTTTATTAACTTTAACAAAATAAGAGGATATTTGTTTGTTTCAGTGTATGATCGAATAATAGTTCACCGAATGTACAGTGAAACCATTATTCTCATGAAATATAGATGAATGTCAATGAAATAAAAGGCGTTTCACATACATACACTCTGGGCATATAGTAAAGTGGCACTCTGGGCATATAGTAAAGCTAGTCGTTCATTTAGAAATTGGCATTTTACTGTTAAGAGCCATTATGAGGCTAATGATTTTCGTATATACACTAGCTTTGCTAATCCTATATCTCGTTCTTTCACACATAAGCGTACGAGAAGTATATATATTCTTGGTCAACCAAGATAAACACTGCCATAGGTCCCTCTGGTCGCGTGCGGAATACATTGAGAGTGTATAAATTGCTTAAAACTGATCATATAGCAGAGCAGTATTGTAAACTTGTATTACCACCCAGACATGCATCGTTCTGCGTTTTGCAAATTTCGACTGGGGATCGCCCCCATTAGGATAGAGACTGGTCGGTATGAAGGTTTGCCATAGGAATCTAGGATTTGTCCGTTTTGTGATATATATTTTGCTACTATTCAAAATGAAATGCATGTAATATTGAATTTGTCCAGTTTACAATGATTTAAGATAATATTTATTATCAAAGTCATATGCGTGTAATATCACTTTCTACTCAATGTCGGATTATGATAAATATTGTTTCCTGTTTTCAAACCAAGAGATGATTCGTAAATGCCACCAGTTCTATCATTAAATGCATTTTCCAGCTTCGTAAATTCCACCTTTTCAATCATTAAATGCATTTTCCATCTTCGTAAATGCCACCGTTTCTATCATTAAATGCATTTTCCAGCTTCGTAAATGCCACCGTTGCTATCATTAAATGCATTTTCCATCTTCGTAAATTCCACCGTTTCTATCATTAAATGCATTTCCCAGCTTTTCCTAACCATTTCACAATCTCAAACCAATAAATATTGAACACATATAAATCATATGTATTATATTAATTATACTCAGAGTACATTGAAACATTTCAAAATAATTCTGTAACCTTCTCCATTTAGTTAAATCAGTTATTAACATGCATGCATTGTTTACTATATTTATTTGTTAATTCACTGTCTGTTCATTTATATCATGCCTACATTATCCTCATGGGCTTTTACGCCTAATGGAATTGAAAATAAACTCTCCATCATGTATTAAATTGCGTTCAAGTGCTTGGATGTTATTATTAATATTTTATTATTATTATTATACCAGCTTTGTATAGCAATCTTTTCATACAGAAATTATACGTTCAAAAGTGCTTAACATTAATTTAGCATAGTAAGACATTTTTAATATATATATTACAATAGTCAACATTAAGGACAACACTTTAGTAGGAATAAAAAAAACAAAATAAAAAAAAACAATGTAAAATGTTTATCAAAAATATTAAGAAAAGTAAATAAGAGAAAAAAGGTTAAGAATTAAAATGCAAAATGCTATAGATACATCGTTAGATGGAACACATCAAACTAAAATCTACTTCCAAGAAGTGTAGCACAGAGTGTAGCCGGTCCAGTGAGTGGGCGATCCCTACCTACGAAGCTCCCGCTTGTGTTTTTAACTTGGTTTTGAATGCTATGAGTGTATCACAGTGTCTTATAACATCGGAGAGTGCATTCCACAATGATGGCGCTGCATGTTGGAAACTTGCAACAACATGGAAGTAGCTTGCATACATACATTACCAACAACATAAGCAACATACCCATATACTCATACACGCTTCTCACCAATGCAACTCAGGTTCGATCCTCGGACCGGGAAGCATGTGAGATGGTAAGGTGGTCGCCAGATCGGACATGTGGGGTTTCTCCAGGTATTCCGGATACCTCCCACACGAAGAACCACATTTACGCTTTCACCCGCGCCAACGACAGTGATTAATATAAGTTGTTAGAACTTGCTTCGCATTCGTTGTAAAATAAATAAAGTTTACAAAAAGACAAAAGAACTAGATATATTCATGTAGAATCTACAAGATTTCAAAATGCAGCGGCTGGGAGTCGTACGCGCAAACCAGTGAAAAACGAACACTGATAATTATATTCACTGTTTACAATTAGTGCCGGGATTTTATCTCATTGATTAATCACATTAATTCAAATGAAATCCTAAAACAAAGTACGTCATTACAAAGTCATGTACTCGTGGTACGTCGTTTCCAAATGACGTAAAACAGTACATCAATACGTCATACAAAGTCATGTACCCGTGGTACGTCGTTTCCAAATGACGTAAAACAGTACATCAATACGTCATACAAAGTCATGTACCCGTGGTACGTCGTTTCCAAATGACGTAAAACAGTACATCAATACGTCATTACAAAGTAATGTACTCATGGTACGTCGTTTCCAAATGACGTAAAACAGTACATCAATACGTCATTACAAAGTCGCATAATAATAGTGCGTGCTACAAAGTGACGTAAAACAGTACATCACTACGTCATTACAAAGTCGTATAATTATAGTGCGTGCTACAAAGTGACATAAAACAGTACATCAATACGTCATTACAAAGTCGTATAATAATAGTGCGTGTTACAAAGTGACGTAAAACAGTACATCACTACGTCATTACAAAGTCGTATAATTATAGTGCGTGCTACAAGGTGACATAAAACAGTACATCAATACGTCATTACAAAGTCGTATAATAATAGTGCGTGCTACAAAATGACATAAAACAGTACATCACTACGTCATTACAAAGTCGTATAATTATAGTGCGTGCTACAAAGTGACATAAAACAGTACATCAATACGTCATTACAAAGTCGTATAATTATAGTGCGTGCTACAAAGTGACATAAAACAGTACAATAAAACGTCATTACAAATTCGCATAATTATAATGCGTGCTACAAAGTGACGTAAAACCCGTTATAGTACATCAATCCGTCATTACAAAGTCATGTACTCGTCATAACGTGACTTAAAGCAGTACACGAATACGTCATTACAAAGTCAAGTAACTATAGTGCGTGCTACAAAGTCACGTACAACAGTGCGTTAATACGTCATTACATCATCACGAAGTCACGTAATTATAGTACGTACTCCAAAGTGACGTTGTACAGAACATCAATACGTCATTACAGAATCACGTAATTGCACAATTATAGTACGTCACAACAAAAGCAATATGACGAGTAAAGGTGCCGTCAAGGAATACATGGACTATGCAACAATTCATGGAATTAGTCGGACAAAGAACACCCCATATATTGTGCTGAAGATATTCTGGGTTCTAGCTTTATGTGTGTCGGTGGCAATGATCATTTGGCAAGTTACCAATTTGTTCCAGAAGTACCAGAGGTAGGTAAAAAAATGATTACGGTATTTTACATTTTAACCATTGTATCGGTGAAAACGTAGCATGCTTTCGCGTAACCCATTCAATACCAATAACTGATATAGACTGGTGCATGATATTTTACGACCAATAGATTGAAAAGGAAAATTACATTTGGACAAGTTAATTTATCAAAATTGGTAATTCTGTCTAAACGGGTAATATTACTGGCAAAAAGTGCAGACTCTGATGAGACGGCTCGTCAGGAGCTGGCTCATCTCGATATACACGTTTATAAGCTTATCTAGAGGTATGTGGTGTTGAGAGGGTTAATGAGCATTATATTTCATCATAGTCGTTGCTTTTATTAGTTTAATAATATGTTATTGCACGATTCATTTTACACAATATTATATACAATACAAAGCATGATAATTCAAAGAAAACCACACTTGTCGGGCCACAAGTTCTAGCAACATTAGGCATTACACTAAACAATATGTTCTAAGCAGCCCTTTTCGATGCTTTCTTTGGTTGGGCGTTAAATACAGGTTTTACTCTACATACTTATATTTGCAGTCATCCAATTAGTACTTCAACGGAAGTGAAGACGGCGCAAAGTTTACCGTTTCCTTTGATCACAATTTGTAACACAAATCCAGCACAGTTCAGTAAGATCGAGACATTTAGTCAGTCATTGGAAGATGTTATACTCACAGCTGCTACTAAATATTCCATTGACATGGATGTATATAACAGTACGGTCAGTATATATTGTATTATTTTATTTATTAAAGGGAATGACACTGTTAAGAATAGGTACCTCTGTTATCTTAGATATGGCATTTATACCAATGAAATAATTATTAAAATCGGATATAAAACGAGAAAGTTATTACTGTTAATTTGGGTTAAAAACTTAAAATGGTGGTCATAAGTTGTGCCATTGGCAAACACAAGAGAAAGTGGTTGAATTGCAACACTTGTTTATTTAAGCTTATTTATTGTCGCTACCGGTTGCCCATTTGAGCGACTGGCAGTTTACCTAACATCACTTTTCTTGGGCAGGATGCAACGGTTAACCAGTACTTGGTAAGTGGTAAGAAACTGCCAACATTTTCATATAAAGAGACACGGTCTGAGAGGGGCTCGAACCAGTGACCATCAGTGATGATATGTTACACAGTTTGTCAGCCATCTTAGCTACGGACTAAGACATATGTGTTTTACGTTTATTTATCGTCGCTACCGGTTGCCCATATGAGCGACGCCTCCTGAAGAGATTAGTCATTTTAGATTTTTGGAGGATAGTGCAATGATACAGACAGAGACCCATTCCAGAGTCTCCTCTGGTTCTTTTACGTGCACGGTGTACACACGAAACCTCGGTTTAATGCCCCATCTAAAAGACTGTTAATTTTATTAGGGTCAGACGGGGGATCGAACCTGCGATCCCTGGATTACCAGTCCAGCGTGTTACCACTGGGCCACAGATCCGTCTGTTCTAAGATATATTATTTGTTTTCCGCTATGTATTGGCGGATAAAACATTGTTTGGAGATGTTATATAAATGGGTAGGTGTTAACCACGCTGATCGTTTCACTTTCGGTATAAAGATGGTTCATAGATTCTGGTTCTATATGATTGACATGTGATCGATAATCACAGAAAATCAAACTAGCACTACTGACATATTATTATATATACATATTAAAACAGAGGAACAGTCGCTAATTGAAAATTAAATACTTATTAAAATCAGAAATTTTGAAATACTGAAATGGTAAAAAAAACACTAATGCGCAATTAAGAAATGTTAAAAAAATTGTTCTCATGTATATAGAATATATAGGTTACAGTAATCCATCAAATTCATACCTGCAAACTGTCTCCTGACATAGTAAAACCAGTTTTTATAACTAGCATTCGCCCATAGTGCAACTCGCTTATTTAATCTGGAATTGTCGGTATTAGCTAAGCTTGCCCAAAACCCAGCTATGTGTTTCCATTGACGCACAACTGACGGCTGCCAACCCATTTCCCAGGAGACAGCTGCATTGGGAGAATATTTCCCAACACCAAGAAAAAAATGCAAGGCACGATTTTGGATTGCATTAATGCATGAAAACGTTTTATATCCCCAAACCGGGGCACCATAATTAATCACAGGCCAGACAACAGAGTCATACAATATGGAGAAATAATTATGTGGTACACCCCCAGCTAACTTACATTTAGCAATGAGCAGTCCCAATGCATGACTTGCACTTTGAGCAACACATTTTGCAGTAACATTTAAGCCAAGGTGTTCACTCAAAACAATTCCTAAATAAGTATCATCATGTACCTATAGTTTCCATAATATTAACACCACATTTAAAACTAACATCAGATCTTGGCATAGAAGCAGGAAGAAATGGACAACTTTACTTGTATCCCTGTTTAAAAACATATCGTTTATATGGCACCAGTCATGTAAACCATTCAATACTCTCTGTAAATCAATTTGGTTTTCTGCTAGAAGGAAAATGTTATCCGCGTACAATAGAATACCTATACAGTCATTATCGACATTAACACCGATATTTAATGATTTAAAAGATATCGTTAAATCATTTCATTAATGTACACATTAAACAAAAGTGGCGATAGAGTGCACCCCTGTCTTAAACAACAATTAACATCAAACAAATCAGTCTTAAAAGAGTTTACTCTAATACAGGACGACACAGATGAGTAGATATAGGAACATATTACCGGCAACTCCAATTTCATTAAGTCTTTTCCACAATTTATCTTTGTTAATAAGATCGAACGCGTTACTAAAATCCATAAAGGCAAAGCATGTGGATATTTTAAAACTTGTTTTCATGTATCCAATACTAGAGGCCAAAGTTGATAAGTGGTCTATGGTACTACGCGTCTTTCTGAAGCCATTCTGCTCATCTGCGATCATACCGTTATGTTCAGTCCAACAACTTAGCCTGGCGTTTGATATAATACAATAAATCGTGTACATAGTTGAGGTCAATGCTATGACCCTATAAGACAGAGACCTTCTGCACCTCATGGTCAAAATGTTTACGGACTTGAATAAACTCGGACTTAAGATATACCTTTCGGGTTTTGCTACATGCAACGCAATTCAACCAATTTCGTTCTGCTTTACACACATTATTCCAGCTATCAGCTAGAGCGCTACTCCACCACGGCTTTCCAGGTCTGCATTTGCTATTGCCCCAACCAGAGGTAATTGGTTTATAAGGCACTGACTTGTACATATTATATTTAAGAAATAATAAGTATCAACCGTGGTATATCGCAGAATAACCCGAGTTTGAAGTTTGTTTGAATCGATTCTAACAGGACTTACTTCTAATAATTTTAAAGGAGTATTTTCTTCAAACGCCGCTGCATTTGGCTTTCGAAATTTCCTCCCGCGTAAGGGGTGATGACGTTATTTTATATGGAAAATATCAATCTAGTGCATAAATGAACAAAAGTTGTAACTGTTTATTTTGTCAAATAAAACTGTACAGAATAGTAACTGAAACGTTACTTAACAGAAAAACAAGACGGACAAGAGATTATCTGATTCTAAAAATAGCTCACTTCCGTGAATTCCCACGGTATTTTTACAAACATCACGTGACTTTCATTCATAAAACTTTACACGCATTGTATAAATGGAATAGCCAAAACACGGTGCGCGCAGCATAGTTCAAGGTGGGTATATCGCAGAATAACCCGAGGTAGATTTTACTGTACAAGTATGTATGTTATTAGCTGGGTCGTGTTAGAATTTAAAATACTACACCAGTCCTCATACATATGACCAATATCAATAGTTACGTTAACATGATTAAAGACCTCTTTGTCTAATAGGAAGGTTTCAGTAACATTTGATACATCAAACCTGCCATAGCTATTATTGAATTGACTATTACTAGAAAACTGGGGAACTGCACTAATGTTGAGCTGATAATCCATTTAATCCTAGAATGATCTGGAATACTGGTAGGTACCAAATATTTACGGTCACCTGGTTTATTAATCAAATCGAATGTACGCATAACGGTAAAATCCGAAAACAATGAAAGGACACCGTGACTCACTATACAATAATCCACTACTGATAAACCTTTAACCGACACTGACGTGTAATCATTATTAGTGCAGTTACGACCATTTAGCATACACATATTAGCATTAATCATGAAATCAACAAATAATTCACCATATGCATTAGATTTAAAATCAACAACATTATAGGTATATTATCAACGCCATTAATAAAATCATCTAAATCTCCCAACTACTGTTAACGTCTCCACATATAAATACGATTCCTTCATTCTGATTTCTGTAAATACCAGTCAAAAGATTATCATAGAACGAATTAACATCATTGCGCCTAGATGAGTGTTCTGGTGGCAAATAACGAACACATGGCATGATAACACAATTATCCGCTTTATGGGACATTTTAACCATATAATTCCTTCAAACGAACGATAAATAAGTTGTTGTTTACTTTTTGCGGAGATTATTTCAATTATTTGGATGTTTTATTAGTCCTTTTCGGGACAGATATTTTTATCAGTAATTGGTGAGGTGTTATATGAACTATTTGTGAATTATTGTGGAATTTTGAATCCAGAAAAGTGATATAGGCTGATTTATAACCTACTGTTTACCACCTGTGTTGCTATTTATAGTATCAGTATTAACACTTAGTATTATTGGATTTCGTGATCAGTAATGACTGAACCGCTAATTGATCCACTGTACGGTAGATAAATATGTCACTTAATACAGCGGGATCAGGTCATGAGATGACGGATGCATCTATTGAAGCGCAGGATTTTGTTGATTCTGTTATGGGGTCCCAACGTGTTACTAGAGTTGACACCCCTTTAACTGGTAGTAGGAAGAGACATCGCTCAGAGACATCAAACATTGACAGTGTTTCTGTCGTTAAGAAGCCGCGAGTGAACCCCAAAGCAAAAAAGTCACTCTACGATTCGCCATAGCAGCACCGCAGTATTGTCGTTACAGCGGCAGATGTACATGTAGACTCGAATCCCTCAGTTGAGCAGCTTATTGGTATACTCTCCGCAGACATGCATATGATGTTCTCTGATCTTACTGAGAGAATGGACAAGTTAGAGTCGGGTATGGAACAGCGTATTGCCAATAAGGTCGCTCAAATACTTGACAAGCGAGTGAATTCGGAACTGGCACGCATTCACAAGGATATTGATAGCCATTTGGACACATTCAAAGATTCGCTAAAGGCAGATCTCAACACTGAGTTAGATGACCTGAACAGTAAAATTCAGAATGTAAACCAGGCTGGTTCATCTGCACCCCGTGATATCGCTTTAAATATTGTTATCCGTGACTTGCCTGAAACCACTAATAAAAATGTAAAGAACAAGGAATCCCGGACGTTACATGTGTCAATGCTGAGCGCAAGGCGTCATTCAACAATAGTAGAAAAGGGGTTGTGATTGCTACATTTAAATGTCACGACGATAAACGTAAGGTCATGCTAAAGAAGAAAGTGTTGAAATCGCACTCCAGATTCTCTGGTGTTTATATTAACCATGATTTATCTCAGGCGGATAGAGTGATGAGCAATAATTTTAGAACAATGCTGGGTGCTCTTAAGCAGCATAATCTTACACTCAGAGGATCCCGCATTGTCCGTGGTAATTATGGCGACGACTCAACCAGGGATCGTTCCGAGGATCAAACGCGTGATACGAACGAATATAGTTCCGGCTCTCGTTCATCTACCAATCGTGACAACACACGATGTCATTCTCAGAGCCGTGACAGTTGGAACCGCGTAGGTCGCGGACGAAATGGCAACAACGGACGGCGTGGTGGCTACAGACAACTGAACCAAAGCAGAAAATGAGTGAACGTCGGGTTTTGGGACGTCCGCGGTTGGAACTGTAACATTGATTCTGACAGTCATGTTTTAAGATCTTCTTGTGTTTTAAATAGTGATTGTGATATTATAGGTGTAGCTGAGACTCATCTTTTAAATGATAATGTTTTACACGTCGATGGTTATCAATGGTTTGGTTTTAATCGTGATAATATTCATAAAAATGCCCGGACAGGTTCCGGAGGCGTAGGCTTTTTGATAAAAAATGTTATTTGCAATGAATTCAATATTTCTGTACTAGATTGTTCGTTTGAAGGAATTATGTGGTTAAAAATGTACCGTAAATCTTATAATTGTGTTATCATGCCATGTGTTTGTTATTTGCCACCGGAAAACTCATCTAGACGCATTGATGCTAATTCGTTCTATGATAATCTTTTGACTGGTATTTACAGAAATCAGAATGAAGGAACCGTATTTATATGTGGATACTTTAACAGTCGTTGTGGAGATTTAGATGATTTTATTAATGGCGTTGATAATATACCTATTCGCAATGTTGTTGATTTTAAAACTAATTCATATGGTGAATTATTTGTTGATTTTATGATTAATGCTAATATGTGTATGCTAAATGGTCGTAACTGCGCTAATAATGATTACACATCAGTGTCGGTTAAAGGTTTATCAGTAGTGGATTATTGTATAGTAAGTCACGATGACCTTTCATTGTTTTCAGATTTTACCGTTGTACGTACTTCAGATTTGATCAATAAATCAGGTGACCTTAAAGTGTTGGTACCTACCAGTATCCCAGATCATTCTATGATTAAATGGAGTATCACCATTAGTGCAGTTCCCCAGTTTACTAGTCAATTCAATAATAGCTATGACAAGTTTGATGTATCTAATGTTCCTGAAACTTTTCTATTAGACCAAGATGTCCTTAATAGTGTTAACGTAACTATTGATACACTTGAGCATTGCCATCAAACGCAAACTGATATTGATTATATTTATGAGGACTAGTGTAGTATTTTAAAATATAATATGTACAAGTCAGTGCCTTATAAAACAATTACCTCTGGTTGGTGCAATAGAAAATGCAGACCGGGAAAGCCGTGGTGGAGTAGCGATCTGACCGATAGTTGGAATAATGTGTGTACAGCAGAACGAAATTGGTTGAATTGTGTTGCATGTAATAAAAACCGAAATGTATATCTCAAGTCCGAGTATATTCAGGTCCGTAAACATTTTGACCGTGAAGTACAGAAGGCAAAACGTTTATATTGGTATTCTTTACAAAATGAATTGCTGAAGGAATGTAATGTAGACCAGTCAAACTTTTGGAAATCTGTAGGTAAAATCGGCGTTGGTCAGATTAAGAAAAAATGTATACCTCTAGAAGTTACATTAAATGATGGTTCTCTCTCTACAGATTTGTCACAGGTATTAAACAAATGGAAACTTGATTTTAGCTCGTTATATAAAAATGATAATTATGTATATTCATCACAGAACTCTAATGTATTGAATGATGTAACTGATTATGCAGATCTGTCTTTTAATGCAAACATTACTATTTTTGAAGTAAAGAAGGCAATTGATGGTGCCAAGAAGGGAAAAGCCTGTGGCATAGACGGTATCCCGAGTGAAGTTTTACAGAACGATACGTCCGTGCTATTTTTGCATACTCTGTTTAATGTATGCTTCTCCAATGGGACTGTCCCGTCTATCTGGGGCAAATGTATTATAAACCCGATACCAAAACCCTCAATGACGGATTCAAGAGATCCCCTGTCTTATAGGGGCATAGCACTGGCCTCAGCCATGTACAAGATTTATTGTAATATTTTAAACGCCAGGCTAAGTTGTTGGGCTGAACATAACGATAAGATCGCAGATGAGCAAAACGGTTTCAGAAAGAAGCGTAGTACCATATATCACTTATCCACTTTGACCTCTATAATTGATACAAGAAAACAAGTTATAAAAGCCACATTCTGTGCCTTTATTGATTTTAGTAAGGCGTACGATTTTATTAACAGAGATAAATTGTGGAAAAGACTCAATGAAATTGGAGTTGCCGGTAATATGTGGCGAGCTGTTAAGTCTATCTACGCATCTGTGTCGTCATGAATTAGGGTAAACTCTTTTAAGACTGATTGGTTTGATGTTAATTGTGGCTTAAGACAGGAATGCATTCTATCGCCGCTTTTATTTAATTTGTACATTAATGATTTAACGATATTTTTGAAATCATTAAATATCGGTGTTAATGTCGATAATGACTGTATAGGTATTCTATTGTACGCGGATGACATTGTCCTACTAGCAGAAAACCAACTTGATTTGCAGAGATTATTGAATGCTTTACATGACTGGTGCAATATAAACGATATGTTTATAAACAGGGATAAAAGTAGAGTTGTCCATTTTCGTCCTGCTTCTATGCCAAGATCTGATGTTATTTTTAAAAGTGGTGTTAATGTTCTGGAAACTATAGGTATATATACTTATTTAGGAATTGTTTTGAGTGAATACCTTGACTTCAATGTTACTGCAAAATGTGTTGCTCAAAGTGCAAGTCGTGCATTGGGACTGCTCATTGCTAAATGTAAGTTAGTTGGGGGTGTACCATATAATGTATTCTCCAAATTGTATGACTCTGTTGTCTGGCCTGTGATTGCTTATGGCGCCCCGGTTTGGGGATATAAAGCGTTTTCATGCATTAATGCAATCCACAATCGTGCCATGCGTTTCTTTCTTTGTGTTGGGAAATATTCTCCCAATGCAGCTGTCTCCGGTGAAATGGGTTGGCAGCCGCCAGTTGTGGGACAATGGAAGCACATATCTGGGTTTTGGGCACGCTTAGCTAATACCGACAATTCCAGATTAAATAAGCGAGTTGCACTATGGGCGAATGCTAAATCTACAAGTTATAAAAACTGGTTTTATTATGTCAAGAGAAAGTTTGCAGACATTGCTTTGATGAATTACTGTAACCTATCTATACCTATACATAAGCACAATTTAGTAGATAGTGTGGAAAATGCGGTAATGGAGAAATATGTTACTGACTGGTCCACCTCTATTAACAGTGTGATAGGTGTTTCTGGACGTGGTCGCAATAAGCTTAGAACCTACTGTACATTTAAATTTAAATTTCAAACAGAAGTATATTGTAAAATGATTTTACCCACACGTCACAGATCAGCATTATGTAAATTTAGATGTGGAGTTGCTCCATTACGTATAGAAACCGGAAGGTATGAGAATGTACCACTTGATGAACGTAAGTGCCCTTTCTGTAATGTATTAGAAGACGAAAGTCATGTATTATTAGAATGTTCACTGTATGATGATTTGAGAGCTGTTCTCTTAGAGAAAGCCTCATTATATGAACATGACTTTCGGAACAAACCTGTATACGACCAGCTTAGAATTATTTTTACTACTATACCTCTGATTAGAATTGTTGCCAAAACCTGTTTTTATATTCTTCAAAGACGATCCTTTTATTTATGTAAATAATGTATCCATTTGATTTATTGATTGTGTGTCTCTTATCCATTCCGAGAAACAGCTGCTAATTAGTTCAACCGCGATCTGATCGAGGTTGATAACTGATATTTTAAAACATTTCTTAATTGCGCATTAGTGCTTTTTTTCCATTTCAGTATTTCAAAATTTCTGGTTTTAGTAAGTATTTAATTTAATTTTCAATTAGCGACTGTTCCTCGGTTTTAATATGTAAATATAATAATATGTCGTTAGACTGTGATAGTTTGATTATCTGTGATTACATTAGTCTCTTATAATTCTTTTGTAATGAATGGTGTTGTACTTTGCCACGATAATGTGTTGTGTATATTTTATGTATTGTACAACGATGAGACTAAAATAAAAAATAAATCTATGCAACTAGTACAGAAATATTAAATTTATTGCAAATAACATTTTTTATCAAAAAGCCTACTCCACCGGAACCTGTCCGTGCACTTTTGTGAATATTATCATGGTGAACGTGTAAATTTGCGCTCTGCACTGGCACATGTAACATCCGCGATTCTAAAGCCGTCTTTGATAAGTGAGTTTACCCTGTTCTTTACATTTTCATTAGTGGTTTCAGGCAATTCACGGATAACAATATTTAATGCGATGTCACGGAGTGAAGATGAACCAGACTGGTTTACATTCTTAATGTTACTGTTCAGGTAATCTAACATCGTGTTGAGATCTGCCTTTAGCGACTCTTAGAATGTGTCCAAATGGCTGTCAATTTCCTTACCTGACAGCTCCGAATTCACTCGCTTGTCTAGAATTTGAGCGACCTTAGTGGCAATACGCTGTTCCATACATACTTGTCCATTATCTCAGTAAGAGCAGAGAACATCATATGCATGTCTGCTGAGAGTCTACCAATAAGCTGCTCAACGGAGGGATTTGAATATACATGTACATCTGTCACTGTAACGTCAGTACCGCGCGGCTGCTCTGGGGACTCATAAAGGGTCTTTTCTGGCGTTGGCGTTCACTCGCGGCTTCTTAACAACAGAAACAATGTCAATGTGCGATGGCTCTGAGCGATGTCTCTTCCTACTACCAGTGAAAGGGGTGTCAATTCTAGTGACACGTTGGGACCCCATAGCAGAATCAACAACACCCTGCGCTTCAGTAGATGCATCCGTCATCTCATGTTCCGATCCGGCTTTATTAAGTTTCATATTCGTCTTCTACTATCGTACAGGTTGGATCAATGGGCGGTTCAGTCAAGCGTGACGAGTGGTCTGCCGTAGGTGGTATTATACAATGGCAATTACTGATCACGAAATCCAATAATACTAAGTGTTTCTAAGTGTTAATACTGATACTATAAATAGCAACACAGGTGGTGAACATCAGGCTATAAATCAGCATATATCACATTTCCGGATTCAAAATTCCACAATAATTCACAAATAGGTCATATAACACCTCACCAATTACTGATACAAATATCTGTCCCGAAAAAGACAAATAAGACATCCAAATCATTGAAATAATCATGGCAAAAAATATACAACAACGTATTTATCATAACCGGAAGTCATCTGTGAGATGACACGATGGTCGCAATATCTGACAGGTGGGTTTTCTCCGGGTACTCCGGTTTCATCCCACAGGAATGACCACATTTACGCTTTCACCCGTGCCGACGAGAGTGATTAATATAAGTTGCTAAAACTTGCTTCGCAATCGTTGTAAAATAAATAAAGTTTTAAACGGATTTGCTTGGCGAGTACTGCCAGTGATGACGTAAATGTCACTGTGTGTGGCTAAAGCGACATTACATCGCAAAGGGCAAATACAATGCATTTGTTCGCGTATAAATTCACCACTAAAGGCGAGCGTAATAGCCAAATTCCAAAATGAGTTTCATAAAATATGGTATGGAATCACCACTAAAGGCGAGCTTAATAGCCAAGTTCCAAAACTCATTTCATAAAATATGGTATGAAATCACCACTCATGTTAGGATCCTATATTTATTATATTGTAATTGTGTTCGGTATACATGTATTAAGCACTCTCAATAATGAGGCAATAAAGAGTGTATTCACTGCCGGTAATTGCGAATCAATGTTCGGTCCTGATGATCATAGATAGGCTAAGTAAGTCGTTTGAAAATGCAGTTTAATTTTACGCTTCACAGCGTTAAATTTTATGAGAGTAAAAACATTTTCTGATACAATAGTTGATATATCCGGCTAGCCTGGGTCCTGATGATCACAGATAGGTTAAGCAAGTCGTTTAAAAATAAATGCATGTATAATTTTAAGCTTCACAGCGTTAAATCTTAAAAGAGAGTAAAAACATTTTCTGATACAATATTTGATATATCCGGTTAGCCTGGGTTCCAGTCTGTCGAATTTTCACTTTCTGTTTGTTCTGGCATAATGGCAGTTGCTATTATCAGAAGCTCAATACGGTTCAATTAATGGTATCGGTGTTTAAAGTATATTTATATCACTGACAAGGCAAACTATATCAACACCTGTTCCCAGACTAATATCCGGTCGCTAAAACACATATATCGATCAACAAATATAATTATAGTTCCACAACTATAATTTTAGTTCACATGTAGGTAATATAGATTGTATTTATTAAAGTCCCTTTCATACGCATCCAAATTAAAAATAATATCACATACACAATATTGTAACGACCCTACTACCGCTCATTTTATATTCGGATATGTATTATTGTCCGACGACCGATCACCACGCCCACAGTGTCGCAAATTGTAACGTTACCGCATCGGCTAGATTCCTTCAATAGTTCGATACTTCACATATTTCTGGACAATTCTGATCATTCAGAACTTGCTATAACTGTACACGGTCAGCATATTTGTGGACGAAATATTATTTAATTTGATATCCACACGGGTCTCTAAATTCAAGATTCAACGGACCAACGTTACGCGATTTGAGATGTAACACGATTTTTCACACGCAGTGCAGTACATTTAGCCAAAAAATGACCGAACGAGAGAAAAAATTGAACAGATAGTGCACGTATATTGTCATCATCTGTAAGGTTTCATCTTTCAGAAAACATTAAATCTTTTTTTCTGGGCGTGGTGGAATTTTTGTTCACGGTCAAGGTCACCAGGAATGGTAAAAGCATGAGGTCAGTCATGATTATAACATAATCCCCCAGTTAGCCGACACATTAACTGTACATAAGTGCTAATTGCAGTAGTCATCAATCAGCCTGACATCTTATAATCTTGCGCGATTATCACACGTTCATAGATCAAATGCGCACCGTTAAAAACGAGGTTGGAAAGTGTCAGCAACATGTCAATTTATGACGGAATACACAAACACTTTTTAGTTTATTGATGAAGACCTATGTCGCCTAAAAGTTGTTCCGGTTTTGGGAGGTGAAATTACATCAAACTGTACCCAAATTATGCAAATTTTTCGTCCGGTTTCCGGAGTTGAGAGGTTCCGGTTTTCAGAGTGATTTTATGTAAGAAATAAAGAAGAAACAATTCGGGGCTTTCAAAAACGTCCGGTTTTGGGAGTATTCCGATTCAGAGAGGGTCCGGTTTTGGGAGGTTCCACTGTACTAGAAACTCATACAAGCTTCAATAGGCGTGTATCTCGAGGTGATTTTTGTTTTGTTTTATTTTGGTATTCTAATATAGTTGATATGTCAGTTTTAGAAATTTCATTTGAAGTTATATGGTTCAAATGGTTCACAGAGCGGACTACTTAGCTTTACTACCTCACTCCATAAAATTCGACTCGATATTTGATTCTAATTTATTTTCGACCACCTTTATACTGATATTAATTGATGTCATGTTGAAGGCGTAGTGTGCGGAGATTTTAACGCTAGATGTCGTGATGTACATTATTTTATAGGCGGAGTTGATGATATGTCTGGACGCGTTATTGATTTTACATGGTTGTCAGTAAAAGGGTATCCAATGGTTCAGGAATGGGTAGTTTACCCCCAAGAAATGAAAGCTTTTATCAAGCATGTTCTGTTCCAAATTCAATTGACTCGTTGCCATATAACAATTATTAAATTATTTTAAAAAGACTAAAAAGAAAGAAGATACATTAACTGTAAACATAAAACACACTAATTTTACTCTTATTTTTCCAGGATATCTATAGTTTCAACTATACATCTTTCGATTCGGAAAGCAAGAATAACCCCATTAGTAAGTCTGTTGACCATGTTCTTATACAAATGTATTTCCAAACTCATTTAAAACAATGGTGCGATGGACTGCGAATCTGTAAGAGAAATCAATGATTCTTCTGGAATGAGGAACCTCGCTGACTTTTCTATTACCTACTTTGGCAGATAAAGTCGAGTTATCCCTAACGGTATAGCGGTCCTTTCATATGGAATCCTTTGTTTTTACAGTTTTTCCAAAACCAGATGTTGACCGCTGTATGTTCGAATTCAGCTGTGGGTGTCGAATTCTTTAATGTGAGGAAGCTATCCAGCTGGCTTGTGGAAGGTCGGTGGTATGATCCCAGTGTCCGTCCGTTACTGAAATATTGCTCGACGAGACACACTGGGTCTTCCTCCATCAATAAAGAGTTGGAGAGTCACTAGATAACATAGGTTGTGTCTTTAAGCCCAACACACATACAAACAAACAGTTTTTAGAATGTGTGACAGTCGCTTTGGACAGGAATGTACCATGGGTGTACCGACTACAATATTCGGTCACCTAAGGTTTGAAGATGAATAATTGTGTGTTATTTACGTTTATTTATCGTGGCTACCGGTTACCCATATGAGTGACGCCTCCTGAATAGATTAGTCATTTTAGATTTGTAGAGGATAGTGCAATTGCCGACCCGGCTTAATTTTGCTAATTCTTATTTATTTAACCTGTTTCAGATTCTGGATTAGCGTAATGCATCCAGAATCTCGGTACAAAATGTACATCTAATAGGAATGAACAGGCTCAAGTTGAGCTTGATAGCACAATGATACAGACAGAGACCCATTCCAGAGCCTCCTCTGGTTCTTTTACGTGCACGCTGTAAAGCACCGACACGAGACCTCGGTTTAAAGTCCCATCTGAAAGAGGGTTACTTTTATTAGGGTCAGGCGGGGATCGAACTTGCGATCCTGGATTACCAGTCCAACGTGTTACCATTGGACTACATATCCGTCTATGAATATGAATAACTTATAGTCAATCTCTTTTATAGCAGATGCAATAATATCACTATCTAATTAAAAGTGATCATTCTTGCATTTAATAGTTAATACGCTTGACCAAACTCTGATCGCTCGCATACCATCTTTTAAAATAAAATCACAATTCCACTCACATGTGAATTCAACACGGCGTAAATACAGGACATACGTTTCGGACACCAATTAAATATCATGCACCATACATGTGTTTCGGTATTGTCACATGATTGACACGTGACCGTGTAAAGCCAACCATTTGACCGTACCAAACAACAATTTAACAAATAGTCTTAACTCCTTTACGCACAAAACAACACATTTTTGCGGTGGGCAATGACGTGCGATAGACAGACGCCACTAGTTTATTCGTGTACTTATAACTATACATACTAGTAAATATACATAATAACATACTTTCCAAAATGCTGTGCATATACTTTATCTTTCTAAACGCTATATAACTATGCCAGATGCGACATGTGATGTACCAAGCCAGGGTAAAAACCAGAGAGAAAACTTCACCCACTGTAGTTATGTAAAATACTCTGGAAAACTGCACCTGGTCCACCATATTCCACCCATCTTGCATACATATGCTATTATTCAATCATTACTTTACTTTTTTCCGTCGCTCAACATTGTTGAGAGCTTGTGTTGCTTGCATTAAATAAATGTTAATATTACTTTTCGATATATCTTTGTACATATGAGAATTTGAATAGCGAAATTTAAATAAACGTCCGTGTGTATCGAAGTCAGAACTAGAACTGATTCTACTAAACGATTTCCTCGTGACGTGTGTGTGTGTTTTACATTTATTTATCGTCGCTACCGGTTGCCCATATGAGCGACGCCTCCTGAAGAGATTAGTCATTTTAGATTTTGGAGGATAGTGTAATGATACAGACATAGACCCATTCCAGAATCTCCGGTTCTTTTACGTGCACGATGTAAAGCACCGACACGAGACCTCGGTTTAACGTCCCATCTGAAATACTGTTAATTTTATTAGGGTCAGACGGGGGATCGAACCTGCGATCCCTGGATTACCAGTCCAGAGCGTGTTACCACTGGACTACTGATCCGTTTAGCGCCACAAACCTGTTTGACCACTCAGTCATGTGATCGCATACATGACTGAACAGCACATTAACTAATGTAGTGCTTACAGTACTTTAAGACATACGTTCTGCGCTATACTACGTAACGCTCAGAACTTCAAATTTCCGTGTATATATCTCTGTATAAGGGATTGTTAGGGTACTCATGAATGAGACTTATCATAAACATTTTCGAAATAAAGGGTGAATATTGATTTGTTTTTGCTCATTTTCGTGTTGGCAGATTTAGTGCCTACCATATAATTCAAGTACCTACTACTGACTAAGAAACAATATGTGTTCCTCTCTTGGTGCAACTCCTGTAGTTATTATGTTCTAATTGTCTGATTTATAACACATTAGGCAATGACATACTGGGGCAAACCAAGGAAGAGTTTAGAATGAGAATGAGTGTGTTGGATGAAGTCGCACTTAAAGAGGTGTCTCAGGACCTCAAGGAATTCATATTATTGTGCAATTTTGCTGGCGCACAATGTACTGCGTAAGTGTAGTCATAAAATTACATTTCAACTTATGTTGTCACTAATAGTGACTATTGTGAAGCAAGTTGCAACAACTTATGTTATCAATTACTGTAATTGGCATGGCTGCAACTTGCGATCACTCCCAGCGATGATGTAAGCGATCAGTCTCGTCGACGATGATGTAAGCGATCACGTTCGTTGGTGATGATGTAAACGATCACTCTCGTTGGCGAGGATGACGTCGGTGATGATGTAAGCGACCAACTCTCGTTGGCGAGAATGTAAGCGATCACTCTCGTCGGCGATGATGTAAGCGATCACGTTCGTTGGCGATGATGTAAACGATCACTCTCGTTGGCGAGGATGACGTCGGCGATGATGTAAGCGACCAACTCTCGTTGGCGATAATGTAAGCGATCACTCTCGTCGGCGATGGTATAAGCGATCACTCTCGTTGGTGTGGATGTACGCGATCACTCTCGTTGCTGTGGATGTAAGCGATCACTCTCGTTGGTGGGGATGTAAGCGATCACTCTCGTTGATGTGGATGTAAGCGATCACTCTCGTTGGTGCGGATGTAAGCGATCACTCTCGTTGGTGGGGATGTAAGCGATCACTCTCGTCGGTGCGGATGTAAGCGATCACTCTCGTTGGTGTGGATGTAAACGATCACTCTCGTTGGTGGGGATGTAAGCGATCACTCTCGTTGGTGTGGATGTAAGCGATCACTCTCGTTGGTGTGGATGTAAGCGATCACTCTCGTTGGTGCGGATGTAAGCGATCACTCTCGTTGGTGGGGATGTAAGCGATCACTCTCGTTGGTGGGGATGTAAGCGATCACTCTCGTTGGTGCGGATGTAAGTGATCACTCTCGTTGGTGCGGATGTACAGTAAAAGATCACTCTCGTTGGTGTGGATGTAAGCGATCACTCTCGTTGGTGTGGATGTAAGCGATCACTCTCGTTGGTGTGGATGTAAGCGATCACTCTCGTTGGTGAGGAGGTAAGCGATCACTCTCGTTGACGATGACGTAAGCGACCACTCTCGTTTGTGTTAGTTTATATAAATTTATTTTAGCTCGATTGCGAAACAAGTTCTTATTAACTTATTTAATCACTCTCGAGACATCATTCCTTATGGAATCTCTATCTCTCTCTCGTGTGTGTGGATGTAAGAGATCACACTCGTTGGCCTGAATTATTGCTCGAAGGGGCAGCAGGGGTTTTCTTCCACCATTCATAGCTAACAATCGCTATTTGATAAAAGCGAATTGGCTATATAATAATGGTGCAACATTAAGCCACAAAAGCAAACGGACACACTTTATATCATAAGTAATGTGTGTGCTGTGTCTTTCTCTGCAGTATATTGTTGTTATATGGCGGCTGTACACTCTTTCAGTGAAGCCATAGCGACGGCCAGGTCGTACGATTATGGAATATGTTACAAATTTAAACCAAAAGAACAAGAACCTCTCATACCACACGGAAGAGCAGCAGCGGCCGGACCCAGATACTGTAAGTGCAATTTCGAATACATTGTCTCCCAATAGAAATGTTGTTGTTGATTTTTTGTTTTTTTTTCAACCGATTACATGACTCATTTCCCCCAAAACGTAATTCCAGTCATGTGTATTAAAATGAAGGGCTTCTGTTAAATGTGAGCGTTATTAGACACTGTTTACGCACGCAAAAGCATAAAGGGCTTTATTTTTATGTTAAATGTATGTGTGCATTATCAGGCATCATTGTCACACGAATAAACACATTGGGCTTTATTTTATGTTAAATGTGTGCGTTATTAGGCATCATTGTCACACGAATAAACACATTGGGCTTTATTTTATGTTAAATGTGTGCGTTATTAGGCATCATTGTCACACGAATAAACACATTGGGCTTTATTTTATGTTAAATGTGTGCGTTATTAGGCATCATTGTCACACGAATAAACACATTGGGCTTTATTTTATGTTAAATGTGTGCGTTATTAGGCATCATTGTCACACGAATAACACATGGGCTTTATTTTATGTTAAATGTGTGCGTTATTAGGCATCATTGTCACACGAATAAACACATTGGGCTTTATTTTATGTTAAATGTGTGCGTTATTAGGCATCATTGCCACACGAATAAACACATTGGGCTTTATTTTATGTTAAATGTGTGCGTTATTAGGCATCATTGTCACACGAATAAACACATTGGGCTTTATTTTATGTTAAATGTGTGCGTTATTAGGCATCATTGTCACACGAATAAACACATTGGGCTTTATTTTATGTTAAATGTGTGCGTTATTAGGCATCATTGTCACACGAATAAACACATTGGGCTTTATTTTATGTTAAATGTGTGCGTTATTAGGCATCATTGCCACACGAATACACACATTGGGCTTTATTTTATGTTAAATGTGTCGTTATCAGGCATCATTGTCACACGAATAAACACATTGGGCTTTATTTTATGTTAAATGTGTGCGTTATTAGGCATCATTGTCACACGAATAAACACATTGGGCTTTATTTTATGTTAAATGTGTGCGTTATTAGGCATCATTGTCACACGAATAAACACATTGGGCTTTATTTTATGTTAAATGTGTGCGTTATTAGGCATCATTGTCACACGAATAAACACATTGGGCTTTATTTTATGTTAAATGTGTGCGTTATCAGGCATCATTGTCACACGAATAAACACATTGGGCTTTATTTTATGTTAAATGTGTGCGTTATTAGGCATCATTGTCACACGAATAAACACATTGGGCTTTATTTTATGTTAAATGTGTGCGTTATTAGGCATCATTGTCACACGAATAAACACATTGGGCTTTATTTTATGTTAAATGTGTGCGTTATTAGGCATCATTGTCACACGAATAAACACATTGGGCTTTATTTTATGTTAAATGTGTGCGTTATTAGGCATCATTGTCACACGAATAAACACATTGGGCTTTATTTTATGTTAAATGTATGCATTATCAGGCATCATTGTCACACGAATAAACACATTGGGCTTTATTTTATGTTAAATGTGTGCGTTATTAGGCATCATTGTCACACGAATAAACACATTGGGCTTTATTTTATGTTAAATGTATGCATTATCAGGCATCATTGTCACACGAATAAACACATTGGGCTTTATTTTATGTTAAATGTGTGCGTTATTAGGCATCATTGTCACACGAATAAACACATTGGGCTTTATTTTATGTTAAATGTGTGCGTTATTAGGCATCATTGTCACACGAATAAACACATTGGGCTTTATTTTATGTTAAATGTATGCGTTATCAGGCATCATTGTCACACGAATAAACACATTGGGCTTTATTTTATGTTAAATGTGTGCGTTATTAGGCATCATTGCCACACGAATACACACAAATGGGTTTATTTTATGTTAAATGTGTGCGTTATTAGGCACCATTACTAAGGCACCACTAATACAACCCTAACTGATTTCGTTATTCAAGAACAAGAAATAATTGATATAATTTCTTCATTACTAATAAATAAGGCTGTAGGACCAGACGAAATTAGTCATAGAATGTTGAAAGAAACTCGAAATACTATTAGTAAACCTCTATGCATATTGTTTAGAAGATCAATACACGAAGGTATATATCCAAATAACTGGAAATTTGCAAGTTATGCCTCTATTTAAAAAAGGCAACAAAAGCACACCCTCCAACTACAGACCCATATCATTGATCAGTTGTATTGGAAAAGTCATGGAAAGGGTAATATACAAACATATTTACAATCATTTACATTCAAGTAATCTAATATATCCTTTGTAATCTGGTTTTCTGCCGGGACACTCGACTAATTACCAGCTTTTAGACATATATCATCAAATTTGTGAATCATTTGACAAACAACAAACAACCTGTATAGTGTTCTGCGACATATCGAAAGCGTTTGACCGTGTCTGGCACCGATGCCTTCTTTTTAAACTTAGACAATATGGAATTAATGGTGACCTTCTTCAATGGTTAAACGATTACCTTTATAACCGCAAACAATCTGTCGTGGTAGGATCTGAAATCTCAAGTAATCTGAGTCTAACAGCCGGCGTTCCTCAAGGCTCCGCCTTAGGACCGCTATTATTTCTGATATACGTCAATGACATAGCTGAACATTTGCTAAGCGTAACAAGACTATTCGCGGATGATAGCTCACTAGCTGTTTCCTCCAACAACATGCAATATATTGAAACAACATTGAATCAAGATCTCCAACAAATGAATGATTGGTCACTCCAATGGCTAGTACATTTTAATCCTAACAAAACGGAAATTATGATTTTCCAATCCAGTGTTACTTTTAGACCGACTCTATATTTTAACAATACTAAACTCGATTTTGCTGAGCACCACAAACACCTCGGCTTAACATTCTCATCAGATCTTAAATGGCACGAACACATACATAATATTACAGTATCAGCGACGAAAGTTTTAAGTTCAATGAGAGCGGTGAAATATAAACTAAAGAGAAATACTATTAACCAAATTTATATATCATATATGAGGCCCATTCTGGAATACGCTTCTGTCCTATGGGATGGGTGTACCGAGTACGAAAAGAGATCTTTAGAACTATTACAATTCGAAGCGGCACGTGTAGTAACAGGACTCACAAGGTCCGTATCAATCCATTTATTAACGAAAGAAATTGGTTGGGTACCGTTATCTGATAGACGTAAAATTAAAAAACTTATCACTGTTTTTAAAGCAAAACAAGGTCTTATACCGAGTTACCTTAGAAACATTTCCCCTAATATTGTATCTGAAACTACAGACTACCCATTACGTAATAATGACAACTATACAACAATCGCAAGGCGAACACAAGTCTATAATAACTCGTTCATACCATCCTCAACAGCTCTATGGAATTCACTTGACGCAAGTATCCGAAATGCCGAATCACTAAATATATTAAATCGAGACTAAGAGAAATGTTCAAAGCACCCATCGTACCTAAGCACTTTTTATATGGCGAACGATCACTATCTGTACTTCATGCCCGACTACGAAACAAGTGCAGCAATCTAAACAATGACCTGTTCAATAATTACATACGAGTAAATCCACACTTACTTTGACTCCCAAATCGAAGACTCAGAACATTTTTTCTTTCAATGTAATAAATTTATTGTTCAAAGAATTACTATATTCAATGAAACTAGAGCGTTTCATCCCCTTAGTGTCAACCTGCTTTTACATGGCCGCGAAACACTAAATGTGAACGAAAATATAATTATATTTGCAGCAGTTCAAAAGTATATTAAACAATCAAAGCGTTTCTAATTTGTGATCACGTTAGCAACACAACATTCGCTATGTTAATAACTTCCGATCGTGCGCATCATGGGGATCTCTCACCTGGGGAACGGAACCTAGCAACAGCGTTAGTAAAGGTTGTTTGTTTGTTTTTTTTATCATTCAAACACTGTTTCAATTGCCTTTCGACTTGATAAATAATATCTCATTATACTTCAAATATGCATGTCATAAGTTACATATTCGCCAGTATTGCACTAAGTTCAACATACTCTCATGGGAAGGGCCAATTACTAATGTTGTTCAGAACTTGTGGCCCAACCCATTTGCATTTGCTCTTATTATATATGTCTTTGAATTTATTATGTACATGTATATAGCAATAAAATATGATTAAACAAAAACAAATCTGTAATAGGTCCATTGTTGGTTTTAATTTTCATAAATGACCTGGCATTATCAACACAAAACTCAGTGGGTGGTATCTTTGCAGATGACACGACTATTTCAACTACTAGTCAATCCATATATACTATACTGACGTCTCTTGTAAATGATCTTGCTTGATGACTGGTGTGATTTGAATCGCAACAAAACGAAGTTCATGTATACTTCAAGAACGAAGTCTAGTCATGTTTATGCTGATGCTCGTAATCCACTGTATTGGAACTCTCAAATTGATAATGTTACCAAACAAATGTAATTCCTTGTTATACTTATACGAGACGTATCAACAAATTCCTTTCAATACGCATAATTAGAATATAAAATTGTTAGATTCCAAACACCAGCTGCAAGACTAATTCTGGACAACGATTATTACACTCGTTTCGCAACACTCAATTGGATGACTTTCCCAGAAAGTATCAGCTATCAAAAAGCTCTCTTAATGTTTAAAACAATCAAATGTAACCTGTCTATCTCCAAGTGTTATTCAGATGTACTTCCGGTGTTCACACTTGAGACCATCCAACTTTACCCTCCTAATCCAAATAGTTAACGTTTTAGACACTCCTCATATTCAGAGTATAGAAGTACCTCCCGTGTCATATCAAAACAGCACATGTTGTTTTTGTTTGTTTTTTATTTAAGTTTATTTAACGTGGCTTCCGGTTGCCCATTTGAGCGACGGACAGTTTACCTAATACCACCGTGCATGGGCATGCTCCAGCAGTTAACCATTACTTGGTGCACCAACCTCCGTAAGAAATGTCCACCTTTTTCATATATACCCGTGACCATCAGTGATGATAGGTTACAGTGACAAATTCTGTTCCGCACTTCCGATCTCTATATATCAGACCGTTAACTGAATAAATTGACAAATTATAATTATACATGTATATAGGTATTAATTCTTGCAGCTTATATCTCATTTCACATTCTGTATTAGTTGTCATTGTTTACTTGTTTCATTGTGCTATTTCATGTTTTAATTTGTGGAGGGCTTCCAGTTGGATTATCAAATGAGTTATCTCGTTAAATAGTGTCTTTATTATTAGTAGTAGTATTCTGAAACAAACAAACACGTAATTCTACTGGTGACCAACCAGAGTGTCATGTTCTGTTTATAGTATGGGTAATCTTATTGAAATGTGACCAATCTGAAATTATGTTTTACTTAGCACTGAATTATTGTTAAAAGTAGAAAAACCAGAGAGCATAGTGTTCTATTGTAGCACTGTTATAATTAATGTTAGTACTAAATTGTTGTTGACAGTAAGCCGATCAGAGTGCAACATGCTCACATTGAGCAGAGTTTTAAGCGTAGACCAATCAGAGAGTAGCATCTAATTTTAGCACTGAACGTGTTATTGAAATTTGACCAATCAGACAGTATGTATTATTTCAGCACTGCATTATTCTTAAAAGTAGATCAACCATAGAGCATACTGTTCTATTGTAGCACTGGAAGTCGTGTTGAACATAGACCAATCAGAGAGCGTAATGTTCAATTTTTAGCACTGGAAGTATTGTTGAACGTAGGCCAATCAGAGAGCGTATTGTTCTATTTTTAGCGCTGGAAGTCTTGTTGAACGTAGACCAATCAGACAGTGTCCCATTTGTTGCATCATCAGCTGGAGTCATTATAGGAATTGAATCTGAGAGTAATTCCTTCCATCCAGAAAATGGAATATTCATTCCAACTGGCTTCGAGGCAAACATTGCCCTGAAACATGTAAGTAGGCATAAGGGCAACGGACGTTCCGCGAACAAAGGACACAATTACCCCCAATATATATATTTTAAATTACGTAATCTAATTTCTATATGTATTTGGTAGACGTGGTTGATATAAATATTTAAAATATTTAAAATTTAGTCAACATTTATGTATTTCACAGATTCAGGAGGACCGAGTACCTGGAATATCTACCACCATAAAACGTTGCCAGGAAGTCAACGCAGATCAAAAAACACTGTTGGTAGGTTATTAATAGTTGGTGGCCCGCGTACACCTTTTTTTGAAGTGCATTGATACAGATAGAGTACCATTCCAGATGCTCCTCTTACGGTCCTCGTACGTGCATATTATAAAACTAGATCTGAATTAAATATAGGATCTTACACGAGTGGTGATTTCATACCCTATGGAAATTGTCATTGAGAATGGTAACAGTTTATGTGATGTTGAATCGGTCCTAAACAAATGGAAACATGATTTTAGCAATATTTTTAAAAAATGTTCAAATACTGATATAGAATCAATATCAATGTTAATATTGATGACAGTGGAAACTGTTTAGACTTGAATACAGACATCACTGTTGATGAAGTATGCAATAATACTTCTGGAAATCTAAATTAGGAAAACAACGTGAGTGGAGTTGATAATAATCCTGTAGATATTCTAAGAAACTATTGTATGTATGTATGTATGTATGTTCCGTTAATGTCAATGTTTTCCTGGACAGGCTTAGCCGACCTAAGCGATTAACCAGTACTAAGCAATGTGTGTGAGGTGCCTTGCTCAATGACACTACATACCGATATGATACGTGGCTTGTTCGAGTATCGAACCCGTGACCGTTCGATTCCAAATCCGACGCTCTACCACTGGACCACGGACGCCACTATTGTTCAGTATCAGTCCTACATATGTTGTTCAATATTTGTTGTGAAAAATGGTATCACCCCTTGTGATTGGGGCAAAGCTATAAGTATTCATATATCCTTTGTCATACAGAGGCATTGCATTAACATGTGTAATGTATACATTATATTGTTCTGTCTTAAATAACCCATTGTCTACCTGGGCGGAAACTAATACTATTTTAGCTGATGAACAGAGCGTCTTTAGAAAACATAGAAGCACTGACGACCATATATAATCTTTAACTAATAGAATATATACTAGGTAGAAGCTAAAACAATCTATCTTTTACGCCTTTATTGATTATCGCAAAGCTTGTGATTTTATAAACCTTCTAAAGTTTTCTATGAAAGAAACGTTTTGATACGGGAGTAAAAGGTAATATGTTTAATGCTTTAAAATCCTTGAATCAGGCAAGGTCAACTAGTGTTTGAATTAATGAATTAATAAGCAGACTTGTTTGATTCTGTGGTCTACGCCAGAGTTGTTCATTCTCTACATTGCTGTTTAATCGATTCATAAATGACTTCGTTTTGAAGGCCACTGACAGGGGTGTAACAATAGCTAATGAAATAGTATATTACTTTATGCAGATGAGATAATTCTGATAGCTGAAAATGAGCAAGATCTGCAGTATATGTTAGTCATTGTCACATTGGTGCTTAGTTATAAATACTATGACCGTTAATCCTCAGAAAAATAGCAGTTTCCACTTTCGTCCACAATAACTAGACAGAACTGCTTATGATTTCACCAATGGGTATCACAACCTATCCCTTGTCAGTCATTACACTTATCTGGGTATACTACTCGATGAATGTTTATAATATTACTCTGATAAAACGGCTGAGTCTGTTGCCCAGAGAGTGTCAGTCAAGCCCTAGGGTTGTGAATTTCCAAATCCAAGCACATCGAAGGTATGCCGGTATGCCTTATATGGTGCTTACGAAGTTATATGAAACTACTGTTTGGCACATTATTTCATACGGAGCCTCAGTGTGAGGAATTAAATCATACTCTAGTATAAACACTGTACACATTAGGGATATATATATAAAAGACGGATCTGTAGTCCAGTGGTAACACGCTGGACTGGTAATCCAGGGGTCGCTGGTTAGATCCCCCATCTGACCCTAATACAATTAACAGTCTTTCAGATGGGACGTTAAACCGAGGTTCCGTGTCGGTGCACGTAAAAGAACCAGAGAAGACTCTGGAATGGGTCTCTGTCTGTATCATTGCACTCTCCTCCAAACATCTAAAATTACTAATATCTTCAGGAGGCGTCGCTCATATGGGCAACCGGTAGCGACGATAAATAAACGTAAAACACACACACATTTCTTTGAAAACTAGCATTTGTCAAATCGTCCTATGTTATCAGATATATACAGTTCTGTGTCAGCCAGATTGCAATGTGCTATGGTAGAAGATAAACCAATGGATGTATATAACAATGAGTGGAGGAATACCATAAACAAATCTCTGGTCCATATGGAGAACATATATATTGTTCAAGCATACTTATGAATCCGAATTTTATATTTCTATCTGTTTACATTTCACACATAGAGCTGCTTTAGCTACATTCCGATGTGGAGAAGCCCCTATTCGCCCGGAAACAGGAAGTATCCTTGATATGAGACTAATTTGTAAGAAATGTGTTGAGACAGAAAAACATATGCACTACTTTACTGCCCTTCTTACCACATATTGAGAAATGTGCTTGTTGAAACAGCTACACATACTTATGCTGAATTTGTAAACACGGATGATGACCAGAAACATATGTTCGTACTCTCTAACATTGAACTAGCTAGGTTAAGTGCCAAGTCGTGATAATGCGTTCGCTTCAGGCATGAAAGGCCTGGAGTTCGAGCCCCGCTGGAGCCGTTACGATTGTGTCCTAGGCAAGGCATTTAAATTTCACGTTGCCTCTTCTCGCTCCCTCGTGGTGATGGGTTCCATCAGGAATGGGGTCTCGAGAGTGTTTGATATAAGTTGTAAGAACTTGTTTCACAATCGAGCTGAAATAAATGTGTATAAACTAAGTGACAAAAACCTGCTTCTCAATACTGAAGCTTAGATCCAATCTGTTATTCTCTTAGATAAGGTTTTAATATTAACAATGCGGAAGTGTTAGATACTCAGACACACCGGAACTCCATTCTGTCACAGAACTTCTAGGTATGTCTATGCAAGATTCTGGTCCATGTAGATATAAGTTGGCATTCCAGGTTAATGTTTGCATATCATGCTAGTATAAATGCATTTTGTAAGCTTAAGTTTCACTGATTGGGTCATTGAGAGCTGCGTGTAAACGGGGAATCGGATAACTGGTGCTGACTATGCCTCCTATTGAATTGTGCATACCTTTATCAAATAGTGTAAATACATGTGTACTACAAGTTATTTTAATTAGCGATTCATTTATCATCCTCTAAAACACACTTCTGCTAATCAAACTATGTATACATTAATACTAATACTATAACATAAATCACGTGATATCTTCGCGACAGGAAAACGTAACAAAATATCATGTAATTATTTCAAATTCTAACTAATACAGAGACCATTTGATATCAGAACTTGAAGCATTTTTGTATATATTTTGACTCTGCAATAAGTTTCTAATTTCAGCGTATATGTAGCAGGTTGGAAGTGTTTAGCATTGTAACGAGCACTCTCCACTGGTGTATCTTATATGCAGTCGACAGCAACTCTAGATGTATAGCACGTGTAACTAAACAAGTGCATAGACATACCCACCACACCAGCTGTGTTTCACTGCTTTCCTTAATGTAGAGTGAACCTATGTAAGACATATTCTAGGAAATGGAGTATATTCAGATACTCGTGATTTCGGCTGTGTAGCCATTGGTGTTATAGGTCCACATTCAGCTCTTGTACACTTTACATAGTACTCTACCATGAGGTACCTAAAACTTATATCAGAGTTCACTATATGAACCTGTTTTCAATGTTCAAATACAATCGCGAGCGAAATACATGTATTGTTGAAATGTCCATTATATGAGCATTTACGCACTGAACTTAAATTATATGCGCAGTCTATTAATAATACATCATTCAACACTCTTAGTTTCTCTGAACAGTTTGCTTATTTAATGTCTGATAAAGATATTGCTATTAAAATTATGTGCCAAAACCTGCAATAGAATTTTAATGGAAAGACGTAATATTTTATATAAAACCTGAATCATGTATATAGAAATCAAACAACTTTATAATACTATTACGATTTAACTTTTGTATACATATATGTAAATGCAACATTTTAACCTGTGATGTATAGTTTTACTGTTTTATAAATCTGTATTTTTAAACTGAATTTAAAGTAAGTTTTAAGATGCTGTTATATTATATCTTAGTTTGTCTCTTATAACTCAAACATGAGTGGTTTTATACATTGTTTTAATATTACTGTTTAAATATGTTGTGTATGCTTGTACAAAAATGAGATGTAAATAAACATTAATTTGATCTATCTATCTATCTATATGTCTGTGACATCCCACTATCCAATAGTTTGTGATGCACCTGTTCTATGTACACGTTGTTCAACATCTCCTTTGATGGCAGTAGTATGGGGAATCTAGCTACTACACATTGAGAAATTTGCTTGTTGGAAAAGCTACACATATTGAAGCTGAATTTGTAAACATGGATGGTGACCAGAGACATATGTTTGTACTTTCTAACATTGAACTATGAGGAATCTAGCTACTTCACTTGAGGTTCGCATGTTTCAGTCGTCCACCTTAACAGTCCACTCTCGTCAAGGTAGACATCAAGTTGTTAACAAGACTGGTTGGTTTCGTAGAGCAAGTGATTGCTTTACGTCTGAATAGTGTTTTCTCTGAACATCAACCAGATCCTTTCACTTTCTCTGATTTCGCTAATTTTAAAACTTCCCGTTTCCTTCGTGTTCTTTCGAAGATTGTTAGAAGCGAAAGCGCCATGCATTTACTCTTAGTAAGTTTCAACGCTGAGGAATAATTTGCAATGTCCATTTCAAACTATGTTTCTCTATAAGCACTACCTTCGCTGGTAGTCAACACAACTTCCATAATTCCACATGTCCTCTTCTCTCTTCCGCATGGCGATGGATTCCATCAGGAATGAGGTATCGAGTATTTTAATAATGTTGTAAATAACTTGTTTCGCAATCAAGGACTAATATACGTTCCACTGATAAACCAGTGGTCGAATATAATTAAACGTATTATATTCGTGTGCGTAGAATAGGATGATGTTGTAAGTTATATTTCACGTAAATGAAATGGTTTGCACCGTGTATTTTGACAATGATACTATATGTGTGTTAAACAATAAGTTTAGCGACAGATTAATGGTCCAGTAAATGCAATACACATATGCTTTCAAGTACAATACTTATTATATAGTTGAGGGCCTCATGGTAGATTAACTTTTGTTAAATGAGTACTCTCGTTAAATAAAGTCTTTATTATTATTATTATTATTATTATTAAGGTAGTGTGGCCAGTTATCACTGAGTACTCATATATCATGGTATCTCTTGTTGCGCCCCTGGCAGTTGTACGTGGTTGAAACCGAAGTCAAAACTAAACCGGAAATCCAGAATCCAAAGCCTGCTAGATTGTGATATTTGGAATACTTTGCATGTTACAGTTAAATTATGCTTTACTCTCAGGATTGTCATCGGGAATGCAAGCAACAAGACATCGTGGAAACTTGCAATTGCTACCAGTATTTCTTCGAGTTTGGCTCAATCAACCAAAGCGTTCCTTTAGCCGAGACGTTCGAACCTAAGTTCGGATATCGTCCGTGCTACACAACGGCAGATTATACGTGTATTCAAGACCTCCTGGATGCTTACATCGAATTAATGCCGCCACTGTGTGCTGAATGCCTTCCCCCGTGCAGGTACGATTCAATATTGTATAACACAACATATAGTTTATTGGACTTAAACATTGCTTGTATTCAGTGCAATGTATCCATCACATATTTTCTTATATGTACACATGTGTAATACAAACATGAAGGATTCTGATTGGTCGCGGTGTATTTTTGCACACATTCGACATATTTAGTTTGTGTCAGTCATGCTTTATTCGAATGATGCCCCTTCGAGCATAATTGCAGGTGCGAGAGGGCACCCGGTAGAACCACCGATCTTCCACAAGCCAGCATGATAGCTTCTTCAAATGAAATAATTCGACACACCCAGAGGGATTCGAACATGCAGCGGTGAGCGGCAAGTGATTTGAAGTGAAACTACCGTAACATATCGGCAACCCTAACATAAACAAAGAATATATGTGTATGCATATATATATATACATATATTGTACAGTATATATGTTTGTGTTATATGGTATGGGTGTTAAATATAAACAAAGATGAGAACGTGTGAGTACTATGTGTAGTCTGTGCTTTGTTTGAATATGTGCACTGCTGTAGTTGTTTATCTTTCATGGTATTTAATTTGGGTCAATATCCAGCCCATCTTATAGTGATATCACCTTAACAAACTAACACTCTGTATAACATGAATAACTTATTACAAGTTTCAAGTTTTTCGGCATTATCAGGAAGCATTGTATTGCTTTTGGCCATTTACACAAGCAGAAACTATGGCCAAATGACATACACAAATACATACATACACCTTTTAAGAGGCAATGATATTATCTAGAGTATTTTTCTTAGCAACATAAATTTCTTTATGTATTTCGATATCCTTAACAATTCCATTTTATTCTTAGATAACATGATATTGAATTTCTGTACACAAGGTCAAGATATGTTACCAATGTATTTAGTTGTTAAACTTCTACAAAATAGCAAAAAAGTGATATTCCGATTCAACTGTCATCTGGTTACATAGTTTACATATTAAACAATTTTCTTTTTCTATATCATTATATCTACCTAATTCATTTTCTAGGTTGTGTGCACATACTCTTAATTACAATGAATTATAAGGACATTCAGTCTAAATTAAGTAATACATAACATGAGTGAATTCATTCCAAAGAATTAATATATTGATGTTACGTTTAAATTTACAGCATTACTAAACATTGATAAATTAATTACATATAATTATATTAATGGATTTCCATATACATGTACACCACCACATAATACAAATCAATTAATCGCAAGGAATAATACCGAATTTACGTCTAAATTTACAGCACGGTATACCAGGAGTAAATTAATGACCAAGAATTAACTGAATTTCGGTTTAAATTAAACTCATAACATGGTATTTTGTTACTAGAAACAGAGAATAAAATATAGCGTGTCTAAATCTGCAATAACACACGGCTAGAGCCGGTTTATTTTATTGCTGTTGAGTTCCCTCCCCCCACACGCGTGACGTTGGTCACATTGCATTATTACCCTACCGGTTTGGCGGTTTGGGGACTCTATGATTGCGTTCGTCCGCCCTCATGTCCATCGCACGTTCGTATCCGGGTTATTGTTATGCATGTGTAATGTTCAAACTGCCCAAAAACTGGGTACCTACCTCAAAATAATGTCTAGGTCACACTTTGAGGTTAAAGGTAAAATATTGTTACTTTCGTGCCAGGGCTCTCACTGGGTCATGCATAGGGGGTCAAATAACCACGCGCACCTGTTCGCCACACCAAGACGATGTGTTGCGTCCAATAACAGCGTACCCATCTCAAAGATCGAGGTCATACTCTGAGGTTACAGGTCAAATATTGGTATAATATATCGTGTCCGCACTGTAACTTTGTCATGGAAAAGGGATTCTCAAATTATGTGGCAAATATATTCCCCATATGAACTTGTATGTGTCGCGTCCATACTTCACAAATCGAGGTAATATTTTGAGGCAAAGGTATGCACGTGTATTTCGTGTCCGGACTGTATGGTTGTCATGCATATGGGATTTTCAAATAACTACGCACAAATGTTCGCCACATGAAGATGACGTGTCGCGTCCAAGCCCGTGACACTATTTCAAAGGTCGACGTCACACTTAGAGGTTACGGGTCAAATAGTGGTATAATATATCGTGTCCGCTTGTAACTATGTCATGGATGAGGTGATTCTGAAATAATGTGGTAAACATATTCTCCATATGAACATGATGTGCCGTGTCCAAATCCCAGGTCACTAACACAAAGATCAAGGTCACACTTTAGAGATTAAATGTCAATTTTATACATTGAAGTTGTCAACAGCATAACATCACCATTTAATGTAGGATATAGAAATAACTTGGCACATATGTTCACCCATGAGATGATTTGTCATTACCCCACGTGCCCACTCATGACAGCCCCTTCACCGACATTTATTTCATTCTTTTGCTTACAATGTAGGGGGCTTTGTATTGATGGCAATACTTCATTCACTTGTATGCCATGTTACTTTATTGTTTACCCTAGCTAACGTGATAATCAGCTTTTAAATTTATGAAACTATTATAAAACAAAACACTAGTAAATGTATTCTAAACAACAGTGTTCATTCTACATGACAATGACGTTACACAAATACTTTTTTAAAACGTATGTATTTACCTAGTCTGTCAAAATGTGTATCGTTCCAAGCAGGGCGTTTGCACTGCTACTGTTGGCGAATACAGCGATTGGATGGCATTTTTAGTGTTAATAAATCGCCATGCTAGATATGCATAGGTATAGTGTTGTGTGACAGAATGGTGATTTGCAGTGCCATTGGATTTTCCACTGTTTGCAAAAATCTATATTCCGACGAATCAGAACTCCGAACAGTTTTATTCGCCGATAAATTACGGAAAAACACATACTATTTCTTATACAAAGCATAGCATACATATATTATAAAGAATTGTGAATATCCTTTTCAATTTGTTGCAGCGAGTCTGTTTACGATAGGGACGTGTCTATGGTATCATGGCCTGGTGAAAACTTCCTGCCTATCCTCCGGCGTATCATACAATCCAAAGTACCAAGTGCCGATCTGAGTAAACTCGATAGAACTTACGTCAGGTATAGTTCCACATCCGACCTAGCCTGCTGGCCCCGAGGTTATAAAACATTGTTCAGATCTCAAACTCGAACTCAAGAAATTTGATTGGTTGATTATGAGTTTCACACTCAGCTGAACCAATCAGAAGCTTGAGATTGAGTTTGAGATTGGAGAAAAGATTTATAACCTCCAGCGCAGCAGGCCCCGAGGTTATAAAACTTTTCTTAGATCTCAAACTCAAGCTCAAATGATCTGATTGGTTGATTCTGAGTGTTACTGTCAGCTGAACCAATCAGATGCTTGAGACTGAGTTTTGAGATTGGAGAAAAGTTTTATAACCTCGGCGTCTAGGGCTTCAGATTATTTACATTTTACTATTACTACTGGTGTTAAAGATATAATTATGTACATGCCAATGATGTATTCTTAAATCAGTATAAAGTGAGCATTCAATAATAAAATGATATTCATCCTTTATAACTTACTACATATATTGCATTTCCTTTCATTGTAAGGTGTGTTTGATATTGTTTTTACATTTGCTAATCTATCTATCTTCCTTTTATGTCGAACCCCTCGGGGATGTAGTCATGTTGCGTCAAAAACCACAAAGAAGTTAATAGTATGAGTAGTTAAAAGTATAATTTAGGAAAGTAATGAAAATAAGTTGTGGTAAAAGTTTAAAAGCAGCTACGCAGAACAACTAGGGACTGGCATGTTCAATATGACAAACTGCCGTATTGAATTGCTCTATGGTAGGGAGATGGACAGTGTCAGGAGGGAGGTGGTTCCAACGGTAGATTACTCTTCGCTGGACATCATCAATTTAGTCTATCAATGGTTGGGTATGGGGCGACGAGATCTCGGAGCCATATTCAAGCTGGGGTCTCACTAGTGTCTGGTAAGCCATGGACTTAATGTGTTCGGATTTGACCTAGACCTCTACGTAGAAATCCTAATGTTTGGTTTGCTTTCTTAGTTGACCTTTTTATGTGAGTGTCCCATGACAGGTTATTTGATATATCCACGCTACCGGTTGCTCATATAAGCGACGCCTCCCGAAGAGATTAGTCAATTTAGATTGTTGGGTATAGTGCAATGATACAGACAGAGACCCATTCCAGAGTATCCTCTGGTTATTTTACGTGCACAGTATAAAGCACTGACACACACGACATCGGCTTAAAGTCCTCATCTGAAAGACTGTTCATTTTGTTAGGATCAGACGGGGGTATCGAACCTGCGATCAACGGATTACCAGTCCAACGTGTTACCACTGGTCTACATACCCGTCTGTGATATGCGGCTGATTGTGTTCAAGGCAAGTGTGGTGATTGATCTCGTGGGATTGGTGATCTGGTTCCATAGTTTCGGTTATCGGTTCGAATTATTGAAGATAGAATAAATCTGGGTAGACCATTGTAAGGTACCATTTGTAATCCGTGGAAAACGATCATACAGCACTTTTCACCGAAGTACTGCGTTTGTCTAATGTTTATTTTCAGGGGAAATCTTGCATTTGTTAGAATAATATATATTATATAGTCACTTTCCTACCAGAATATATGTGGGCCGATTATAGCAAGATACACTTTGTACTCCGTGAAAAAACGATCATACAGCAAGTTTCACCGACTACGTTTTTGTGTTGTCTATTGTCAGGGGAAATCCTGTACTTGTTAGATTATAGCGATCGTCATTTTCTTACCAGAATAAATATGGGCCAAATATTGCAAGACGTACTTTGTACTCCGTGAAAAAACGATCATACAGCAAGTTTCACCGGAGTACTACGTTTTTGTATTGTCTATTTTCAGGGAAAATGTTGTACTTATTAGAATATATCTCTCGTCACTTTCCTACCAGACTATCACGGAGGAGTACGCATACACGGTAACATACAATAATCTACAGCAGATCTGTTTGAATTGTCACCAAATTCATCAATAATCTTGATTCCAGATCTATTGTAGATCTTTTGAAAAATGTACTTCTTAAAATTAAGCTTGATCTCACTTTAGATTTCTGAACTCGCTATTCCAAAAGCTGTTTTAAATTATTGTCCAGACTTCAAACACAAGTGTGTACAAAACGCATATTGGTACAAAACGAGTGTGGTTATAAAACGCATGTGGTTACAACACGCCTATGGTTACAAAACGCTTGTCGATATGAAACGCATGTGTTTACAAAACGCCTGTGGTTAGAAAAGTAAAATGTTCGTTTATTATTGTGTCAACTGGCATTGAAAGGGGCATTTATGTATGCCATATGATATATAGATATCCATGAAAGTCAGGTGCTATGCTTATATGCAATCAGTTATCAGTTAATTAAACTAGCTGGTGACTCACAAGCCTACCATATCAGAATAAACCCCTGAATAGATCCGAACCTGCGATCTCTCACTGCGTATTGGCCACTAGTTGGTAGGGCGGTGCATCTACCCGTTTACCCGTCCGTGCCTGCGATCTCTCACTGCGTGTTGGCCACTAGTTGGTAGGGCGGTGCATCTACCCGGTTACCCGTCCGTGCCTGCGATCTCTCACTGCGTATTGGCCACTAGTTGGTAGGGCGGTGCATCTACCCGGTTACCCGTCCGTGCCTGCGATCTCTCACTGCGTATTGGCCACTAGTTGGTAGGGCGGTGCATCTACCCGGTTACCCGTCCGTGCCTGCGATCTCTCACTGCGTATTGGCCACTAGTTGGTAGGGCGGTGCATCTACCCGGTTACCCGTCCGTGCCTGCGATCTCTCACTGCGTATTGGCCACTAGTTGGTAGGGCGGTGCATCTACCCGGTTACCCGTCCGTGCCTGCGATCTCTCATTGCGTATTGGCCACTAGTTGATAGGGCGGTGCTTCTACCCGGTTTCCCGTCCGTGCCTACATGTCTAGGGGGATTAGAACCTACAGCGGTGAGAGGCAAGTGATTTGAAGTCCACGACCTTAATAACTCGGCCAACTATGTTCTATATTAATGTTTTATAATAGTTTTCGACATGCATTGGAGCCGCTAACCTTAACCAACATTGTCGAAACTAAGCCGGAACTCCAGATTCCAAAAACGTTCGCATATTACCAGTAAAGGGAGTATATTTAAATCCTTAATTGAGCAGAGTACATGATGCACACGGTGGTTCTAGGGGTGGGGAAATAGACGTACGCGGGTGAATGTTATTTTCGATAGGGACGTAGTAAAGACATAGTTCCCAGAAATGTGCCATAGAACACTCAGAAATGGCGCCTTGTTTTCCCATGCGACTCTAGTATATATAGTCAAACAACAAAGTCGTTCCTTTGATGTTGTATGTTTTGGCAGAGTTTGAGTGGTCATCGTCGGATATATAGAGATCTATTAGCCTTGTGGTTGAGAATATGGCTCTGTCACACGGTTATTGCTACGCCACAGTATACAATATTTATGTCTCAGCTATGTTTCTTCCACATATATGTATGTCTCTTTGTTGATATTCGACCTTACATGAAATTGAATGTGGCCGGTCAATTAATATAATTAGTGAAAGTATCGTCATGGTAACAGTTTGCGGAACCAACCAGCTCGTTACGACAGTTATGACGTCATCTATGGGTGACGTTATATTGACATTTAAACGACGCAAGCAACTATTGTATCCTATCACAAGTGAACACTGTTTTGCACACTCCTGAAATTGGTATCTAGTCATTCGTAGTGATATTAATCTCAAGTTTAATTCGGCGAAAATCAAGTCGACCAAGCGCAATGTATCATGCTGGATAACAGCCGACGCTAATACGATTCTCAACCGTCAAGTGGCATATTATTTAGTTTAACCAGAAGTTCTGATTAAGCATGACCACCATGCCCAACAATACGAATTAATTGTTTGCATTATACGTGGTGATTTGGCGGCTTCATGATGTAATAGATACGGAGTTCGCATCGTAAGCGAGGGGTTGAGAGGTCGCGCCCCGCCGAACTCCTCAGATGACAACTAGTCACTCGTATTAATACTACTCTCAATTTTCATTCGGCGAAATACAAGTCGACCATACGCTACGCCTGTTAAGCGAAATAGATCATGCTGGTTAACAACCACACTTATGCACTTCTCATACATGATGAGGAGGGCTGTAAATAATGTTGTCAGAACTTGTATCCCAACCCATTTACTTTTTTCCCCAGATTAATTCGTATACAGCAATACTAATTAATCCCAATTTAATTTCTAATTATTTTCCACGTATTTGATTTTATGTATAATTGTAATGTAATGTATGAAAAAATGCAATACAATATTATAAAAAAAAATAGTTCTCATCCGTCACGTTGCATAATATTTAATTTATAAAAATATTTTGAAACATGACCATCTAAAACAATACAAGTTAATTAATGGCATTGTATGTGTTTGATTGGAGCCTTCATGGTGTAATGCATACGGTGTCAGCTTCGTAACAGAGGAATTGTGAGTCCGAGCCCCACCGGAACCTCACTGATGGTGGTGTCATTTGGCAATATTCTTAAATCCACGGCGCCTCTTCTCTCTGCCACTTGACGACGTATGCCATCCGGTCTGGCGTCTCGAGAGTGATTCAATTAATGTTGTATGTTGCTAGAACTTGATTAGCAACCGATTGACAATACATGTGCATCAACTATTTAAAATGTAGTTGCATCAATTGTACATAATGCTTCTATGTGGTTTCTCTTTGTAGGAAGTGGATTTTATCAGCGACATTGGCGGGCAGTTGGGATTATGGGCTGGGTTCTCCGTCCTTTCACTATTTGAAGTTATAGAGCTGTTCCTGCTGTTATGCGCAGGTACAAGACAGAAGAAAATAATACCGGAAAGAAAAGACGAGCCATTGCCACCAGAGATTAATAAATAATGATTACGCTGGCGTAACGATTGGGGCGGTGAGGCTTTGGCCCAAAGATATCATGGGTATTCCGATTACCGGTGATATAAGTAATAATATATTTGTGTTTCAAAAATAGGCTGTACAAATGTACAAAACTTGTGGCCCAACCCATTTGCTTCAACATATAATGACAATCCTTGAGCAAACAATGCCACAAATCATGCATTATGGATAGTTATACATGTTTGTTCATTTGTTTTGTATTGTACATTGTATATATAGAATGCAATAAAATATGATTAAACTAAATGTAATGTACATGGATGAGACATAAATAAAGATTAAATCCTACCTAAATATTGATTGCATGAACGAAAACTTACCAGTGTTATAAAACAAAAAACAAGTTTGGAATAAATGAATGGTAAATTTGCGCATAGAAATGACATTTCCGCTTGTTTTTGCTATGGACAGTTGCGGAAATCCGACGGATATTGTCAATAGTAACACAAAATGCGCAGGTATGGTTCATTTGGATTTATTCTGATATCGTTATTTTGCTATGGCAACAACGAAACAATATTGTTAAACGTAATCATTTATTGGTTGTAGATAAAGAACATTTACGACGTAATGCACAATTGTTGTACGCATGTCTTAACCTATATAATTAGCTTGTGTTGTATATATCAGCCATTACTCACTAATGTTTGACTTTAGTCGACACATAGCGATGGTTGACACATGTTAAACAATTACAAGACGAATATGGTTTTTCACATATCTGGAATAACCCATGTAATATCAATTTGTTAATCATTTCCTATGTATATTTAAGCAACGTGTTATTGATTGTTTCATACAAACTTGGATTACTAATAAGTCATCTAGTAACGTACTCGAATTGTATAATAATTGTAAACATGATTTTAGCTATGAAACATACTTGGATATATTACCTTCCAACTTGAGATTATTTATAACCCGAATAAGGACTTCTGCCCATTCACATACTGGTAGATTCTCTAACAATAGAATACAGAGAAATGAGCGTTATTGTCAATGTTGTAATGTTAGAGATATTGAAGATGAGTATAACTTTATTTTAATTTGTCCGTGTTACTCATATTTGAGGAAAGTACTTATTAAAAAATACTACTACACGAGACCAAGTATGTATAAATTGTGTTCTTTAATGAACAGTGATAATAGAAAGGTTTTATTAAGCTTGGCTCGATTTATTAAGAATGCTTTAAACCATAGGAACTCAATATTGAACGCTTTGTCTTCCTAATTACACAAACGTTCTGATGAAAGGGTTAAAGTGATGCATGCGGATGAAAGTCGCATTTATAGTAACTTTAGTGCCCTCCTGAAAATGTGACACCTAATTTCGCGACCATAACAAAGGTCAAACATATATTCAGTGATGGTTCTGCTTCTGCAATGGCATAATTGTGTATGTACATACAACTCAGTGATTCCCTAGATAGTAACCCATAGCATAAAACTGTAAATTAGTCAGTCACACACTATGTATTCTTTATGGTCGATATGACGCCCAATAAATAATCTATTGTTCTAGAGATTCATTAATTAACCATTCATTTTCAAACTCAATATTATATTTCTAAGCATATTACTTGGGCCAATATTTAATGAAATGAAGCGTGGTTACAGTACTTGTTGTTGCTTATTTTCAATGTATTTGTTGTGGGTCAATATCTATCACATTTTAGAAGATATAGAACCTTAAGCAAACGTCACATACTTAATACTTATGATGAAATCAAATAATCGGTCATTTCACTTACCCCGATGTATTAGGAATGCATAAGTAAAATGCAAATAATTATATGTATATAATGTATATACGCTTTAATATAAGAAAATGTTATCATATACTTCCAGGCCCGTAGCCACTCTGAGGCATACAGAGGCAGTTGCCTCGGTTAAAATTTCCAAAGAAAAAAAAAATAAATAAATTGCCAAACATATCCCTTTGTGTTGGATTTTATTCAACAGTTATTTATTACAGTCAAACCTGTTTTAAGCAGCCAGACAAGGGAATCACAGAATATGGCTGCTTAGCACAGGTGGCTGCTTAATAGAGGTTAACTGTATAATAAAGTAACATATTGGGAATCTGAAAATCGGCTGCTTAATGCAGGTTGGCTGCTTAATAGAGGTTAACTGTACAATAAAGTAACATATTGGGAATCTGAAAATCGGCTGCTTAATGCAGGTTGGCAGCTTAATAGAGGTGACCGCTAACGCATGTTTGACTGTATATATGGCACATGCGAATTAAATCTATTACATACTCAACATTGACTTCACAAATAGCTTCAATAATATACACAGTTCATATTCTGCACAGTACATAGCTAGCAGTGTGATATATGTTCGTATGTATACATCTACATAATACAAACATCACCAAACATACTCGGTGTAGCTGCAAGTTATCTGACAAAGTATGTATTAATTTCTAATCTAGTATGCTAAGTAGTAGACACAGCCGCTTGTAAACTTGTTGTTATTTTGGCACACAAATAAAGCTTTGATGATATTGGCTGACTTGCTTTTGTATGCAACTACTTGCAAATTTAAATGAATTTGGTCTGCTGTTATATATGCTATATGCTTTGATGTACTTCTTCCTATCTGGATTGAAGTGTGGACATTTTAGTAAGTAATGAAATTCGTCATCTATTTCGATTCTTTGATGCAGTGGTATTTTAGCCCAATTTCCTATTTCGACATGAAGACGATGCATGTACTGCACTTCAGCACATAATACAGAACAGAAGAAGGGGTTTCTTTCAGATAGTCTTCATATCAACATTTTGCTTTGAAAATTCTGTAAATGTTACAATTGCTTGAAGTCTGCAGAGTCATATGATGGCATTTATTTATATATAGGTTTGTTCATGTTGCGTTACTGCAGATTTGGTGCGGGCCGTTGTCTAATGTGGTTCAAACTTGCGACCCAAGCCATTTGTATTGTTAGGCTATGTATTGTAACTGTGTGTATAACATATGTGCTATTGATTTGTAATAAAATATGATTAATAATGAAAACAAAAATTGAGCCAATTATGACTTGGGAAGTTTTGAGTTTCCCAAATTTCCAAAACACAACATTTTACAAAGGTTTCCTTTATATCATTCAACCATGTGAATTTGATTTTCCTTTGTTATATGGCGGTATTCGTGTACTTATAATGCATACTTTTATATAACTGGTTTGCTCATTTATTTCGTCGTGGACTACACATCTGCGAACAGAAAGAAATTTGTAGTTTGTATTTTGATACTAATTGGAAGGAACACTACCAGTTTCACGGTATACCATACAATTAGATGTATTCAATTCAGAATTAGTATATACTTGAAAGTAGTAATACTAGACAGTATTATCTAAGTTGAACATATTCTAATGCTCCAGATGTACCAAAACCCCACATTTCTGAGCTATATAATAAAATAGGTATTGTTGCATTGTTAAGCACACCAGTTTCACGGTATACCATACAATTAGACATAGTTCCTTTCAGATTAATATATACTTGAAATATCTAAGTTGGGTACGTTCTAACGCTCCAGATGAACCAAAACCCCACATTCCTGAGCTATATGATAAAATATGTGTTGTTGCTTTGTTAAAAACACCACTTTGCAGATCTAGAGGAAATCCAAGGCTAAGAACCTTACATACTAAACTGTAGGCTATATGATTTGTTGCCTACTAGAATAACCCGCTATACAACATTTTATTCCAAGATATTTGTACTCTGAGACTACATATAAACATTCATTTTTATTATGTAACTACAAATACGCCAATGTATTTGGGTGCAAATAGTATATTCTGTGAATTTCAATATATCTTTGACGTTGCAAACAATGGACATTTGAGCATGTAATTAATTGTCTACTAGTACCAAACAGGGGTATTACCTTATTCCAGCCCTGTAAAGGAATTCATCAAGCCCGGTGTGCCTTTTATTGTCTTCTGTATATTATCTTATTTTTCGTCTCTCTTACCGTCCGATATAGCAGGTACGCCTAAAATAAATTATGTACTCATGGGGATGTAATCTGTTTTATCTTTGTTAGAAATATAGTTTTTTTCTATGTCCAGGTTAAAAATAAATGTTGAAAGCTCATTTCACTAAGCCGTATATGTCTATTAGGGGGATTAGTGTCGCACATATAGCTTAGGACATATGCAATGTTCCCGCTATTAGTGGTGGAGGAAGACGCCGGGTACCACTCCGAGTAGAATTTCAGGCGGGGACTGGCACACGGGTAGAACCACCGTTCTTCCGCAAGCAAACTGGATAGCTTACTCACATGAAATCATTCGGCACACGAGTGTGATTACTAGGATTCGAACAAGCAGCGGTGAGGAGCAAGTGGTTTGAAGTCAACGAACCTAACCACTATTATCTATACCACGGAGACCACAATGTGCATCGACATAGTAACGCCAGGATGCGATATGTATCACGTTAATATACTCAGAGAAATAAGTTTAGCAAGTTTTTCAGAGTACCGATAGGTTTATATGTACAGTGGTATATATACATGTAATGTGTTAATTATGACCGTCTGGCTCTAAACAATAGATCCCCAGTACAAGTTTCCGCATCAGTGGTTTTGCTACGTCAAAACGGCTAATTATTGTTAAACCATGGAGAGCACGTGCAGCACGAAATCTTACCTGTGTGGAATCTTAAAACCAACACAATCTTGTCATTCGTATACCATAACCAAACTAACAGCTTTAAAATTTGTAAATTATTCAATGGGGCGTGCTCCAGGAATGACGTTAGGTCGACGTCAAATGGCTATTGGCATGTTAACTGCTGGTGTGATGGCAAGGGAAGTTGCACGACAATTTAACGTTCATGAATCGACTATTAGTCGTCTAAACACTAGATATCAACGAACAGGGGATGTAAAAGATATGCCACGTTCGGGCCGACCAAGAAACACGACGTTGGCGGAAGACCGTTATATTGTTGTGACGTCAAGACGAAATAGGTTTATGTCTAGTCGCAGGTTAGCTGATCATGTCAGGAATGCAACCGGCACAAGAGTTTGTAACAGGACCGTCAGCAATAGACTTCGCGCTGCCAGACTTCATGCACGCCGGCCTCACGTTGGGATAACGTTAACGCAACGTCATCGACAGGATCGGGTCACTTGGGCAAGACTTCATCATAGATGGAACCGTGCTCAGTGGAACGACGTTCTTTTTACGGACGAATCAAGATTTAACCTTTCCTTTGCTGATGGAAGGTTACGTGTATGGAGACTAACGTGTGAACGATTTGATCCGCAAAACGTCATTCAACATGATCGCTATGGTGGGGGCAGTGTGATGGTATGGGCGGGAATGTGTCACCGTGGTAAAACTAAACTTGTTACAGTTGCTGTGAACCTTACTGCAGTGCGATATTGCAACGAGATAGTGGTGCCAGTGGTTGTACCTTTTTTACTACGACATGCACAACTTTTTCAACAGGATAACGCCCGCCCACACACTGCCAGGCACACCCAGGATGTTCTCAGGCGTAACACTATCGCCGTTCTTCCCTGGCCGTCCACATCGCCAGACCTTTCGCCCATTGAACACATGTGGGACCACCTAGGACGTAAGATAAGAGAACGTAATGACGTCATAAACGTACGTGACCTTGAGCGAACGTTGCATGAAGAATGGCGCGCCGAATCCCTCTACAAGTTGTAAGGAAGCTTATCAACAGCATGAGACGACGATGTGCGTCTGTACTTGCTGTTAGCGGAGGACACACTCGATATTGACACATTTGTGACTTTTCTCTTTGAACCCTACCATTTTCAGCGTGACGGATTACAGAGGAAATAAAGTATTTTTTCAATGAAATTGTTGAATTTAAATTAGAATTAACTGATTGAAGATTTAAGAACTTGAGATTTTGGTCAATTTAGTATAAATTTAACTAATTTTAGCATTTTATACCAACTTGCTAAACTTATTTCCTTCAGTATATATACATGAACACCATATGATACGCATCGACACACAAGCAACAGTGAACACAAAACAATAGTTATGGTATGGAACACCATTGGCGATACGGCCGAAATTTATGCAGCTGTGGCTTGGTTTGAACATCAGTATAATGACATTATGTCAGTCCCTGGTGTAAGGTGTCCAGGGAAGACAGGGGTGACATTTTCATACCTGGGGATCGCTACAACACACCAGAGCAGTTGCGAACACACCCTGAATTGAAAAAAACGTACAAGGTCTTCCTGCAAACAAAGCACGGGATTAAACAAGAACAACATTTGATCGTACAGTTGGATCATTATATTCTTGACGAACTTAATCAAGACATGAGGGTGACTGATGTTCTCATGAACAATGTTATTATCGTCGCCAAGTCAAAGGATATGACTATGGAAAGTTTACTGGTCAGGCTACCAACAAAGAAGCAATCCAGTCATGTTGAGTTTCGAACGTGTGCGACCTAAAATGTACGTCAATTGTCTGGAAACGACAAGTAAAATGTGGTGAGACAACTGCTGACAAACTATCGTTCTGTATACAAGCATCATGCACCATGAACGCTGTTGAAAGCGAATACCATTTTTTACTTGTTTGCCCTAATTATAAAGATTTGAGAAAGAAATATTTTAAACAGTACTTTTGCCAGTGGCCTACACTTAACAAATTTAGAGCCTATATGTATTCTACTTCAAGATACGTAATTAATGCGTGATTTATATTATGTTAGTTGGTTGTACGTATCTTTTATTTATCGCAAGAAACAGATAATTAGTTTATTCTAGATCTGATCTGGAATGAATAAAAGGGGCCAAAAATCATTGGAAACCATACAATAAAAAGAAGATTTGTGATGTATTAGTGTAAGATGGTATTTTATTTGAATGAATTCCAACCTAATAAAAATAAACCGTCCATATATCCTTTATCTGTAACATTATAAACGGTCGAGTACTGGCGTGTCGTTTCTAATTATGTGTGTTTATGTAGACAGACAGACAGACAGACAGACAGACAGACAGACAGACAGACAGACAGACAGACAGACAGACAGACAGACAGACAGACAGACAGACAGACAGACAGACAGACAGACAGACAGGCAGGCAGACAGACAGACGTGTATGTAGTATGTAAGACATTACTGTGTAGTGTGTATGTAGTATGTAAGACATTACTGTGCAGTGTGTATGTAGTATGTAAGTGCAGTATGCATGTAGTATGTAAGACATTACTGTGCAGTGTGTATGTAGTATGTAAGACATTACTGTGCAGTATGTATGTAGTATGTAAGTGCAGTATGTATGTAGTATGTAAGACATTACTGTGCATTGTATATGTAGTATGTAAGACATTACTGTGCAGTGTGTATGTAGTATGTAAGACATTACTGTGCAGTATGTATGTAGTATGTAAGTGCAGTATGTATGTAGTATGTAAGACATTACTGTGCAGTGTGTATGTAGTATGTAAGATATTACTGTGCAGTATGTATGTAGTATGTAAGACATTACTGTGCAGTGTGTATGTAGTATGTAAGACATTACTGTGCAGTATGTATGTAGTATGTAAGACATTACGGTGCAGTATGTATGTAGTATATAAGACATTACTGTGCAGTATGTATGTAGTATGTAAGTGCAGTATGTATGTAGTATGTAAGACATTACTGTGCAGTGTGTATGTAGTATGTAAGACATTACTGTGCAGTATGTATGTAGTATGTAAGACATTACGGTGCAGTATGTATGTAGTATATAAGACATTACTGTGCAGTATGTATGTAGTATGTAAGTGCAGTATGTATGTAGTATGTAAGACATTACTGTGCAGTGTGTATGTAGTATGTAAGACATTACTGTGCAGTATGTATGTAGTATGTAAGACATTACGGTGCAGTATGTATGTAGTATATAAGACATTACTGTGCAGTATGTATGTAGTATGTAAGTGCAGTGTGTATGTAGTATGTAAGACATTACTGTGCAGTGTGTATGTAGTATGTAAGACATTACGGTGCAGTATGTATGTAGTATGTAAGACATTACTGTGTAGTATGTATGTAGTATGTAAGACATTACTGTGCAGTATGTATGTAGTATGTAAGACATTACGGTGCAGTATGTATGTAGTATGTAAGACATTACTGTGTAGTATGTATGTAGTATGTAAGACATTACTGTGTAGTATGTATGTAGTATGTAAGACATTACGGTGTAGTATGTATGTAGTATGTAAGACATTACTGTGCAGTATGTATGTAGTATGTAAGACATTACGGTGCAGTATGTATGTAGTATGTAAGTGCAGTGTGTATGTAGTATGTAAGACATTACTGTGAGTATGATGTAGTATGTAAGGTGCAGTATGTATGTAGTATGTAAGACATTACTGTGTAGTATGTATGTAGTATGTAAGACATTACTGTGTAGTATGTATGTAGTATGTAAGACATTACTGTGTAGTATGTATGTAGTATGTAAGACATTACTGTGCAGTATGTATGTAGTATGTACGTGCAGTATGTATGTAGTATGTAAGACATTACTGTGCAGTGTGTATGTAGTATGTAAGACATTACTGTGTAGTATGTATGTAGTATGTAAGACATTACGGTGCTGTATGTATGTAGTATGTAAGTGCAGTATGTATGTAGTATGTAAGACATTACTGTGCAGTATGCATGTAGTATGTAAGTGCAGTATGTATGTAGTATGTAAGACATTACGGTGCAGTGTGTATGTAGTATGTAAGACATTACTGTGCAGTGTGTATGTAGTATGTAAGACATTACTGTGCAGTATGTATGTAGTATGTAAGACATTACGGTGCAGTATGTATGTAGTATATAAGACATTACTGTGCAGTATGTATGTAGTATGTAAGTGCAGTATGTATGTAGTATGTAAGACATTACTGTGCAGTGTGTATGTAGTATGTAAGACATTACTGTGCAGTATGTATGTAGTATGTAAGACCTTACTGTGCAGTGTGTATGTAGTATGTAAGTGCAGTATGTATGTAGTATGTAAGACATTACTGTGCTGTATTTATGTAGTATGTAAGTGCAGTATGTATGTAGTATGTAAGATATTACTGTGCAGTGTGTATGTAGTATGTAAGACATTATTGTGCAGTATGTATGTAGTATGTAAGACATTACGGTACAGATTGTATGTAGTATATAAGACATTACTGTGCAGTGTGTATGTAGTATGTAAGACATTACTGTGCAGTGTGTATGTAGTATGTAAGACATTACTGTGTAGTATGTATGTAGTATGTAAGACATTACTGTGCAGTATGTATGTAGTATATAAGTGCAGTATGTATGTAGTATGTAAGATATTACTGTGCAGTGTGTAAGTAGTATGTAAGACATTACTGTGTAGTATGTATGTAGTATGTAAGACATTACGCTGCTGTATGTATGTAGTATGTAAGTGCAGTATGTATGTAGTATGTAAGACATTACTGTGCAGTATGTATGTAGTATGTAAGTGCAGTATGTATGTAGTATGTAAGACATTACGGTGCAGTGTGTATGTAGTATGTAAGACATTACTGTGCAGTGTGTATGTAGTATGTAAGACATTACTGTGCAGTATGTATGTAGTATGTAAGACATTACGGTGCAGTATGTATGTAGTATATAAGACATTACTGTGCAGTATGTATGTAGTATGTAAGTGCAGTATGTATGTAGTATGTAAGACATTACTGTGCAGTGTGTATGTAGTATGTAAGACATTACTGTGCAGTATGTATGTAGTATGTAAGACATTACTGTGCAGTGTGTATGTAGTATGTAAGTGCAGTATGTATGTAGTATGTAAGACATTACTGTGCTGTATTTATGTAGTATGTAAGTGCAGTATGTATGTAGTATGTAAGACATTACTGTGCAGTGTGTATGTAGTATGTAAGACATTATTGTGCAGTATGTATGTAGTATGTAAGACATTACGGTACAGTATGTATGTAGTATATAAGACATTACTGTGCAGTGTGTATGTAGTATGTAAGACATTACTGTGCAGTGTGTATGTAGTATGTAAGTGCAGTATGCATGTAGTATGTAAGACATTACTGTGCAGTGTGTATGTAGTATATAAGACATTACTGTGCAGTATGTATGTAGTATGTAAGTGCAGTGTGTATGTAGTATGTAAGACATTACTGTGCAGTGTGTATGTAGTATGTAAGACATTACGGTGCAGTATGTATGTAGTATGTAAGACATTACTGTGTAGTATGTATGTAGTATGTAAGACATTACTGTGTAGTATGTATGTAGTATGTAAGACATTACTGTGCAGTATGTATGTAGTATGTAAGACATTACTGTGTAGTATGTATGTAGTATGTAAGACATTACTGTGCAGTATGTATGTAGTATGTAAGACATTACGGTGCAGTATGTATGTAGTTTGTAAGACATTACTGTGTAGTATGTATGTAGTATGTAAGACATTACGGTGCAGTATGTATGTAGTACGTAAGACATTACTGTGTAGTATGTATGTAGTATGTAAGTCATTACTGTGTAGTATGTATGTAGTATGTAAGACATTACTGTGTAGTATGTATGTAGTATGTAAGACATTACTGTGCAGTATGTATGTAGTATGTAAGACATTACTGTGCAGTATGTATGTAGTATGTAAGACATTACTGTGCAGTGTGTATGTAGTATGTAAGACATTACTGTGCAGTATGTATGTAGTATGTAAGACATTACGGTGCAGTATGTATGTAGTATGTAAGACATTACTGTGTAGTATGTATGTAGTATGTAAAACATTACTGTGCAGTATGTATGTAGTATGTAAGTGCAGTATGTATGTAGTATGTAAGACATTACTGTGCAGTGTGTATGTAGTATGTAAGACATTACTGTGCAGTATGTATGTAGTATGTAAGACATTACTGTGTAGTATGTATGTAGTATGTAAGACATTACTGTGTAGTATGTATGTAGTATGTAAGACATTACTGTGCAGTATGTATGTAGTATGTAAGTGCAGTATGTATGTAGTATGTAAGACATTACTGTGCAGTGTGTATGTAGTATGTAATACATTACTGTGCAGTATGTATGTAGTATGTAAGACATTACTGTGCAGTGTGTATGTAGTATGTAAGACATTACGGTGCAGTATGTATGTAGTATATAAGATATTACTGTGTAGTATGTATGTAGTATGTAAGACATTACTGTGCAGTATGTATGTAGTATATAAGTGCAGTATGTATGTTGTATGTAAGACATTACTGTGCAGTGTGTATGTAGTATGTAAGACATTACTGTGCAGTATGTATGTAGTATGTAAGACATTACGGTGCAGTATGTATGTAGTATATAAGACATTACTGTGCAGTATGTATGTATTATGTAAGACATTACTGTGCAGTGTGTATGTAGTATGTAAGTGCAGTATGTATGTAGTATGTAAGACATTACTGTGCAGTGTGTATGTAGTATATAAGACATTACTGTGCAGTATGTATGTAGTATGTAAGTGCAGTGTGTATGTAGTATATAAGACATTACTGTGCAGTATGTATGTAGTATGTAAGTGCAGTGTGTATGTAGTATGTAAGACATTACTGTGCAGTGTGTATGTAGTATGTAAGACATTACGGTGCAGTATGTATGTAGTATGTAAGACATTACGGTGCAGTATGTATGTAGTAGGTAAGACATTACGGAGCAGTATGTATGTAGTATGTAAGACATTACTGTGTAGTATGTATGTAGTATGTAAGACATTACTGTGCAGTATGTATGTAGTATGTAAGACATTACGGTGCAGTATGTATGTAGTATGTAAGACATTACTGTGTAGTATGTATGTAGTATGTAAGACATTACTGTGTAGTATGTATGTAGTATGTAAGATATTACTGTGCAGTATGTATGTAGTATGTAAGAAATTACGGTGCAGTATGTATGTAGTATGTAAGTGCAGTGTGTATGTAGTATGTAATACATTACTGTGCAGTGTGTATGTAGTATGTAAGACATTACGGTGTAGTATGTTTGTAGTATGTAAGTCATTACTGTGTAGTATGTATGTAGTATGTAAGACATTACTGTGTAGTATGTATGTAGTGTGTAAGACATTACTGTGTAGTATGTATGTAGTATGTAAGTCATTACTGTGTAGTATGTATGTAGTATGTAAGACATTACTGTGTAGTATGTATGTAGTATGTAAGACATTACTGTGCAGTATGTATGTAGTATGTAAGACATTACTGTGCAGTGTGTATGTAGTATGTAAGACATTACTGTGCAGTATGTATGTAGTATGTAAGACATTACGGTGCAGTATGTATGTAGTATGTAAGACATTACTGTGTAGTATGTATGTAGTATGTAAGACATTACTGTGCAGTATGTATGTAGTATGTAAGACATTACTGTGCAGTGTGTATGTAGTATGTAAGACATTACTGTGTAGTATGTATGTAGTATGTAAGACATTACTGTGTAGTATGTATGTAGTATGTAAGTGCAGTATGTATGTAGTATGTCAGTGCAGTATGTATGTATTATGTAAGACATTACTGTGCAGTGTGTATGTAGTATGTAAGACATTACTGTGCAGTGTGTATGTAGTATGTAAGACATTACTGTGTAGTATGTATGTAGTATGTAAGACATTACTGTGTAGTATGTATGTAGTATGTAAGACATTACTGTGTAGTATGTATGTAGTATGTAAGACATTACTGTGCAGTGTGTATGTAGTATGTAAGACATTACTGTGCAGTGTGTATGTAGTATGTAAGACATTACTGTGCAGTATGTATGTAGTATGTAAGACATTACGGTGCAGTATGTATGTAGTATATAAGACATTACTGTGCAGTATGTATGTAGTATGTAAGACATTACTGTGCAGTGTGTATGTAGTATATAAGACATTACTGTGCAGTATGTATGTAGTATGTAAGTGCAGTGTGTATGTAGTATATAAGACATTACTGTGCAGTATGTATGTAGTATGTAAGTGCAGTGTGTATGTAGTATGTAAGACATTACTGTGCAGTGTGTATGTAGTATGTAAGACATTACGGTGCAGTATGTATGTAGTATGTAAGACATTACGGTGCAGTATGTATGTAGTATGTAAGACATTACGGTGCAGTATGTATGTAGTATGTAAGACATTACTGTGTAGTATGTATGTAGTATGTAAGACATTACTGTGCAGTATGTATGTAGTATGTAAGACATTACGGTGCAGTATGTATGTAGTATGTAAGACATTACTGTGTAGTATGTATGTAGTATGTAAGACATTACTGTGTAGTATGTATGTAGTATGTAAGATATTACTGTGCAGTATGTATGTAGTATGTAAGACATTACGGTGCAGTATGTATGTAGTATGTAAGTGCAGTGTGTATGTAGTATGTAAGACATTACTGTGCAGTGTGTATGTAGTATGTAAGACATTACGGTGTAGTATGTATGTAGTATGTAAGTCATTACTGTGTAGTATGTATGTAGTATGTAAGACATTACTGTGTAGTATGTATGTAGTGTGTAAGACATTACTGTGTAGTATGTATGTAGTATGTAAGTCATTACTGTGTAGTATGTATGTAGTATGTAAGACATTACTGTGCAGTATGTATGTAGTATGTAAGACATTACTGTGCAGTGTGTATGTAGTATGTAAGACATTACTGTGCAGTATGTATGTAGTATGTAAGACATTACGGTGCAGTATGTATGTAGTATGTAAGACATTACTGTGTAGTATGTATGTAGTATGTAAGACATTACTGTGCAGTATGTATGTAGTATGTAATACATTACTGTGCAGTGTGTATGTAGTATGTAAGACATTACTGTGCAGTATGTATGTAGTATGTAAGACATTACTGTGTAGTATGTATGTAGTATGTAAGACATTACTGTGTAGTATGTATGTAGTATGTAAGACATTACTGTGTAGTATGTATGTAGTATGTAAGTGCAGTATGTATGTAGTATGTAAGTGCAGTATGTATGTATTATGTAAGACATTACTGTGCAGTGTGTATGTAGTATGTAAGACATTACTGTGCAGTGTGTATGTAGTATGTAAGACATTACTGTGTAGTATGTATGTAGTATGTAAGACATTACTGTGTAGTATGTATGTAGTATGTAAGACATTACTGTGTAGTATGTATGTAGTATGTAAGACATTACTGTGCAGTGTGTATGTAGTATGTAAGACATTACTGTGCAGTATGTATGTAGTATATAAGACATTACTGTGCAGTATGCATGTAGTATGTAAGACATTACTGTGCAGTGTGTATGTAGTATATAAGACATTACTGTGCAGTATGTATGTAGTATGTAAGTGCGTGCAGTGTGTATGTAGTATGTAAGACATTACTGTGCAGTGTGTATGTAGTATGTAAGACATTACGGTGCAGTATGTATGTAGTATGTAAGACATTACTGTGTAGTATGTATGTAGTATGTAAGACATTACTGTGCAGTATGTATGTAGTATGTAAGACATTACGGTGCAGTATGTATGTAGTATGTAAGACATTACTGTGTAGTATGTATGTAGTATGTAAGACATTACTGTGTAGTATGTATGTAGTATGTCAGACATTACTGTGCAGTATGTATGTAGTATGTAAGACATTACGGTGCAGTATGTATGTAGTATGTAAGTGCAGTGTGTATGTAGTATGTAAGACATTACTGTGCAGTGTGTATGTAGTATGTAAGACATTACGGTGCTGTATGTAGTATGTAAGACATTACTGTGTAGTATGTATGTAGTATGTAAGACATTACTGTGTAGTATGTATGTAGTATGTAAGTGCAGTGTGCATGTAGTATGTAAGACATTACTGTGTAGTATGTATGTAGTATGTAAGACATTACTGTGCAGTATGTATGTAGTATGTAAGACATTACTGTGCAGTGTGTATGTAGTATGTAAGACATTACTGTGCAGTATGTATGTAGTATGTAAGACATTACGGTGCAGTATGTATGTAGTATGTAAGACATTACTGTGTAGTATGTATGTAGTATGTAAGACATTACTGTGCAGTATGTATGTAGTATGTAAGACATTACTGTGTAGTATGTATGTAGTATGTAAGACATTACTGTGTAGTATGTATGTAGTATGTAAGACATTACTGTGCAGTGTGTATGTAGTATGTAAGTGCAGTATGCATGTAGTATGTAAGACATTACTGTGCAGTGTGTATGTAGTATATAAGACATTACTGTGCAGAATGTATGTAGTATGTAAGTGTAGTGTGTATGTAGTATGTAAGACATTACTGTGCAGTGTGTATGTAGTATGTAAGACATTACGGTGCAGTATGTATGTAGTATGTAAGACATTACTGTGTAGTATGTATGTAGTATGTAAGACATTACGGTGCTGTATGTATGTAGTATGTAAGTGCAGTATGCATGTAGTATGTAAGACATTACTGTGTCGTATGTATGTAGTATGTAAGACATTACGGTGCTGTATGTATGTAGTATGTAAGTGCAGTATGCATGTAGTAGGTAGGACATTACTGTGCAGTATGTATGTAGTATGTAAGACATTACGGTGCTGTATGTATGTAGTATGTAAGTGCAGTATGCATGTAGTATGTAAGACATTACAGTGTCGTATGTATGTAGTATGTAAGACATCACGGTGCTGTATGTATGTAGTATGTAAGTGCAGTATGCATGTAATATGTAAGACATTACTGTGCAGTGTGTATGTAGTATGTAAGACATTACTGTGTAGTATGTATGTAGTATGTAAGACATTATTGTGCAGTGTGTATGTAGTATGTAAGACATTATTGTGCAGTGTGTATGTAGTATGTAAGACATTACTGTGCAGTGTGTATGTAGTATGTAAGACATTATTGTGCAGTGTGTATGTAGTATGTAAGACATTACGGTGCTGTATGTATGTAGTATGTAAGTGCAGTATGTATGTAGTATGTAAGACATTACTGTGCAGTGTGTTTGTAGTATGTAAGACATTATTGTGCAGTATGTATGTAATATGTAAGACATTACTGTGCAGTATGTATGTAGTATGTAAGACATTAAGGTGCAGTGTGTATGTAGTATGTAAGACATTACGGTGCAGTATGTATGTAGTATGTAAGACATTACTGTGTAGTATGTATGTAGTATGTAAGACATTACTGTGCAGTATGTATGTAGTATGTAAGACATTACTGTGCAGTATGTATGTAGTATGTAAGACATTACTGTGTAGTATGTAAGACATTACTGTGTCGTATGTATGTAGTATATAAGACATTACTGTGTCGTATGTATGTAGTATGTAAGACATTACGGTGCTGCATATATGTAGTATGTAAGTGCAGTATGTATGTAGTATGTAAGACATTACTGTGCAGTGTGTATGTAGTATGTAAGACATTACTGTGCAGTGTGTATGTAGTATATAAGACATTACTGTGTCGTATGTATGTAGTATGTAAGACATTACTGTGCAGTGTGTATGTAGTATGTAAGTGCAGTGTGTATGTAGTATGTAAGACATTACTGTGTAGTATGTATGTAGTATGTAAGACATTACGGTGCTGTATGTATGTAGTATGTAAGTGCAGTATGTATGTAGTATGTAAGACATTACTGTGCAGTATGTATGCAGTATGTATGTAGTATGTAAGACATTACTGTGCAGTGTGTATGTAGTATGTAAGACATTATTGTGCAGTGTGTATGTAGTATGTAAGACATTACTGTGCAGTATGTATGTAGTATGTAAGACATTACTGTGTAGTATGTATGTAGTATGTAAGACATTATTGTGCAGTGTGTATGTAGTATGTAAGACATTACTGTGTCGTATGTATGTAGTATGTAAGACATTATTGTGCAGTGTGTATGTAGTATTTAAGATATTACTGTGTAGTATGTATGTAGTATATAAGACATTACTGTGTAGTATGTATGTAGTATGTAAGACATTACTGTGTAGTATGTATGTAGTATGTAAGACATTACGGTGCTGTATGTATGTAGTATGTAAGTGCAGTATGTATGTATGTAGTATGTAAGACATTACTGTGCAGTATGTATGTAGTATGTAAGACATTAGTGTGCAGTGTGTATGTAGTAGCTAAGACATTACTGTGCAGTATGTATGTAGTATGTAAGACATTACTGTGCAGTGTGTATGTAGTATGTAAGACATTAGTGTGCAGTGTGTATGTAGTATCTAAGACATTACTGTGCAGTATGTATGTAGTATGTAAGACATTACTGTGCAGTGTGTATGTAGTATGTAATACATTACTGTGTAGTATGTAAGACATTACTGTGCAGTGTGTATGTAGTATATAAGACATTACTGTGTAGTATGTATGTAGTATGTAAGACATTACTGTGTAGTATGTATGTAGTATATAAGACATTACTGTGTAGTATGTATGTAGTATGTAAGACATTACTGTGCATTATGTATGTAGTATGTAAGACATTACGGTGCTGTATTTATGTAGTATGTAAGTGCAGTATGTATGTAGTATGTAAGACATTACTGTGCAGTGTGTATGTAATATGTAAGACATTACTGTGTAGTATGTAAGACATTACTGTGTAGTATGTATGTAGTATGTAAGACATTACTGTGTAGTATGTATGTAGTATGTAAGACATTACGGTGCTGTATGTATGTAGTATGTAAGACATTACTGTGCAGTATGTATGTAGTATGTAAGACATTACTGTGTAGTATGTATGTAGTATTTAAGACATTACTGTGTAGTGTGCATGCAGTATGTAAGACATTACTGTGTAGTATGTATGTAGTATGTAAGACATTACTGTGTAGTATGTATGTAGTATGTAAGACATTACTGTGTAGTATGTATGTAGTATGTAAGACATTACTGTGCTGTGTGTATGTAGTATGTAAGTGCAGTATGCATGTAGTTTGTAAGACATTACTGTGTAGTATGTATGTAGTATGTAAGACATTACTGTGTAGTATGTAAGACATTACTGTGTCGTATGTATGTAGTATATAAGACATTACTGTGTCGTATGTATGTAGTATGTAAGACATTACGGTGCTGCATATATGTAGTATGTAAGTGCAGTATGTATGTAGTATGTAAGACATTACTGTGCAGTGTGTATGTAGTATGTAAGACATTACTGTGCAGTGTGTATGTAGTATATAAGACATTACTGTGTCGTATGTATGTAGTATGTAAGACATTACTGTGCAGTGTGTATGTAGTATGTAAGTGCAGTGTGTATGTAGTATGTAAGACATTACTGTGTAGTATGTATGTAGTACGTAAGACATTACTGTGTAGTATGTATGTAGTATGTAAGTGCAGTGTGTATGTAGTATGTAAGACATTACTGTGCAGTATGTATGTAGTATGTAAGACATTACTGTGCAGTATGTATGTAGTATGTAAGACATTACTGTGCAGTGTGTATGTAGTATGTAAGACATTACTGTGCAGTATGTATGTAGTATGTAAGACATTACTGTGCAGTATGTATGTAGTATGTAAGACATTACTGTGCAGTATGTATGTAGTATGTAAGACATTACTGTGCAGTATGTATGTAGTATGTAAGACATTACTGTGCAGTATGTATGTAGTATGTAAGACATTACTGTGTAGTATGTATGTAGTATGTAAGACATTATTGTGCAGTGTGTATGTAGTATGTAAGTAAGACATTACTGTGTAGTATGTATGTAGTATATAAGACATTACTGTGGTAGTATGTATGTAGTATGTAAGACATTACTGTGCAGTATGTATGTAGTATGTAAGACATTACGGTGCAGTATGTATGTAGTATGTAAGACATTACTGTGTAGTATGTATGTAGTATGTAAGACATTACGGTGCTGTATGTATGTAGTATGTAAGTGCAGTATGTATGTAGTATGTAAGACATTACTGTGCAGTATGTATGTAGTATGTAAGACATTACGGTGCTGTATGTATGTAGTATGTAAGTGCAGTGTGTATGTAGTAGCTAAGACATTACTGTGCAGTATGTATGTAGTATGTAAGACATTACTGTGCAGTGTGTATGTAGTATGTAAGTGCAGTATGTGTAGTATGTAAGACATTACACATTATGTGCAGTGTGTATGTAGTATATAAGACATTACTGTGTAGTATGTATGTAGTATGTAAGACATTACTGTGTAGTATGTATGTAGTATATAAGACATTACTGTGTAGTATGTATGTAGTATGTAAGACATTACTGTGTATTATGTATGTAGTATGTAAGACATTACGGTGCTGTATTTATGTAGTATGTAAGTGCAGTATGTATGTAGTATGTAAGACATTACTGTGCAGTGTGTATGTAATATGTAAGACATTACTGTGTAGTATGTAAGACATTACTGTGTAGTATGTATGTAGTATGTAAGACATTACTGTGTAGTATGTATGTAGTATGTAAGACATTACGGTGCTGTATGTATGTAGTATGTAAGACATTACTGTGCAGTATGTATGTAGTATGTAAGACATTACTGTGTAGTATGTATGTAGTATTTAAGACATTACTGTGTAGTGTGCATGCAGTATGTAAGACATTACTGTGTAGTATGTATGTAGTATGTAAGACATTACTGTGTAGTATGTATGTAGTATGTAAGACATTACTGTGTAGTATGTATGTAGTATGTAAGACATTACTGTGCTGTGTGTATGTAGTATGTAAGTGCAGTATGCATGTAGTTTGTAAGACATTACTGTGTAGTATGTATGTAGTATGTAAGACATTACTGTGTAGTATGTATGTAGTATGTAAGACATTACTGTGCAGTGTGTATGTAGTATATAAGACATTACTGTGCTGTATGTATGTAGTATGTAAGACATTACTGTGTAGTGTGTATGTAGTATGTAAGACATTACTGTGCAGTGTGTATGTAGTATATAAGACATTACTGTTGTTTATACAAATTTATTTTAGCTCGATTGCGAAACAAGTTCTTTCAACTTATATTAATCACTCTCGAGACCTCATTCCTGATGGAATCCATCGCCACGAGGGAGAGAAGAGGCAACGTGGAATTTAAATGCCTTGTCTAAGGACATAATCGTAACGGCTCCAGTGAGGCTCGAACTCCAGACCTTTCGCACCTGAAGCGAACGCGCATCCACTGCACCATCACGACTTCCACATTACGGTGCAGTATGTATGTAGTATGTAAGACATTACTGTGCAGTATGTATGTAGTATGTAAGACATTACGGTGCTGTATGTGTGTAGTATGTAAGTGCAGTATGTATGTAGTATGTAAGACATTACGGTGCTGTATGTATGTAGTATGTAAGTGCAGTATGTATGTAGTATGTAAGACATTACGGTGCTGTATGTATGTAGTATGTAAGTGCAGTATGTATGTAGTATATAAGACATTACTGTGTAGTATGTATGTAGTATGTAAGACATTACTGTGTAGTATGTATGTAGTATGTAAGACATTACGGTGCAGTATGTATGTAGTATGTAAGACATTACGGTGCTGTATGTATGTAGTATGTAAGTGCAGTATGTATGTAGTATATAAGACATTACTGTGTAGTATGTATGTAGTATGTAAGACATTACTGTGTAGTATGTATGTAGTATGTAAGACATTACGGTGCAGTATGTATGTAGTATGTAAGACATTACGGTGCTGTATGTATGTAGTATGTAAGTGCAGTATGTATGTAGTATATAAGACATTACTGTGTAGTATGTATGTAGTATGTAAGACATTACTGTGTAGTATGTATGTAGTATGTAAGACATTACGGTGCAGTATGTATGTAGTATGTAAGACATTACGGTGCTGTATGTATGTAGTATGTAAGTGCAGTATGTATGTAGTATATAAGACATTACTGTGTAGTATGTATGTAGTATGTAAGACATTACTGTGTAGTATGTATGTAGTATGTAAGACATTACCGTGCAGTGTGTATGTAGTATGTAAGACATTACCGTGCAGTGTGTATGTAGTATGTAAGACATTACCGTGCAGTGTGTATGTAGTATGTAAGTGCAGTATGTATGTAGTATGTAAGACATTACTGTGCAGTGTGTATGTAGTATGTAAGACATTACTGTGCAGTGTGTATGTAGTATGTAAGACATTACCGTGCAGTGTGTATGTAGTATGTAAGACATTACTGTGTAGTATGTATGTAGTATGTAAGACATTACCGTGCAGTATGTATGTAGTATGTAAGACATTACCGTGCAGTGTGTATGTAGTATGTAAGACATTACTGTGTAGTATGTATGTAGTATGTAAGACATTACCGTGCAGTATGTATGTAGTATGTAAGACATTACTGTGTAGTATGTATGTAGTATGTAAGACATTACCGTGCAGTGTGTATGTAGTATGTAAGACATTACCGTGCAGTGTGTATGTAGTATGTAAGACATTACTGTGTAGTATGTATGTAGTATGTAAGACATTACCGTGCAGTATGTATGTAGTATGTAAGACATTACCGTGCAGTGTGTATGTAGTATGTAAGACATTACTGTGTAGTATGTATGTAGTATGTAAGACATTACCGTGCAGTATGTATGTAGTATGTAAGACATTACGGTGCAGTATGTATGTAGTATGTAAGACATTACTGTGTAGTATGTATGTAGTATGTAAGACATTACTGTGTAGTATGTATGTAGTATGTAAGACATTACCGTGCAGTGTGTATGTAGTATGTAAGACATTACTAACTATTTGAGCTTAATGACATTTAAATAATATATGTAATAATTTCATGGTGATGTACAAGATGTTAATAAATCAATCATGATTGTTATAATCTATGTCTCAATTAACAAACGTCATGCATTATTAAATTTGCAATAGACACGTTAATGAGATCCGTTAATGACTATCGATCTGGAAGGATGGAATGGTCAGTGTATTGATGTTCCTTTTGAATAGTTAGCCTCTTGAGGTTCGTTTGACAGACATAATCTGCTAGACTGACACACATTATTGTATAGGTCGTACAAACGGAATTGTCATTTTCTGCACTTATATGTATATGTTTAAAGCGACACTACATCGGTGAAAACGCAAATTTCTACAGAATGTATTTATCTATATATGGTATAATTCCCCCCCCCCCCCAATATTTGCCTCAAATACTGAGTATTTCAACTAATAAACAAACGTCGTATACGCGGTTTGTTGACATAGCAAAATAATGTAAACATCCATGCGTAATACAACTAGTGTATCCTGAATAACACGATTTAGGGTACATATTTACCGTTATATCTCACATGTGTGCATATTTATTTGTAGACTATTCTTAGTTAAATTATCTCTAAACGACATTATCTCGCGTTTAGTATTGACTCCGATAACAAAGAAACGTCAATTCAGGAGCATAAATGACCGTTATATGAAATCATATTTTCAATCCACAAAAACACTGTTTATTGATTCAATGTTAGTGTTCAAATATATTAGGAAGAATTTGTAGTAGGAATAATTTGTAGTAGCAATGCATTTATACGTTAACATATGCATTTTATTTGCTTTTTGCGATGTAATGTCGCTTTAAACTCCAAAACCACAGGATACATAGTGTTGGTAGGTAAGTACATTTCTTCTACTAATGAACATGGAAACTTACAGGTATAGCTAGTGTTCAGCGTCTCTCTTGAAAATATTGCGTTCAATGTTCATTCGGTGAACTATAATTCACTCATACACTGAAACAAACAAATATCCTTTATTATCGGCCTTTCAATGACATATAGTTTTGTTGATATAATTTATTTGAGCTCGATTGAGAAACAAGTTCTTACAGCTAATATTAATCACTCTCGAGACCTCATTCCTAACGGAATCCATCGCCACGAGGGAGAGAGAAGAGGCAGCGTGGAATTTAAATGCATTGCCTAAGGGTACAATCGTAACGCCTCCAATGGGGCTCGAACTCCTATCACGACTTCCAAGATAGGAAATGAAATATAGGAATTTATCTGTGAACTAAATAGCGAATATTTATATGTTTTTCAGAAGACATTATTTAAAAAGGTAAAAGTATCGAATACTTGGGTATATTAAAACAGGTTTTGGTACTAAGTCTTATCACCAATTGATTTGCGAAAGCAAAATATAAATTGATCCATTCTTGTCATATTACAGGAAATAAATCAATATTTAAACAGTACAGATCTACAGTACAGCACAGTAAATTTTATTTTTAATGAAGTAGATTATTTTAAATGATGAACCTTCACGCTCCTGTGTGTTGCGATGCACGAACAATGGAACTTCTGAAAGTCACGGTCAAATTGAGCTGTATTGGTGACAAATCATTACTAATGCATGAAGCATGAATCAGATACCAAATAGCGATAGCTGTCGGACAAAACAGATCCAAATATCAGAATTGTGGGTAACGTCACGATTTATATGATATTCTAATTGTAGTACATTGATGAAACATTGTGTGGCTCTGATATCATGAACGGTGTGCTGATGGAATTGTCTTGTTGGATTTTATATTAAACAATGTTAAGATAGAGAACAATACCTTTAACCGGAATATGAAATGTTGGTCAGTTCAACAACAGAAAAGTATTTGGAAATGTAATGCAAGTTATTACATATAATGGAACTTCTTTAAAATATGTAAAATCAGTTACAGTATTGTAAAGCGGTGATAATGTGCTCTCTCATGTTCATAATAATATGGTAGAAATAAATCACTGTATAATGTATATATTCTAAATTAGACATAAAAATATTGAAATTTAGTTTATAGAAATTTATTTTAGTTCGATTGAAATTTAACTTTTGATTTCTGTCATTTCGAAATATGTGGTATTTCAGAATATACGCTCTCGCTCTCTAAATACATCATCTAGCTTGTATCTGTATCTATGTACAATGCATTTCATATACAATAACATTAACTTTAAAATAGTACATAACTATTTATTAAATGGATGAAAAGAGACTACATAGCGATATCCCAATGCAATATCATATATTAGATAATTGTATTTACACACATGGGGAGGGGCCAATCTAATGTTCTCAGAACGTGTGACCCATTTGCTAATTATTTATTTGTAATATGATTGCGATTGGTAGATACATGTATATCGAGCCATGAAATGTAGATTAGAAATGAACATATTAACTACTATAATAATAGTATCTTATAAGGCCATAATAAAATAAATCCTAGATTTTCATCCAAATTTTTTTGGTGAAATTTTATTTTTTATTTTATATTTTCAGGATATCGATATTTATGCTGATAAAATGGTGTTTTCACAAGATTCAACTTGACAAGATTTTTTTTTTTTCAAATAGTAATACAAAAAATCGGGGCGGGCCCTAAAAACGGGGGCGGGCGGGGATGAAAATCTAGGAAATATTTTATTATGGCCTAAAACTGACACGAATAAATAAATAAATAAATAGAGAACAAGTATTAGGTTACTGTCTTTATTAGGCAAGTTGGATAAAATATACAAGGCGAGGTATGCCAAGCCTAAACATAGTTATAAGTCAATAGCTTCAGTTGCGAAAGGCCCGGAGTTCGAGCCCCGCTGGAACCGTTCTATTGTGCTCTTAGGCAAGGAATTTAAATTCCACACGCCTCTTCTCTCTCCCTCGTGGCGATGGATTCCATCATGGATGAGATCTCGAGTGTGATTAATATAAGTTGTAAGAACTTGTTTGGCAATCGAGATAAAAAATTAATTTGCATAAACTAGTCGCCTAATATTCTATTTAGCGGGGAACTATTATTGCCTTTCCTAGTCAGGCTCCAGCGGTTAACCAGTACTTATTGCACCATTCTCCGTAAGAAACTGCCAACGTTTACATATAAAGCGACACGGTCTGAGCGGAGCTCGAACCAGTGACCATCAGTGATTATAGGTTACAGTGGTATGCAAGTCATCAACCTTAACAAATCGACCACGTATGCGGTCGTATAATAGATATAACAACGAACCTGCAAACCATGTAATATGAATCCCATGAAAATAAATTTCATAGACATTATTATTGTCATTGGCCAACATACATACATTTCAATATATACTAGAGCCTCGGACAGGTCAAGAAAACCTTTATTTAATATATCATGAAAGTTCATAAATAATATTTTGCGAATAAATTGCATACGACGTGAGTAAACCCAAACATACTAGTTATTAGAAGAATTAAACTCATATTGTTTCAACTTACCTCTGGTTCAACTTTTATTATCCACATACATTGTACCTTAGCTTAGATCTCTTTAGAAAACTAATACGTCCTGTTCTCAAGATAATACAATTTGTATTTTTGCTATAAAACATTGTATAATTTATGCTAAGACAAACAATAAAATGTTTTGTATCTTAAAAACATAATCCTACACAGATGTTGCTACACAGAAGTACACTCCATTTCCGTAAAATACACTTGCACATGTCTGACATCATAAGTTAACGTAAATGTAATTATAGCGTATCGTGCAAACGGCGTAATGTTTCAAAGGGAAGTAACTTTTGATGGATTCTTGCTAAATCGTCACACATTTTTATCATGGCAAGTAAAGCAAGTTATTATTTAAACAAATGTAAAATAGACTAGTTATAATTATGAAAATTAATTTTTTATCGTAATTGATTGACGTAACTTCAGTCTGTTCATCTTAACCGATATTTTGTAATGCTGATAAATATGGCGTAATTTTTCAAAGGGGCGTAACTTTTGTTGGATTCTTGCTAGATCGCCAAACATTTTTATTTAAACAAATGTAAAATAGCCTAATTATAATTATGAAAATTAAATTATTATCGTAATTGCTTTACGTAACTTCAGTCTGTTCATCTTAACCGATATTTGTAATGCTGATAAATATGGCGTACTGTTTCAAAAGGAAGTAACTTTTGTTGATACCGGCAACGAGATGAGAAACATAATTATATCATTGTCCTAATATTTATACTCATTTAATTAATATTGTAATATGGCTTGGCATTTTGTCTGTATGCGCAAAGATGGAATCGTCCCTGTTTACATCTGTAATTAAACGTTTACGTCTAACGTAACGTCATTTTACGAGTATTTTTGCAATTTTGTGACGTCATTTACGCCTTCAAAGTAACACCAACTATTTTTTAAGATCGTTTTGTTATGTTGGAAACGAATATTATTTGTTCTTGTCGTTCTTTATAGTCGACTAATCTTAAACATGGTTTGTCCTTCTGAGCGCCAACGCCCTAGGTGGTTAACGTTGTGCTCGTCAAAACACCAAACCATGATTTATTCGCCAATATGTAACTCAAAGACAAATACTATTTCTTAAATAAATTATTTGACTAATAGTGTATTGAATTAACGCGAGATAATAGAATAGCAATGTAATACACATACTAATAAGAGAATATTTGTTTTTTCAGAGAATGATCGAATGAACATTGAACGCATTATTATGTTCATAAGTGAAATATTATTCGATCATTCACCATAAACAAACACATGTTCTTTTTATTTAAGGCTGAATAGTGTTTTTATGACACAAAACGATGCTGAAACGTCGTGCGTAGACGACCATATATGACGTAATAAAGAGACGTCAATGACGTTCGCGTTGACAACATTTCAACATGGAACGGCTAGGTACCACACGTGCAAAGTAGTGATAAATAAAATGTGTTATTGCACTGATTTCAACCAGTGGAAAATCACATTTTGTTTCACTGATAAGTTTCTATATTTCATTGGAAAGCATAAAATAATATGTCAATACGTCATTTCAAAAATAATAATAACATTACGTCAATATGTCACTACAACGTCATGTAAATAGAGTACGTCAATAGGAAAAATACAAATTACCGATACGTCATTAAGTCAATAAAAAATAATTGAATTGTGTACGTCATTAAAAGAATCAGTCATGAATTAATAGTACAGCTATTTCAATAATTATAAATACGTCACTATAGAATGACGTAATACTATTACGTCATTATATATTACGTCATTGCAAACTCATGTAATAGTAGTACCCCATTACAAAATAACGTATTAAAAGTTCATCATTACGTCATTACAAAACAACCTATTAATAGTACACCAATACAAAATCATGTAGTCAAGTACGTCATTACTTTATTACAACAATACACAATTATAGTACGTCACAACAAAAGCAATATGACGAGCAAAGATGCCGTCAAGGAATACATGGACTATGCAACAATTCATGGAATTGGTCGGACAAAGAACACTCCATATATTGTGCTGAAGATATTCTGGGTTCTAGCTTTATGTGTGTCGTTGGCAATGATCATTTGGCAAGTTACCAATTTGTTCCAGAAGTACAAAAGGTATGTACTATTTTATTAGGGTATATTGTTTTTTAGCCATCGGATAGGGACTAACATGTGATATTTTAATCATACTATGTCTTTGTTTCATATTGTTTAATATTAATGTTATATTGTTCATACGCTCGTCATGTTGAGCATTTTGTGTGTTTTACGTTTATTTATCGTCCCTACCGGTTGCTCATATGAGCGACGCCTCCAGAAGAGATTAGACATTTTAGATGTATAGAGGAAAGTGCAATGATACAGACAGAGACCCATTCCAGAGTCTCCTCTGGTTAGTTTAGGTGCACGATGTACAGCACCGACATGAGACCTCGGTTTAAAGTCCCTTCTGAAAGACTGTTAATTATATTAGGGTCAGACGGGGGATCGAACCTGCGATCCCTGGATTACCAGTCCAGCGTGTTACCACTGGACTACAGATCCGTCTTTCATGTTGAGCACATTCCGGAATACTGCCTTCATATTCACAAATCGCACGGATATTCTATACCGTTGTCAATAATAGTGTTGTTAATCGGTCTGAACTATTTTAGTGGATTAATCAGAGAATGTTTCTGACTAACTAACGATAAATCGGGTTGTTGGCCAATACAGGATAGTGTTATTGTACACGATTGTCAATGACAAATGTATACATGTTTACAACAACAATAAAAGCAGCAACAACAACCACCACCACCACCACCAACAAAAACGTTTATTTACTAATAGCAAATTGACATAATACATGACTTTGGCTAATGAACAGTATACTGGAAGTCGTGATAGCGCAGAGGATGCGCTTTCGCTTAAGGTGCAACGGTCCGGAGTTCGAGCCCCGCTGGAGCCGTTACGATTATGCCCTTAGGCAAGGCATTTAAATTCCACGTTGCCTCTTCTCTCTCCCTCTTGGCGATGGATTCCACCAGGAATGAGGTCTTGAGAGTGATTAATATAAGTTTAAGAACTTGTTTCGCAATCGAGCTAAAATAAATTTGTATAGACTAACAGTATACTCATATAGACATACTTATAATTATAAACAAATATGTATAGACTAACAGTATACTCATATAGACATACTTATAATTATAAACAAATATGTATAGACTAACAGTATACTCATATAGACATACTTATAATTATAAACAAATTTGTATAGAGTAACAGTATACTCATATAGACATACTTATAATTATAAACAAATATGTATAGACTAACAGTATACTCATATAGACATACTTATAATTATAAACAAATATGTATAGACTAACAGTATACTCATATAGACATACTTATAATTACAAACAAATATGTATAGACTAACAGTATACTCATATAGACATACTTATAATTACAAACAAATATGTATAGACTAACAGTATACTCATATAGACATACTTATAATTACAAACAAATATGTATAGACTAAC